>JAODKE010000041.1:11050424-11067715 GCA_026779605.1 Mormyrus hasselquistii
TTTTATTAACTCTTTTTAACGGGGATATTTTTTTTTTTTTTTTTTTTTTTTTTTTTTTTTTGAAAAAAAAAAAACAGGAGGTAAGGGAAAAAAGGGCCGGGGGCTAGAAAAAGGACCTGTTTCCCCCCCCCCCCCCCCACCTGTTTTTAAATGGAACATTCTGCTTGTGAAGAGGAAATGGGCTTGGGAATTTGACAGGAGAACAAACTTTTTCGACACACGTTTCCTTTTCTTCCAAAAAACTGTAACATCCTTAAAGTTGTTGCCTTAAGACTCAAGGTTTTGTAGCTCTGTTTCCGTGTGTGCCGAGAGGAAATCTCACCCCAATCACTGACTGCAGCCCTCCCCGCACTTCCCACCGCCCTCCGTGTTCTGCCGACAGCGGGCAAGCCATGCGTGTTGCCGGTGGATCTGTATGACCTGCCTCCAGTGATCCATTCCCGTTTTGGATTCCACTCTGTGGAGCACTTTTTAATCCCACCCATAACCTGCTTCATTTTTTTTCTCTCGTTTTTGATTATTATTTTGGGGAAAAACTTTCAAAATGGAAGGTTTTGCTTGTCACTGCTTATTTATCGAACCGTATTTATTGCTGATCATATGCATTTTTTTGTTAATTTTTTATTTATCTGGATAATGAAACGATAGAATATATTTTCTTTTATGTTAAATTATGATCTTCCATATTAGAGATTGTGAAGACTTTTTTTTTCCCACAGTTTAATATATTATACTACAGTGACTTTTTATAACTTCACTTATTTTATCTTGGAAAACAAAAGGTTTTCATTTTAATTATTTATTGTAGTTTTTCCATCTTTAATTTTGGACTGCAATTTCAGGATCTGTAGTGGCTTAATTTCATTCCTAAACTGTACTAGCGGGCGTGACCTAATTGCTGCCCTCCATGCTGTAGAATGTGTAGCCTATACATTTTGCCTTGACAGTAACAGCCCCTGCCTGTTGTTTAGCTAAGTGTGTGACGTGGATCGTCTTGACAGAACTGGTCGGCTAAGGTCCTTGTTGGTCAATGCTGTTCCCCATGTGGATGTACTGAGATTTTGTGCCTGATGTCCCAGAAACTAAAATCTTAACCAGAAGGGTTGGAGCGCATAGGGGATCGGTTACCCCCATCTGTAAATATGTATTTAAAAGTTTAAAAGAATTACATGAGGAAAGTGTCTGAAATGAAACCGGTTGGCAACCAAAATGCTTATGGTTTAGTGTTTAAAGTTAAAACGGCAGCAATCCTGAATGAACAAAAGTTTTTTTTTTAATGATGGGAGGAGGGGGTCATATGGAGTAGTCCAGCAGTTTTGTTACTGTAACTTTTTTTTTTAACATTTCCTAATGTGACTTTAACACTGCATTTATGTTCAAATCGAAGGGTTTGCTGGTTCCTGTGGGTTTTAGTTTTAAGACTAATGGGTAATGAACTTAAATCGACCCCAGAGAGACTCGACTCCCATTTACAGGCGCTCTGCATGACACATAGGTAACTTTGACTTACTTTTCTTGTTGGATCATCCATATTAAGTGCCTCTTTCAATACATTCCAGGTTTCTATTTTTGTACATGGAAGTTTTGGGGGGGGGGGGGCAGGGGAGTATCTGCTCATAGTTAGAAAAGTTTGTATGAGTGACAAAAACAGCAAACTGTTGAATGTATTTTTCTTATTGCCGTTCATTGCAGTAATTTGTTTATGAACTTTTTTTGTAACGACCGATTTTGCAGTTTGAATAAACCCCATATTTTTGGAAAAGATGTTGTAATCATTTTGACTTGTGCGCAAACATGAAGGTGGGCATTGCAGTGAGCTGCCAGTGGGCACTGGGACTGAGGGCCAACTGTTGGGCTCCAGTCAGGCTGCAACAAACTGGCTGAGATGGGCTGTCTTGCAACTTGAAGGGAAAAATACCTGCAGGCAGACAGTAAACACCTCTACATCACTACTGCCCTGCTGGCATGCCCCCCCCATCTGAATTCCCACTGCGCAGTGGCCATCGATCCACTGCTTCTATTGATTTGTCTGTGCTGTTAATCTCCTCCGCGTGTATGTTGATGTGAAAGGAGCACCCTCGGTCGGCCCCCATTTGTGATGCTGCCCTTGGGCCCTGCATGGATGTCCTTGGGCATGAAGCCACTGGTATTTCTAATGGCCACACGTGGACCTGTGGGGGGGGGGTTGCTCCTGTTAGTCGTTTGGGCCTCATGTGACTTCGTGTCTATGCCTGCTTAGCAACCGGGCTAATAGCAGTACCAAGCTGTGGAACTGGTCTAGGTGAGGCTGTCAAAAGAGATCCTGCCCCTTTAAAAAAGTTATGCCTGAGAGGCAAAATAAAATACACATGATATGCAGGGGAGGGGTGTCTGTAAAATCCAAGTTCAAGGGCCTGTGTTAGCACACAGATTACACCAGTCGTGTACGAGTGGAATTGCCAGTTGTGCAAGGAAGGAAGGGGGGGGAAGAGACATACACCACAGGCTGCTTGTGCTAGATTTTACTTTCTGTAACGCAAACGGGTCACATGTCTGCCTCTCCAAGACGGGTGTTTAAAAGGCCCAAAAAAGGCAGCAAATTCAGCTTCTGTTCTGTGGGACACCGTCTCCTAAAGCCACAGTGGGTGTTCGGGAGAGTAGTGGGCTTTGGGGGGGGGGGGGGCTGCAGGGTGCACCTTTAGGGGTTTACTACATTACAAAAAAGGCATACATTCATGTCTTTTGACCTTCCTCAGTTAATTCCCAAATACTGTGTAATTTTAATGGGTACCAGAATGGTCAACAGGTTGTTCAATCTAACATTATTTCATTATACTGATTCAACAGTGGACATCCTGCTTTCCACTGTTTTTGAGTTTTTTTAGACATGAACATTTCTCCTTCCTGTGTGCGATAAGGGCACATCAAATTACCTTTAATACACAACAGAAAACAGCATGGTGGTTCTTGGTGGTGGTTGTTATGTCTGTGATGGTGCTGAGTTTGTTGAAGGGTTGCGGGTAGTATGTGTGTGGGCATGCTAATTTTTATTTAAAAATTCCAGGTCTGTAGGTGTATTGTGAATTGCGTGAGTGACAATTTCCGTGTCAGGTGAGCGACAACCCACATGCTGTGTACATAGAGACTAAGTTTTTTTTTTTTTTTTTTTACCACAACAAAGAATAACCGAGGGAATTGTATCTCTGGGTTGTGCCACCTGTCTGGTTCTCTGTCAACTGATCGACAGTAAAATTATGGGTCAATAAAGGTTTAAAAATGCAATGGAGGTGGGATTAAGGAGTGGTGCTAGGAATGGTATGGACTGGAAGCACGGAAAGTAAGAATAGGCCCCAGAATCTGGCTGGAAACCCCAAAGGGAAAACCACACATTAGCTCTTCAAGGTAATGGGTTTCTATACCCTTGACTTGCATTGATGTAAATTCAGAAGCCTGTTGACTGAAGATTATTTTTTTTAAGGTCTACCACAATTGGGATAGTATTTCATTACATATATTGTGATGTGCTGTATAGTCATCTTTGCTCTTTTTACTTCAGGCCTAATGCACAAGCAGTTAAGTTTCCACCTTAAGATGCACAAAACCACAGACGAAAAAGGTGTATGCAGCGACTCGCAGAAAGCTGAACCGACCATAAGGGTTTGTCCCCTGGAACAAACTCAAGCATGTTTCAGCTTCAAATGAAGTTTCCCGAACGACAATAGCTATCTACTCTCTGTAGAGCGTCTAGCTCGTTTTGACATACCTTTGGGTGTCGGAGGAGAGACATTCTGCCTCAGACGTCTTTCCTCATTCTCCAGCCATTATGAGTCTCACAGCTGTAAACCTGCACCTTTCAGTATCATGTTACGATTATGCAGCAACTCCTGACCTACTTAGAAATAAAAATGAAAAAGCCAGAGACAGACAGCGGGAAAGGCAGGTGTGCAGAGGAGAGAGATGATTGAGATCTAAGCTTTAGAGATGCTTTAGTTAGCCCTTTGGCAAGGGTGGGACGGACTGCCGTCGGCCTGTTCAGGAAACGTGTGAAAACATGCCATTTCCCAAACACTCCTGTTGCGAAATGAAGGAGAATAAAAGCCCTGACTATTTATCAGGCAGTCATCTTTGCTGGGTTGGCTGTACTGTCAACAGTGAAGGAGTGAGTACTCATAAATGCCATGACCTGTCCAATCCCGGGTGTGTAAACACCCCCTCCCCCGTACCTGACTACTCAATATCCCGAGAAATGTAAGTAATGAGTGTGTCACAGTGCCCATGATGCCACACGTATAGTGAAGTTTGAGATCCAGGTACAGCTTCATTTTTCATTCCCAGTGGGACACGGTGGTACATTAATCACGGGCTAATTAAACATGACCTACAGCTGGCACATTACTCTTCATAAGATCAATATGTCCAGACAACGGATAAGCGATAGTTTAACGGCTTAAGTCATACTGCTCTTAGAGCCACAGAGAGACACACCATCCCACGTCATGCTAGGGTTTAGCCCCATTGGCGGGATCCAGCGTTCTGAGGTTTGAGCTGAGTGGCTTGACGGTTTGAGCCCTAATTAATGCCCCCACCATAAAAATGGCCTTTGGGAAGCTCACAAACCTATTTCACAGTTTCCCAAGTGCAACACTCCGCCTCACCAGTAGTATCGATTTCTCAGTCAGTGGGGCTACATGTGGATCCATGCGATAACTTCTCAGAAACCAATTCGGGTGAGCAGATGGGTGAGTGGGTCAGAGTGGAAGCAAGATGGCTGCCTGCCAGAAAGTTTGTAAAAACCAGTACCAGTATTCGGGATTTTTGGTATTTTTACAATGCCTAAAATGGCCACTTTGTTCCATTTCTCTTTTCTAAGGACATCTAAGCAATAACCTGATTTGATTATGTCCATTTTCTTTGCTCATTCCAAAACTTAACAATTCTCTATAGTGAGAGCAAGCAGATTGTTTCCCTTCAGTCCCATACAGATGGTTACAGAGAAGGTGTCATTTCTCCCGAATGGCTGGAAGTGGTTGAGAAATTAAGGTCAGGCTGAGAAATAAATTGCTAATTAAAAAGAGAAAAAAAGAGTTGTTAAACGAAAACACTATCAATACAGAAAGATTTTATTCATGTGTTCTGTAGATGATGGAGTTGCTGAAATCCTCAAAAAGCTAAAAACATTAAACAAACAGAAACAGCACTGGAAAAAGTTATCTGGAGTTAACTTATCAAAGATTTGCACTCTGAGGATCATCACTGAGATGTGAAAAAGCCAGAGAAACCAGCCTGTGTGTGGTGTGTGTCAAGTTAAAAAGAAGGAACCACCCAAAATAAGACCATTGTTCAAATAATCAGCCAAACTTCCTCATCTTCCCCTTCAGCCCTAAGCACCATGGCAGCAGCCTGTCAAGTTCCATTAGTGCGAGCCAAGATTGATGCCTTCAGTGCCTGAGCGGCTAATAGCCGGTGTGGGAGAGGATCCCATAAATAAACAGCCAACCGAGATTGCACATCAGAACAATGCCACCGTAGGTTCCTTCAGGTAATCTTCCATCAAGATTGAGCCTTGCATGAAACCGGCCAAGCCTGCTGTGCCCCCCCCAGGGGCCAATCACCTGGGGATTCGCAGTGCAGCCAGGTGTTACCTGAGCTGTTAGCTCACACCCCAGGCCTGCACAGATAATGGCCCATGCTGGCCTGTTTAGAATAGTGTGCGTTTTCGGGGTGGGGGGGGGAGGGTGTCTTTACTGATTGCAGTTTATGTCTGGGCAGGAAGCACTGCGCAAGTACAAACACATTTTAACCTAAATAAAGTTTCAGGCCATTAATCCACATATGAAATTATATTATATATGTATTTATTTCTTAACCTCATGCAGTGTGTGCACAAGACGGGGTTTCCATCCTACAGAGTATCTCAGCACATCATTACATAGGTTCATAGCCAGCCCCCGACTACACAGCACAAACACTGTCGTAAAAATAATCATCCGCATAAGAACCAATAAGGGTCGGGCAGAGGGCCAAGCAGGACTTTTCACTGTGTCTTCTGGCGGTAAAGTAAAGGCTCAGGTAACGCCTAGCCTCAAGCTGTACTGCGGTACCATTCGAGAAGCTGAGGGCCCTGAACAAACAGCTCAGATAACAGGGGCAGTAAAGGCAGCCCTGCAGCCGAGGCGGTACCTGATAAGCCGACCCCGGCCCAGAGGTGCCGTTTGCCGAGCTCACGTCCCACCATCTTGCCCAGTTTTGTACATAATAGGTGTGATAAGGGTGCCGGGTGCACAGCTGCAGGACAGGAGGGCAGGACAGCCGGGCGCGTCTGACCACAAACGGTGCTCAGTTACGCACCAGCGACCGCAGGCAGGCCGAGCCAGGGGACTTCGGCCTTGGCGTCGGTTTGTGAAATCGCTAACATTCGGTCACGCTGCGGGCTGCTCCTCTAACCCAAAGTCATAGTAAGATAAGGCACACGTGCACACACATACACACTTACGCGAACACACACGCCAAGGCCGTCGTCTACTGTCATCGTGGAGAAATAGCGCAAGTTAACCGATCAGTCAGGAGTAGCTGCTTCTCATGTTGCAGATGGCAGATGAGCCCCGTGTCAGATCGCAGGCGAATCCAGATCGCACCCTGATTGGCTGAAGCCCAGGATCTGTGCCTTGGTGGGAGGGGCCTGCTTGGTCATCATCACCTAATAAACAAACAAACAAACAAACAAAATCCATAAATAACACTGTGAGGTAATGGAAAGTAACTGGTTCACTAGATCAAAATTCATGTCACGCCAGCACTGGACCGTAACATTTTTATACATTCATATGTACAAATATGTTTGAAGTGATCAGGACTGTTTCTGAGTTCAGGTCTAAAAAAAAATAGACAAACACACACAAATGTTAACAATATTAGCTTGTTTTTCACTACATGTACCGCACTCGCCAAAGCCGATGGCCCACTGCCCAGCTACAGAGCTAATCTGCAAAACGCACAACGTTCTGTTTGCAAACAGAAAAACAGGACGGAATCATACAGAAACAAGAAAACTGCTGCACACAGAAGCCTGTCAGATAAGACAACAGTGGAAAACACACAACTGTGCTACCCTGTGGGCCAGAAGTCAAGATTCACACTTGTTGCCAATTCCAAAAAGCACTTTCCAAAACTCCCACAATTACATGACAAGAAGGTAGACATCCCAGAAATCAAACCAAATTTCCAAATGCAATCCAGCAGACGTAATTAATGAAGTATCTCCCAAGATTAGTTCTTCATCACATCTACTCTATCAGGGAACGTAACAAGGTAACATTATGCCGCAGAGCCTGCTGGGAAGGTCCATGCAAATTCTGTGAGACTGAAGGGGACCGTAATGTAACATTAGCCACCTCCCCGGCATGTGGCGGGGCAAGTAGCAGCCTGTATACTGACGGCAGAGCACAAGGGGCCAGAGCATTAATGAGCGGTGACAGAATGTGCCAGAACAGCGCACTGTGTATCGCCCTTACTGCAGAAGGACAGAGATGAATCGGATGAAGGATAAAAGTGATACAGGTGTATCGAGACATCTGGGATATTATGTGGTGTTTGTAATACGCCGTCGTCATCATCGTCATCATCACTGCCACAAACTACACCTCCTGTGCTTACAGGCTTCTGTGTGATTTCACACATATGATCCTTAGGGAGGCCAAAAGCTGCCCGATGCAGTCGCGCTTTCAATGCTCCCTCTGTGACCCTCTGGCCTTCACTGTTAGTAGTAAGAAGCATGGCGATTGCTCCCATCACTGACTCACGCAAGGTTGTGTAAATGAATTCGGGGGGCTGCTGTGCCAGTGCCCCCCCCAACCCCCCCCTGGGACTTATCTGCAACATCAGTCTACATGTGGGAAAGACAACGTGAACACAAACCAACAGCCTGTGACAAAGCCACAGAAACGGTTCAGAGGGAGTTCCTTGGTGACAGGGTGCTGTACTTCTTTATGTGCCAGAAGGGGGGAGAGAGAGGGAGGGAGAGAGAGAGAGAGAGAGAGAGGATCAGGATGAAACAGTAACGACAAAAGGCCACAGCATATCGGTGTAGGCAGGAACACAGACCGGCCAGGCTGCACTAATGCACAGAGATCAGATTAAATAAAGGCCCCGACTTTGATTCATCTCATTCTGACAGGCTGTGAAATGAACACCTTAACAAAACCTGTCGCAGTATAAAGTATCTGAGGTGGGCCTCAAGATGGGGGCCCGGCCAGGTCCCCGTGCGGTCCACTGTGACATTAATAAAGAGACGCGCTCAGGCCAGGGCCTCTACAGCTCCTCACCTTACCTACCAATCAGAGGCGGGGATGCAGGTCCCGCAGGCCATAGCATATGGGCGGGGCCAGGGATAGGCGACCCCTGGCAGGGCCGTACTGCTCATATCAGCTCTCAGCCAGACCGGCCTCCACAGAGCCATTACATAACTGTCACACTAACCCCCTCCCACCAGGCCTCACCGGCCAGCCGACCGCAATACCAGCGGCCAACCAAACCCACAACTACGCTAATCGGACCACTTGGCTTCACAGCAACCGTCACGGAGACCCCCCCCCCCCCGGAGACAGCAGCATGTGGTCACCCTACGTACGGCCCAGAGACACCTGCCAACTGCAGCCAGAGCTGTGGGCATTTCCTGGGGCCCCAGGGGACAAGCTCGCCTGTTTCTATTTGTTTACACTAGCCGTGGTTTTGAAACGTCGGGGCGGCCCACTCTTGCAGCCGAGAAGCGCGCTGGTGCTCCCTGCAGGAGGAGCGTCCACTGAAGGAATCTGTTCACACATCTACCCCCGTGTAAATCTTCTCATTTGTCCAGCTGTCGGGTTTCTCCAAGCGAAGCAGGCGCAGAACGCGTGACCCAGAGGCCCCTCTGCAGCACGTCTCTGAAGACATTACCCAGCATGCTTACTGCAGACTGACCCGTCCATTTAGGACAAAGGACATTTCAGATCCTGCTGGGTACATCCTGGTTCCCCCCTCCCCCACCCCAAATAAAATCCCATGTCTACACTGACAGCCCTTCAATCATGCTAACCGGTCATGCCAACAACAACACGCCGAAGGGTTGCAGTTACACAAACCATCTCAATGCACTGTCGCATACCTACACAAACAAACACAGACGGCTCACATCGTCTGTTTTGCAGGGCATGCGGCAGCGAAGGCAGAACCAGACAAAAATGGCACCTGGGTGAAAAGGCCTAATGAAAGGCCAAATGAGCCCACCCTTGTTTACAAGGTAGACAAACCACAGGAACGACCAGGGTCAAAACAAGTCAGGGAGGGGGGAGCAGCAGCAGCTTCAGTGTGTCGAATGGAGCATAACGCGAACCTCAAGTCAACCGCATCTCTGCACGCAGATCAGTCACATGATCAGTCTCAGTTTCAGCAGGACGTGAAGTAAACACACATGCACAGCCTACGTGACGTAGCTAACGGGACAGGTGGTAGGGCGGCGGAGACGCAGAAGGGACAGAGACACACGACGGGGCGCCTTTGCCCCTGGGCGATGTCACAGTCCGCGAGGGGCGGCTGCAGAGCGTAGGAGGATTTGCAAACGATTCATGGACGTCGCGCTTCCTGAAAGCTTCTGGACGACGACGATGGAAGCGGGGGCCGCGCAGAAGCCGTACTCAGCCCTGGACCACGCTGGCACGCTCTGGTTTTGGCCCCACAAGATATAAAGTGGAACTGGGCTACCAGCAGCAAGACACATGGGAAGCAGCTAATGGCAGAAATCACTCCTTTGCATGATTGGTCTGCATCAGCTTTATTTTCCTATTAGACAGCAAAATACTGCTCTGGGGAAAAATAAAGTTCCCAGTATAAACACCATCATCTGTAATCCTGATTTAATGCTAGTAAAACTTTAATCCCAGTTAATGAACTGGTAAGACAGTAACAAAAGTCAGTCATGGATGGTATTCAATGGGATCTCTCTGATTATTTCGTGCTGCAAAGCTGGACCACAGTGGCGTAGTTCTCCTAGGTGGATTCAGAAGTGGGGGCTTTGGGGGTGGGGGTGATTTTCGGACGGGGCCTTTGCGTGCACAGCTGCTAGAGAGGCTGAGGTCACACTGGGAATGCGAAGCAGCTGGAAGCAGGGAGGGAGGGAGAGAGACCCGGTAGGACAAATGAGGAGCTGCTTTCATGTACTTTTCATTACTTCTCAGGGTTCTGCATGCTACTCCTCACGGGGTGGGGCGACGTGTTGAGGGCGCATTGGTCTCTGACGCCAGGCAGCAGAAACATGCTGCAGCCAGACCTGCAAGACGTTAGCTGGAGGTCTGCTGCATTGCCGATTCAGAAACACATACATGTGCATGTTTTTAAATGTTCATTTGAAGCGGTCACCAAACATGCCTATGCAGACGGGCCGACAGGAGGCGCTCGCTGTTGGAAAAGGTCGTGAGATACAGTCGCTACATGTTCAGTTTTATGTGCTCTGCAAACTCCATTTGCTCCATTGCTTCTCCATGTCTTGTGACAAACGCCGCGGTTCACCTTCCAAACGGACTCATCGCACTCATGTTACATAACGCAGGTTCCTTCTCAAAACCAGATAGTGTCATGAAACAGACAAGCCAGGACATGCCCTATTTAAAAGCTAGACAGAGCCCGATTTAGATAAACACGCCGGTGGAGAGATCCCACGCTTCGCAGCCAGTCAATACAATCCGGGTCATCCTGATGGGGCTCGATTACTGCGAGCAGGAGGCTGTCAGCTTCGCTTCATGAAGGCACGCATATGACGAGCCGTGCAGCCAGCCACCAGTGTCAGGGATGGCTTGACGTCCACCAAGTGTCACAGGTGACTGGCTCAGTGTCAAACTTCAACAGAGCAGCACCTGGAACAAGCTTCGCCTGGCCTGTGTCACCCCCCCCCCCCCCCAACCAACATGCTCCTAGACATGCTGCAGAGATCAGGGCTGAAGTCAGTACGAGGTGAATTATTAATAAATATAAAAGAAAAACGACCATTTCAAACTATTTTACAACCTAAAGTGTCCCACTTACATAAAATAGCTACATAACTTTAGAATAAGCTGAAAACTAGAGAAAAATATCTGATCAGTTTGTGGTACGTTTCTAGCAGGGATGTTTTCTACCTTCATACCGTAACGAGAGTTAAAAACTCCACGTCAGATGGCCATCGGCTATAGATTCTGCGCAGCGATGCAGCCCGGCTGTGTGTGGAAAGTGCAGGGTCGCGACTAAAGCCCCCCCACCCAGCCACCCAAGCTTATTAAATGTCTGGTTAACCCGGAGTAACCAGCGGTGGCCTGGGGTAAGCGAGCGACGTCAATGGGAAGGGATGTGAATCCCTCAGGGCATCGCCTCCCCCCAGCTGCCTGAACAGCACCAGCTGTTCTGCCGGGGATGCGGGGTTCTGCAGAGCCGGGGAGGCGCCCCGGGCTGCCCAAGCCCCCCCTGTTTCCACCATCCTTCCTCCACACTCCCCCATCATCTTTTGCTTGTTTATTTTATTGCTTCCAAAAATGATGTCTAAGTCCTCCCATCTTTAACACGGTACAGTTTAAAAGTCTTCCGAAAGCTGAGAGCTGGGCCTAAAAAGGGTTAACTTCAGCAGCAGATCTGTTTTTCTTTGCCTTGCCCCCTCCCCGTGCTGAGGTTCTTTCTATATCTGCAGCAGCCTTAGACGGCTCACCAACCCCCCCACCCTAGAGGGATTGAATGAAGAAAAGAAAAGAGAAACATGATCTGCTGAAGCGTGAGAGATGGGAAAAGGGGGAGTAGATAAAGAGGAGAGGAAGAGAAATGAGAAATGGGATGAGAAGGGAAAGGAATAGAGAGGATGGACAGAGAGAGATGGGAAAGAGACGAGGAAGACAGACAAGGGAAAGAGGAAAAGGACAGAGGGAGAGAAGGGAGAGTGAGAGAGAAAGAGGAAGAAAAATGAAAAAGGAAAAAGATGGGAAAGAGAAGAGAGAGCAAAGGGAAAGAGGAAGAGAATGGAAAGCAAGGAAGAAGACAGAGGGAGAATAGGGAAAGAGAAAGAGGACAGAGAGAAAAGGGAAAGAGGATGAGAGAGAGAGAAAGGAAAGAGAGGAAGAGGACAGAGAGAAAAGGGAAACAGGATGAGAGAGAGAAAGGAAAGAGAGGAAGAGGACAGAGGGAGAAAGGAAAGAGGATGAGAGTGAAGGAAAAATGCAGAAAGAGGTCCATGAAAGAAGGGGAAGAGGAAGAGTAACAAGGGGAGAAGTAAGGATAACAGAAGAATAAAGGAACGGGAAAAAGAACATGTATAAAGCGAGAGGATGGAAAGAACATTAAGGAAAGTGAAACAAGGGGGGAGAGAGAGAGAGAGAGAGAGGGAGGCAGTGCTTCACAGGAGCCCCGCGAACAAAGGGCTCTTTATGCCCCGTGCAGAGAGTGTAGTGCAACCCGGCTTAGGGAGTGTACACCAACTGCATTCCTGCAGTGTGATTACAAGCCGCTTCTCATTTATACCCCTCAACAAAGCGCTTTAACTCTTCCCTGCCGCCTCGCTGTCGCGGTAACAGCGGACCCCTCGTGGGCCAATCGGCCGCCGTTAGTGCGGCTCCCTCCCTCCCGCCTTCCGGAATCTCTGTAGACCAAATGCTGATGCACTGGCAGCTTAGAAGTACAAACCCCAGCCCTTAAAAACATGTGCTGGAAGGAAATGTTACACTTTAAATTCATTTCCACTATCTTCAACAGCAGATCTGCTTTTTCACGCACCAGGAAATGAAGTATATGCTTACTACGCGATGCAGGCTACATACAAACTAGCCCTTAAGCTAAGCCTTGCGCAGCAGACGTCTTCAAATCCATCAGCAGGTAGGCTGAAGCGCTTCCCGCGGGCCACACACTGACGCCATTGTTCAGGATGGACAGCATAATGTCATTTAAAGAGCCAAATCAGGAGCCGGCATCTCCTGACTTGGCCTGTGAATGCGTGTGCTAT
Organism: Mormyrus hasselquistii; assembly: GCA_026779605.1. Taxonomy (NCBI): domain Eukaryota; kingdom Metazoa; phylum Chordata; class Actinopteri; order Osteoglossiformes; family Mormyridae; genus Mormyrus; species Mormyrus hasselquistii. Next base: position 11,063,389 of record JAODKE010000041.1, read on the forward strand.
GCGACAGTGGAACGTGCATGAGAACCCCCCCCCCCAATCCCTCCGCGCAGGCCAGAATATAACTAACTTCCGGACCCTTGTGGGGGCTTCACGCCACGCTTGGCCTTTTTTCGGCAGGGGACGGAGCCCAGAGAGGAAACCTGGCATCCCCTTTTCTGGAAAGCGCTTCCATTCATGTGCCTCTCACGAGATTCGGCTGTAGAGGGCCGGAGGACCCCCAGCCCTGGCCGATCCCCCTCGGCCAGGCAGCCCCACAGAGGGGGCTGGGACTCAGCCGGCTCGCCCCCCCACCCCGCAGCCCAGCCCAGCCCAGCCCTCTTTCTTTACCTCTTTGGGTGACTCTCCATTCAGGAGCCGAGGGCACTCAGAAGAAAAAAACAAAACAAAGGAAGTGAGGGGGGAGGCATTTTGGGAGAAAACGGAACAAAACCCCCACAGGAGGAAATGGCAGTTGTGTGACAGGCTGAGTAGAATTCACCTCTCCGCCTTTTCATCCGCGGCATTAACAGGCCCGCAGCACACTCTCAATCCCCCTCCCCTTCAAAGGTCTCACTGGCCACTTTCTCACAGGCCGGCAGGAAGGATTGTGCGGGGGGGGGGGGGGGGGGGGGGGGTGGTCGTGCCAAACCCAGGGGTAGAGTCCGCCAAGACCAACACAAATATTTTCGCTGAGGGGAATAAATCTTGCGGGCTGGGGCTTTGGCGTGTAACAGGCCCCCCCACCACCACCACCACCCCGACGGCCCAGATCGACAGTAGCGTCAGCAGATCGCAGCCCAGTCTCCTCAGCCAGCAGCCTCTCCATCGTTACCAAAACCGTCAGGTCCGCCCTCCACAGACGCCCAGCTTCAGGACCCCCTCCCCGAGTGAGTCACATGGCAGCAGCGACCCCCCAAGCGGCCTGTTAATCAGCAGCGTAGATTGAGGCTCCCTTGTAACATTAACTGTAGCGTTTGTTATCGTCTTGGTATGATGTGAATTTGAGAGACTCTGTTGCCATTTTCCTATATTATATGAAACCGGTCAGATGAGGCTGCACTGGGCAGATGTTATAAAAGAACAATCTGCACTCTAAGTCACGGCTTAGTGACAATCGCAAGGCATCTGCTCCCTTAAATGAAACTCAATCTATTCCCCATTAGATTTAGCAGGGCAACCGTAAAGTCCCGACTCGGCAGGACAGATGAGCTCTGAGAGACTCAGAGCACCATTAAAATGGACGGAGGACACAGGAATGCGCAGGCACGGCCCGAAAGAGGCTTGTTTACGGGACCCTCGCATGGGGGGTGGCAGCACATGGGGCCCCGTCTTATGCCCTAGGTCCTGCAGCCATCTGTTCAGGCTGAATATTTCTGGGGGTGGGGCGTTTCGCCAGTTGAGAACTCGAATGGGCATGAGTTGAAAGCAGCGTGGACATTCAGCCCAGAGATTCCCCTGCTGTAAAATTCCCCTTCGGCAGGCTGCATATTTCACACCATCATAACCGCGGCTCTCTGGCCCCCACTGCACAAGTGGTCTTTGTGCGCCTGCCACCTCCCCAGGCGTGACCTCCCAACCGGTGTCGTAGCGATGAACCACAAGCAAAGCACTCTGGGTATTGCCATCTTAGGAGCTCCGTGAAGAGCTCGCTTGACGTCTGGTGCTTCCCAGAAGACCTCACACGGACCAGAAAGACAGCAGCACCTTAACTACGCAAGGCGTCTGCAAGAGGCTCACCTGTCCCCCAGGAAATCCTCCAAACTTTACTTTACAGCAACACTGCTGTCTGGCATGGGAACATCGCAGCCTCAAACACTACAGCAGCATTCAGTCCCCAGCTGAGCCCCTCACACACCCAGCTAATCTACTGAATACAGGACTACAATGACTGTACTAACCCTAACCAGTCTGAACACAACTGCACCAGTCTCTTTATATATCGATTTAGCTTTATCGGAGTTTCCAGAAATCCAGCCTTAAACCATGTACGTCGTTTTGTCCTCCTTCACCGTCTAGTTTGACAAAAGCGAACGCGCCATAATACACACCGGCGTACGTATCCCACGCTGCCGGACATATAATACCGCACTACGCGTCACTCCTCCTTTTGCGTTATCGTGAGCAGAAATTACGCTTGGACTTGTAAATACGACAGTGAGTGAAGTGTAACGCTAAGCTGCTACTTAATTATCCAAGCAGAGCTAGCAGCTCCCAGCCTAGTCCTGGCCCAGGCCCTGCTCCACGACTCCGAAAGCGCCGACCCGTCCAGAATCCCCCTCCCTGACCTGCACCAAGCTACGGGGCATCAAGGGAATTACAGCAAAAACAGAACCAGACTGCGGTCGAGTAAGTGGGAAGGGATGAGTGTCAGTTACTGGGACTGAAGGCGAAACCACAGAGTGAAAAAAAAAAAGTCAAACATAAACAGCGGCGAGAGAAGGACAGCCCTGATTAGCCGGCTGCTCGGTACCGGGAGGGACACGGAGAGAGGCTGCTAATCCAGGTGAACATCTGGTACCGGCGACACACGACACCGCAGTTCCCTGAACTAAAGGTTAATGAAGATGCCCGGCGAGACCGAGCATGACGCACGCGGCCCGTAATACATTTATACTGTCCTGGGGGGCGGAGCCGCGCAGTAAACACCAGCAGGCGCCATATATATTTCTGAGAGCTATACAGTATAGCAGTGCTGCTTTGTGCGGTGGTTCCTATGGACACAGAGGGAGAGGCTCTTCACTCCCGGGGCCAAAATCAGACGTGGGGTTCGCAGGCTACTGAAAGCCGGGACAGTAGAGGACGGCGAGGTCATCGGTCCACCGCGACCTTGGCCTAATCCACAAATCATGCAAGAGACATCCGCCCGGCCCCCAGTGCCTTCTCCCTTTTCATGCTGGTACAGACTGGTCCCAGTAGAGCTGGGCCCTTCATCGTCGCCAAACGTGACCCGGGTCAGACTAGGGATAGTGAGACATATTCTGAGACAGAACCACCCCTGTGTTTCAAACGTCATACCAGCTCAAATCGCACCGTTGACTGGCAGTGCCTGTGAGCATTCTCAGACGAAATAGCCAAAGCTTCAGAGATGGCATCGCCGCGCCCATGCTTGATGCATCCTACAGAGCAGCGGGCGACCAAAAGAGGATAAGCACTGAAATAAAGATGTTGCCATGGTGATGGACTGGGTGACGCCCGATTAAAAAAAGTCAACCATCCTTACCATACAGACCAAGTGGTAGACTGGGCAGATGCTCCCATCGCACATCCCAAAGTCACAATGGCTCCGGAGAATACATACAGCCACATATTGAATTAAAGATTAAAATACCGTGGATTCCAGCTAGCAAGACTTTTGCGTGGGTTGCAGAGTTACTAGGCAACATTAATGAAAAACAGAATCATGGTGAACCTCAGTTTTTTTTTTTTTCCTTTCCAAATGAGAAAGGGAAAAGCCAGCCGACTAAAACGAAAAAATACAATGTGTATTGCTGTGTTTATACCAGCATAAAATATTTGTTCACAGATTAGTCTTTACCATAAACAATCCCCCTGATGATTAATCAGGAAACACGGCACCCAGAGCCGAGCAGAACGAGACGAGGATTTCGCTTAAGACCTGTTACATAAACAGAGAAATTAAAGCAGCGTATATTTGTGCTCCAGACTGTGTTATTCTAGATTATAATGCATGGGCCAGGCCTTCTGGCAGGACCCTGCTCCGTGACACAGGAAACCACTTCATCATACTTTCAGCTTGGTGTCAGGAGTTTAAGGCTTTGGCCTCTCGCTCTGGGCAACAGGATTTAATGTTCTGCAGATCAGACCACCGTTCCTGGGTGGCAGGACAAATGAAAGCAAAGGATAAGTCTAGCTCAGGATGAAAAGTGAAAATACAGGCGTGCAGTGAAACACATCCCACACTGAAGTGCCTGAGACTGTCAGACAGAAAAAGACAGAGAGACAGACAGAGAGATAGAAAGAGAGAGACACAGAGAGAGAGAAAAACAGAGACAAACACACAGAGGGACAGACAAGCACACAGACAGACAGACGGCAAGGGATCTGCACCTCCCTGAACTGACAGTCCTGCACCCAGCAGGACAGGTCCTGAAGAATGAGGGCGACTGGGCCCCACGCGGAGCTGGGTTTCCGCCCGGTCATCCTGCTGGGGGCAGCCCCGCCCTCAGGAGCACCATAACATAACGGAGGATTTAAACAAGGACTATTCAAACGAGTCACCAACAGGGGCACACTATACTAAGAGAAACAGAATTACATTCACTCCACACTGAGGTACGGAATTAGGATTAACAAACAATGTATTTTCTCTGGCTTTTTGTCCAATGCC
>JAODKE010000041.1:11084268-11094269 GCA_026779605.1 Mormyrus hasselquistii
AAAAAAAAAAAAAAAAAAAAGTAGAAATTCAATCAAGAGGATGGAGCCACGTCGACTCTCCAGTTACGCAGCTTCCAATTTCTGTACAGAAGCGTGACCAGATGGATCACAGAAGAGGGGGGGGATAAAGACATACCAGAGCTGCCATAATTAGTGTACAGAAGTGGGCGGGGGGGCATGGGTCTGTGGGGACTGAGGAGTCGCACTGGCCCTATCCTGTAATCTCACGAAGTCCTGTAGGAGCGAGCGAGGCCAAGGTGAGCGCCTACGAACGAGACCCCCCCCAAACACCACAACAGGTTTTGTTCTTCGTTTGTTTTCAGCCAGGCTGCGCAAAATAAAAACATATAGCGAGGCTCCTTCCTGGCTGCCGGCTCACCATTTACACATCGGGCTCGAGCAGAGCCTCGCACACCAGTCACAAGTATTTAGATAATGGGCCGGGAGCCGTGCTGAGCGTTACGGCACTCTGCTCGCTCGCTCCACGACTGCGGCCGCTTTGCTATTTCCTGTATGTGACTCAGGAGTCTTTGCAATTCCCTCAGCGTTTACTGTTAAAGTGTCATATCCTTCCCAGTGAAAGAAGTGCCACCCCTTAATCCTAGGCTACTCTTTTATAAAACTGGATTTTCCCCAATTGTATAAGCCTGTTATAGAAGTGCAGGAATATTCTTGAAAGAAAAAAAAAACTTCCCGATAGTTTCAAAAGAAAATAGAGCTAAGATTTTTCTAAGAACTTCTTGTTTGTTGTCAAACACATTGCTTAATACAAGCTCAACTTTTAACAGCTTACCACTCAGAGTGCTTGCGGGAAATGCTAATTTTAAATTCAGATCACAGCACTCCAGTGTTATTGCTTAAGATTTTTGTTTACCGCCATATAAATACACACTTGTAAACCCCCAAGGATATTCTTGCTTTAAAAAGTTCAGCTGAACACTATTATTTCCAAATTCCATAGCAATCGACTCATTTAGTTTACAATTTATGAGTGCCATAAAAAGACGTGTGCAAAGCCTCCTGCATTTACATGTCACAGTTCCCACTAGCTTCTAATCCGTTTTCATTTAAGTGGCACTGAATAATGCCGTCCGAAGCAGAATGGGTACAAGGTGTCCTGAAGAAAAAAAAAAGTTATTGTCATTGTTGTTGCTAGGAGACCAACAAAACTATCAAGGAGCGCTCGGATTTGAAAGAAAGGCATAAACAAATAGCCGGGGAACAAACAAGGAGGGGAAACAAGAGCAGTGAGTACAATTGTCCCCAACATGGGTTTTAAGAAGCTCCGAGTCACACAAATACCTATTGTCTGAGACTAAAGGGATGATTCACTAATGGCATGACTAATCCATAATTAGGCCAAGGACCTGCTCACATTGTACTTCCTGACGTTGTCTTGGCCAGTGAGCAAATGAGTCAGAGTCTCAGAGGGGTTAGAGAAGAGTGTACATGTGTGCAGGATGGGAGGTGCTGTGTTTCTTCATGTACACAGACATGATACAACTTTACTGAAACGAAATGCCAGCTGCACTAGTGTACGGGGCCTCAGACGACTACCAGGGCAGGCCGGGGCAGTTCCACCGAGTCTGCTTCATCGCGGGACCGGGGCATCTCATCTACTGCGTTCCTGACATCCTGTACCGCAGTCGGAGAAAACGCCGCTCATCGGTCACGTCGTGCACGTCTTGCAAATCCGATCTAGCCCTTTACCCGCACAAGGAGGCACTCAAACCCGAACATCCGGTAAATGCAGTCGTAAGCTTGTTGGGGACACAGAGAAACATCCGATAGATACAGCCTAAAGTGAGCTGGGGAACACAGAGAAGCAGAGTGGGACACGCTGCAGGCGGCGGCTGTTGGACCTCGTGCCGCTTGCTGCCGTACTAGGCGTGGTGCGGTGTAATAGCTGCGGGGTAACACACGACTCCCATAACACAGCCACCAACAGCATGCCCAAGGACAGCCCGACGAAGCAAAACTGCCGAGCCGAGCCGTCAAGGGGCCAGCTCCTGCTACCGACCAAATCTCAAGCTGGATCACGTAAACGTACTGGTAGGACCACTGCGGGCCCAAGGTAAACCTGGTACACACGAAAAAGCAACACAGCAAAAACAGCAGGAGCAGCAGGGAACAACACCACCATCACCACCACCACTGACAGCAACAGGAACAGCCAGCAGATAGACGGCAGAATATTTACAAAAACATGTATTGTGGACCCACACAAGCACAGGGGATGGTTGAGGAGGTGAATCTGGAGAGGTCCAGATGGACCGCAGAGGGTTCAGAGGAAGGGCACGTCGAGACACCCAGCTTTCACTACACGGACCCGACCACCGGCGGAAAATCCAGCGGGGCGGGAATCTATTTAACTGCCTCCAGAGAGCGGCCCGTGAAACTACGAGCCTGTGCCCTTTCTGACAAGACCACCAGGAAGCATGCCGGGGGGTGAGACCCCCACACAGTGGTGCTGAGGGGTATGGGGGTGGTGCCAAATAGCCATCGCTACCACAAGGACACTGCAACCACTTTCGGTCTCTCAGCTGACACAAAGGGGGCACAAAGCACACGACGGCACGCGGCTGCTTAAATTAGAAAAGTGCACGCTCTGACAGCGAGGCGTAAAGCATGCCTGGCAATGCAACCGGGGGCACACCAGCAGCAGGAGATGCGTCTGCAGATACGGGTGGTCTCCCCAAAGCATGTGGGCCTCAGCGAGTGGGGGGGGGGGCACGCCACAGACACAGGCCAGCTGTCACCCGCGCGCGGCACCAAATGTCAGCAGGCTAACCGGGACGAGCGGGACGCCGGCCAGCCTGCACCCACAGTCTGTCGCCCGCTGAATGGAATGTGTGCCGACGTGCGAGGGCCACCCTAGCTCTGTAGGTCAGCATGAAAGCGAGCCCCAAGCTGTTCAGGTCCCCCCCCAGCCCGCCACCCCGCCACCCCACCCCCAAAGGGCCATGCCCATGTGGCTCGCAGTGGTTGACCTTGAGTGCTGCCACAGATCCGCCAGCATGAAGCTCGGAGGACACCAGGGACGCACGCGTGCAGTGTGACCCCGGTCAGGCAGACGCTGTGGGGCCTGGTAACCCTGTGACCACAGCTGGGGCTCACTAGCGCAGCCCAGAGGTGACCCATGTAACGCGATCCGAGCACCGAGGTCCGAAAGGCCTCCAGAGCACCTGGCCGAAACCTCTGATCCCGAAACCTTCCGAGGCACAGAAGCCATGGTACTGAAAGAAGCAGTTTCGCCTGGTTATTATTGGTTTGAGGTTGACAAGCTACCGTCAACAGCCATGAAAAAGACCGAACGAGCTGAAGCTATCAGCTATTTTTGTCTGTCACAAAGACCGTCTATTAATGATTACGAGAAAGGGACTTAACGAAGACATGCTACAGAAAGGCATAGCTGTTGGCTACGATGTAGATGCCGTACAGGCGCTTTATTCAGCCTTGCTGATTGAAACCCAGGGAAGTCTTGCGGTGTGGGCCCAGCCCGCATAAGCTGCAGGACCTCACAGGAGACGCCTGAAGCTAAGACACGCCGCTACCGAGACATGCTTGCGGCGGCTGCTGCTGCTGCTCACAGGTCACCTCTCCCCAAACAGAGAGACAAACACAAACAGCCGCAAGGGGAGGGGGAGTGGCAGAGCTGAACCGTTTAACTCCAGGACGCAAATTACTGAAGAGAAACGACTGCACACTTCAGCAGGACAGGTCCGACAGCCCGTCCTGTTTCTCCAGGAAACACATTCAGTATTCTCCCACTCTCTTCTCATTTATAAATATCTTTACCATATTGCTTTTTAATTTTTAATCCTCAGGTTCTCTTTCCCAATTAATAAGCTCTTGTAAGCTTCATGTGAGTTCTAATTGGCTAACTTAACTTTTAAACTAATAAACAGATGCCTAGCTGCTAAAAGGGGTTGCAATAAAAGCCTTAAAAACACTGCCTGAGAAACTCACTGAATTAAACATCGCACATTTATTCAGTTGAAAAAAATACACGATATATATTTTAAAAGTTATTTCCTTCTTCGCGAAATCAGTCGTTTAAATAAAAGTAAAACTAGTTCCTTTCATTTCATCTATGCAGTTCCTCTAACTGTAACGGAAAGGTGGGATGTGTGATGTTAGCAATCAAACAACCACGTTCACCTACACCTGTGCAAGCAAAGATAACAGAGGAAACTCCAAAATGACAAGGGTGGCTTTTGTGTCACCGTGGCTGGACCTGCCGCTCTGCAGGGCTTCCGGCTACAATTTGTTTACATTCTGAAGCCACACAGCAAATAATCATATGAGGTAGGCCTTTCACCCCACTTCGATTTCACAGAAGGAACACAGACATGCTCTGCCAGGGTTAGGGTTAGGGAAAACCGAATTCGTCCCCCAGGATTCACACAACAGCAAGATCATCACTGTCGATCTAGCAGCAACATCTGATGACAAAATCAAACTGACAGCGAGCTGCTACTGGTGGCACAAATGAAAACGTGAAAGTAAGAGTGACACGCACCGGGTGAGAGTGTAAGACAGAGCAGAAGCGCTTCTAAAACTGAACTTGCGAGCCTTCAAACGCATCTCTTCAAATGGAAGCATGTCAGAGGCCACCATGGTCGAAATCTACAGCAAGGTTCCTCTGATGCGTCCTTCTGGACCCATGCTCTGTAGCATGCCTGAAGAAACACTTCCAAACACAGTAACCCGAGTCAAGACGGCCGACCATATCGTTTCTATCAAAGGCACTTTAGCTACTGTGATGTCTATCCACACACTAGTTTGCACTGGTCACCTTAAAGAGAATTGTGCAGTAGACTATATAAATCCTGAAATCCCCACTTGTTTTGTCTCCTGCCATGGACATTCAAGGCTTGGAGCATTTCTTTAGCCAGTGGCTACCTGAAGTACATGGAAGGGGGTTTTGTGGGGCTCGGAGGAGACGGCAATTAAGCGAATGGATCAAGAAGGGAGTAAGGAAGTTGACTTGCAACAAAGGAGGTGACAGGGTGGGGTTTTAGCTCCAGGGCTCCCAGGTAGATCTGCTGCCACTTGTTGCATATCTGCTCCTCCTTCTGTCTCAATCACAGCATCATCAGAACCCTGGAGCCAAAACCAAACCCACTGCTTGGAAAGTAAATAAGATCCTGCCTTCCAAACCTCAGCTACAACATGAATGATTTTTTTTTCTGGGTGGCGGCTAGGCCCGATGGTTCAGAAAAGAAGATATGAGGCAGGATGGCATACCTAAGGTCCACAATGCCAGCTCACCTGTTAAGAAACATATTGCCTTCCTCAAAGCAAAGATGCCAATTCTGCCTGTAGTTTGACTCATTGGGCAGTGACTTGCAGCCAGGAATAACGTGTCAATAGTCGCCGCCTGACTGTGACTGCATCAGGAACTGCACAGTCTACCGCCACAAACAAGCGGCACCATTTAGATCTTCAGCCCCCAATACTAGAAAGGCGGTAACAGATCCAAAGCTGCTCTTTCGCTGGGAGGTCACACTAGAACAATGCAGTCAACAGACTAACTGTAAGCTGGAAAATGGGACCCATTCCTACTCACAGGGACCTCTGCTACTGTAGGGTCATCATTAGAGGGAATCCTCAAGAGTACGGCTTTTGTTCAGTGCGAGGCTGATTTAGTCTGACAGTGGCTGCGTGCTTCACACAGAAACAGTGCTTCCTTTGTGCCAGGCCTCGTTGCTGTTCCTCTGGCGAGACGCTCTCTTTGCTTTGGCTACTCTGCCCAAAGCGGCACAAGAGGAGCGACACAATTAAAGCACCGACTCAGCTGCAATTAGCAGGGCAGAGACGGGCTGGGAGGCCATTTCGCTAATGTTGACGGTTCCCAAGTAATAAAAAGCAAATAGGCAAACGCCTGCAACACACGCGAGGTTGCCGCGTCCTCGTTATGCAAAGCTTGGCGAGATAGCGTCGGTAGCGGTTGGGGCAGCGGGCAGGCGCTCAGCAAGGAGCGGGAAGGGAGGCACAGGTGTCCCGCGGGGCCCATGTGCGCAGCACCGCGAGGCAGACCGTGAACAGGGCCGCATTTACATGCGCGCTAAGATAACACGGCCAGATTAGCCACTGAAGCAACAGCTAGACACGCTGCTCAAGTGCAACAAAAGCCTGCACTATAAAGAGCGTGAGCATCACTTGTAGACACACAGGAATAGCAGAGGTGGCAAGCATTAAACGCAGAGTGAGAAAAAAAACACCCGATTCCCCACGCTGCCTGTGAGGTGTGAAACCTGCACGTACACAGTCCTAGAGAGCTTCCATTCAAACTCTGATGCCTTTCGAGAAAAGCAATTCTGTACTTACAATTTGCACCAGTTGCCAGCAATTGTTTCAGGTCAGCAGCACTGCCACAGCACTGCTATTCTTGCCAGCATAGAAGGGACATTCCAAGATAGATGGTACCTGTGGCAGCAGGTAAGGTCGACCCCATGGGAATTTGGTCTGCTGTGACAGCTTTGGCTAGGCTGACAGTCTGTCTCTGACCTTCTGCTGGAATCGGGCTCTAGTGAAAGCTATTACAGCCCTCCACTGAGTTCAATCTTTCCACACTGACTGGCAGAAGAACGAGGAGACCAAAGCCCGAGCCTCAGAGAGTCAACTGCAGGCCAAACGGGTAATTATATCAAACACACGTTTCCTTGTTGTTCTTGCTTTTATTAGAAATTCGGCATTTATTTTGGAATTGCTTTTGACGTACTGCCCTCCAGCACAGCTCAAGAACACATTGAGCTGCACAGCCTACAGAGCCCTATGACAGGCGCACATGCAGTATGGAGCAGGATGGGCACATGGGCCCCCACCAGCACCCTTATGCTTTGTTGGGTGAAAAAAAGAAGAAGCAGTCGATCAGGGGAAAGAGTGACTCAGGCCCACTGAGTTCCCTCAATAGACCACTCTTCTCTTTCAGACAGAAAACATGGCAGTCTCTGGACAGCTCCAATGGAAGAGCACGCCAAGCATTATTTTCAAGTCACTGGCAGCATGAATGGAGACACTCTCCGCGCTTCCAAGAGCAGAACCCATCCTTCCCTCGCAAATGTACCGTGACGGTGCAGCTGACTGCAAGGTGAGCCCGACGCACGCTGGTCCACATGTTCCAGCAGCTGAGTTTGGCCTTTTCTGGCAGCAATAGCTAGACCAGTCAAGAACAGACATGTATGAAGAGAGTTCCCATGCAGATTCATTTACCTGTGGTCTTAAAAAGACATTTAAAAAACCCCAAGGTTTAGACATTGGGCCTTGTTTATATTGGCTCTGCAAGGTACAAGGTTCTACAAAATGGACTGTTCCTTCACTTTGCTGGACCTTATTCAAGACAAACAACGCTATTCTGACCTAGACAGGAAAAACACCCACGGTATCATTACACATCACATCTGCCCTTCAACCAGAACAAAAGCCAGAACCACAACCAGCCCTCAGGCCCTGTGCCACGATTGGCCCATGGAAAGTGGGCGGGCTGGTTGTAGAGCTCTCACAGGTGCTGTACCTGCCCTCAGGTGAGTTTGAGCCACTCCTTAGTGATGACAGACGTGAACAGCAGCACCCAAACCAACATGAAAGGGCGATTTCATGATGGAATGACCCAGCCATGACCAAACCTGGGACAAATGTTCCAGTTACATAACACCACACTGACATCACTTAAGAAAAAGGAGAAGGGAAAAAAAAAACACCTAGCACTCTTATAATGCAATGCTTAGGGACGGGGAGGACGATGTCGCTGGGAGCCATGGGGTCACGCTGGTCTGAGCAATCCTCTTATGACGTTTCAGCTGTCAATCCAGCCGTGTGGCCTGCATTTTGAATCACAGCAGCAAACAAACACTGCCTTGCAAACTGCCAGCAGCATGAAAACTCCCATCATCACAGAAACATTTCACGGCGCGGCTGGGGAAAAGCATGCAGCCGGGCCCGAAACCAGGCTGATGCACCCACACCACTCCACAGCTCTGGATATAGCTGGCTGAGGCCCCTGTTGGGACGAGGGCTAGGAAACCGGAATCACTGCCGCGGCCGTTATACCGCAGGGATGCAAACGGCTGGCAGCCTGCCTGCTATGGGCACCAACCGTGCCACCTAAAGCCACCTAACTGACAACACAACACATAATCGGTGTGGTTTGCAGCCAGTCTGCGATTCCACATTGTAGCGCCATTATGATTTATACCGGCAATATCGTTAATATCGAGCAGCCTAGTATGGAAGCCTGGGAAGAAACATGCTGCTCTATTTGTGGGAAACAGGCGAGCCGCCTCAACTCAGTCTTCCAGTGTAAACTTGCAGGGTCATAAAAACAGAAAACTTGATTATAGCCTCCATTAATCGCTGCTTCCTTGCAATATGTTTCTGAAAGGAAGCCCTTGTGCTTGTCATTGAAGGCAGTTGGGAAGTTGAGATGCGAGCAGATTCGATGCTAATGCATCAGAAAATGGGGGGGGTGTTCCTAGGCTTCACAACCGCGCATGCAAAACTGTGTGCAAACAAACCGCGCCTGGCCACACGGATCAAGGCCCGCAGCGATCTGGCTGCAGGAAAGGCGGGAGATGGGAAAGCTTTACTGCATGGGAAAGACCACCATATGCTTAGGCAGTCTGCAATAGGAAACCCTGCCAATAAGAGCTAAGTACAGACTGACCTCAACACTGAATGGTCACCATCTTAATAATAACTGCTATAAGCATTTCAAAAATGTTTTTAAATTTTCCTTCTAATGAGTAATCGGTAGGGAAAAAAAACAAACTGGGCAAATAACTACTATTATTGATTTCTAAAAATAACATCTGCAATGTTAATGCATGACCAGTGGTTATACATGCATTAAAAAAAGTAACTAATGTCCCTGCACTAAGGAGAATCCAGAACATTCAAAAGTGAAACAGAGCCACCTACTGATAGACCGTGAGTACTGCAGTTTTCATAAGCTGGGTGCAGAGGCCTCTGGCAGCAGACCATTAGAAAGGTATTGCATTACACAGACAGGTCACTTGCTCCCTATCCAAAGACAAGCTGAAAGCTCACGGAGGAGCAGCAGCACTTAAAGGGCTCTCATCAATCTCCACTGTCACTCCGATTGCTCCTAGGCCAGTCGGACATTAAACGGCATCACTTCTGTTGCCTTTGAAAACTCCAGGGGGCGCTCTCCCACCGGTCCTCACCGGGATGCCGAACTCCTGGGCCAGGTACTTGAGGGTGGCGGCCTGTTGGCCCAGCAGGTTGCTGCGGTGCATCAGATTCCCTGGGAGCGATGGGTCGAACTCCTTCCTCACCACAGACGCCACAGAGTCCAGCACCACCAGGCCAGCCTGGCAGGAGATGATGTCCTCCTCCAAGTTCTGCAATCTGCATGGAGCCACATGAAAAGTGAACGTCTATACTGTCTGACGGAGCTTCAAGCTCCCGCACACACATACAGGGTTCAGCTAAGGCGGATGCTTCACAGCGAGATAGCAGCTAGATTTAAAAGCAGAGTGAGCACACGAAGCTGGCTGCAGGACAAAGTAACCACCATGACAGGATGGAAGTTAGAATAACAGGTTTATTCAGGATTCATAGCATGTTTCTGAGTAATCAACTGCACGGCAAATGCATCAGTTCCCAAAGGTTCAAAACATAAAGCAATATAAAAGAATAAAAGACGACTCCAGCAGGAAATTCTTCTCTGCTCACGTCGAAAGCAGGCGGCTCACCTACTTTGGACGTCCCGGCAAGTGAGCTCCCGGAAAAGGTGTACCCGACCCGCCATCTCCGCCACACGCTCCCTCGCCGAGAAATAGTCGGGGAATCTGCTTTGAGCGATCTCCACCAGCCTATAGGGAAGAGGGCAGCGTTCTTCCACTTCCACAAGAACATAAGAAATATACAAACGAGAGGAGGCCATTTGGCCCATCAAGTTCGTTTGGGGAGAACTTAACTAATAGCTCAGAATTGTTAAAATCTTATCTAGCTCTGATTTAAAGGAACCCAAGGAT
>JAODKE010000041.1:11094292-11111160 GCA_026779605.1 Mormyrus hasselquistii
AAGTTCCAAAGCAGCAATGTCCTTCTTAAGGTATGGTGGCCAAACCCGCACACAATATTCTAGGTTGGGTCTTACCAAGGAATTATATAATCGTAGCATCACTTCCATTGACTTAAACGCCACACACCTAGAGATGTAACCCAACAACCTATTGGCCTTTTTTATTGCTTCCCCACACTGGTGAGAGTGGGATCAACATACACACTGAGGTCTTTCTCATAATCAGCTACCTTTATTTCAGTGGAACCTATAAAATACCTGTACTTTATATTTCTGCTCCCTGCATGGATTACCTTACTTTATGTATATATACCTTACTATATTTATCTATGTTAAATTTCATCTGCCAGGTATCAGCCCAGTCGATAATTAAATCAACATCCCGTTGTAGCCTCCGTGCTGCTAGATCAGTATCTGCTACACCATCCACCTTGGTGTCGTCTGCAAATTTAACCAGATTTAAAGGAGGAGAGTCAAAAAGAAGAAAGAAGGAAGAGAGGAAGGAAGGGGGAGACACCTCTCAGCGGAAAAGGCAGATTCTGTGTCGATGTAGAGGACCCCCCTGTCGAGGCCGCCCATGCTGTGCGGCAGAGTGGCCAACACACTGAGCGTCATGCACAGCTGACTCTTACCACAACCGGAGGGGCCTGTTACCTGGAAGATGGAGGGGGGTGTTTATTAACCACAGTCCTTGTACTTGTATTTGAAGAAGACCTACTGTGCCCCACTTGATTCTTTAACACACAAACGACGACTATAAACCCAGATTTGGCACCAGCGCAACTCAAAAATTATGCATGCATATCCTAGTGTGAATAGCAAAAAGTCAAAAACATCAACAGGCCTTTGAGAGACACTGAAGAATCCCGATGGTTTTCCAACGACAATCTAAGTGACAGACGGCACTAAAACTGAAGCCTGGATAACAGTTGCCCCACTGGGCCTCCCCAGAGTGATCCTCCAAATCCCTTTTAGCGTGTTCCTGTAATGCTGCACTGGCTGCTATCAGCGGCTACCTCGGTTAGCGTGCCGCATGCCAGCCCCCCCTGCAGCAGCCGGTCTAGGGCAGCGAGCGAGGTTGGGAAATAGAGGCCAGTCTTCTGCCTCCATAGCTCCAAGGCCTGATGGAAAGAGGGAAGTAATATGTCACATCACCGACTGATAAGAAAAAATATTATTACTGCCATGCAGCAAAAAGAAGGGAATCAAGAGGCATTATCATGATTTAGAATACTGGAAAATATTAAGTCGTAATAGTGGAATGTACAGTACACCATTAATACAGTATGAGGATATGAGAGAGAGAGAGAGAGAGAGAGAGAGAGACACCAGCAAACAAAAAACCTCTAAATCAGCTGAAATTAAATAATTAAAATCGTTTTTCATTAGATCGAACTTAAGAGCTCTAAAATGGCAGCAGCTGAAAGCCATTCAGTTGCATAGACAAGTTAAAGCTGCTGCTTTGGATAAAGAATTCAGCACAATGAAATTCCAAAAACATACACTGTGACAGCATGCAGCCGGTTCCAAGAGACTGATTATTCAGATTGCCAGCACGCTGTGCGCGGTGCAGATCTTGCACGACATTGTGTTACCTATTGTGTGCGGTCCTGTATTTTATGTTAGACCACTGTAATGTTTAAATTGGGGTGCATGTGTTCTTGCTAGTGCCCATCCTGAGAGTGTGAGGTTGAGCGTCGTTTCCCCTGTGTGTGCCACTGCTAATTACATCTGCCAGCGCACGATAAATAAATACAGAACTTTAGTTAGCCTTACAAAAAGCTGCCCCCTGTTGATAAAAACCATGACCCACACCAATCCTGTTACAATATGCTGCCCACTACATACACCTGGTCAGGTCAAATTGCCAAGGTCGGCAGGAGAGGGATGCTGGCTGTTACCGTAGTCATTCTGGGAGCACAGGCTTGACTGGTGGTCTTCAGCAGCTGGCAGGCTTGAGAGTAGCTCACCCCTGCCACACGCATCACCTCCAGGGGTGTGAGGGACAGCAGGTCCTGCACGCGGGGGAGCAGCGTAAACCATCTATGTGAACGTCAAGCCAAAGAATGGATTTCCACTGCCTGACCACCTAGGAATCTAATGCTACGCAGGAGCCATTTTTTTCTGATTCCTGGGAATGGGGTCTAGTGTTCCCAACACATTTCGCCTATAAAACTGTATCAAATGTGACAATCACATCACCTGTATGAAAGCTGAATTTGTCGAATCATACAGACCACTGCTAATCCGAACATTATCGAACCAAAATTAACGTTGGCTTAGGTAACATTTCAAAGCGTCTTTTCTCTTGGTTAAATCGGTCTGGCTGGCTTGACAGCAGACTGCAGCGACTAGTAACAATGCTTTGCAATAGCTAACCAGGCATACATTGGGTAAAAACTCAAATAGCCAGGTTTCATAGTAAAGTTACTTTCATAGTAAGGCCATTAGTTAGCATATAGCCGCCTATTGCGAGAAGATTAAATAAAGTTGAAGCCTGTGAAGTTGACGCCGGCATCTTCAGCGACACGCAGCCGGCGCCTCCTTACCCGACAAGTCTCGATACGGTGGCTGTTTAACCTGCTGCATATTTCTGCGGACAGGTTAGTCCTTCTTAGCTTTTTACTTCCCATTATACGAAAGGGGTTAGCTAGCTAGCAACTCGGCGAGCACCCCCCGATTTTTTCCCTCACATACAATGCAGCTAAAACATTATGCATAAGTGACTATGGTTAAACTATGCGGATAATGTTAATAAATTATACTTAGGTACAAAACACTTTACAGTGAACTTCACTGTAACACTACAACAAACCTAGCATTCAAAAAGTCGGCGCGTAGGCGCAAAGCATCATGGACAATGTAGTGTGACGAAGCCGTGACCTGGATGGACGTCTCCAGAAACCCCGTGCTTCTTCTTCCTCTTTTCTTCCACACTAAAAACCTGGTCAGCTGTAATTGAGTTTCAGTGCTGGTCACATTAATGCTCAGTTCACCCAGAAATGTTTGTTTCACTACTGCTTGATTCAAATTTAAAATACCTGAAAAGGGGTTAAGCGCATTACAAACCAGCTTATATTTACTGCTGCTTCATTCTGCCTAGGAAATATCAAAAATACCGGAACAGCAGATATTCAAAGACTAGTCATAATGTACAAGTCCTTTTCCGTAAATATGCCCTAAATATTCGTGTAAAACCAATTAACAAATATACAATATACATAAACACACGGGGAAGCAGGCTACATGAAAACATTTCAGTGCTGATGAAATCAATACACTTCGGTCTGATTGAAAGAATTCAGTCATATTTTAATATACAACACTCACTGCAGGAAAAAACAGTTTTATTTTGATTATTCCTGAGATACATGTATTTTCCAGATTTATTAATTGGGAGTGAATTCATTTTTTAAGTCACCAAAGCAAATATTCTGGTTAGAGTATAGTTTGCACAGGATTAGAAAAAACATATAAAAAGACCATAGTAATAACATCAAAATAAATGAATAAATGATACATTTTCTTTATTTAGCAGACACTTTTATCCAGATTTTTTGAGAAAAAGCTGGGGCAGACAATCCCTGGACTTGCTTAAGAACCCAATGGTGTCACCTCTGCTGATGCTGGGATTTGTACTGATGACCTTCTGATTGCAAGCGCATCACCCTAATCCACTGAACCACCCTCCTTTGTAGCTGATGTTAATGAATTTCACAAATAAGGCCTTCTATTGGCTATGAAAATAAAATAATTCATCAATTGAACAGTTGTACCACTTTCATTCCTCTGTCCCAAAAGTCCATCTGTAAGAGGAATTCTGCCATGCTGTCATATTGCATGGCTATTTATCTCAAAGAATTCCCTTTCCCTCCACAGACCAGCTCAGACAGACTCTTAAGACTGGCCTGTCTGCTTGCCCCAAAACATACAGCAGCTGAGGTCCAATAGAAAACATCCCTGAGACTTCAGTTTTCAGTGTCTTTCCAGTTAACATACAGGAGCTATAATGTCAGAGGTGAAATGTATCCGTACCTGTCCTCAGTCCACTTTAAAATAACCATTGGTATTTGGTCTTCCCAGGCTGTAGGGGGCAGTGCTGAAAGCATCTGGCTCTGCAGTTTCATCGAAACGCAGCCTCAACGTGTTCCGGATGACCAGCCGCTCCATAATGAAGGAGGCACAGAACCAGGGCAGGGCATACTCAGCTGTGATCAAGCCCATGAAATTGTACCGAAACTGGGAGTAGTCCCAGGGACAGGCATCGAACTGGCGCAGCAGAAACCCTGTCGCGAACTCCCACAGGTACGTCCAGAGCGTGTAGATGACACACCGCAAAAGCACCGGACAGCGGCCCCGCAGCCACAAATACATGCGCTCCACAGTTAGGATACATGTGCCGTAGATGAAGAGTGCCCACACACTGGTCACGCCAGGGAACTTCCAGTTCCAGTGCACCACAAACTCCCAGGCAGCCGTGAACATGACCTCACAGAAATAGCCGTGGATGGCGTACAGGTACCAACGTGAGAGCGTGCTCAGGGGCTCCAGGCTCGTTGTCCTGGTGGCCATGTTTCTTGTGCGAGTGGTGGAGAGATTCTGGGAAACAGACGGAATATTTTGTTTTTGAGAAGAAAGAAGCAAGAAACAGATTCACACCAGGGCTATTATCTTTAACAAAAGCTAAAAGTATAAGAAAAGATATTTTCATGAACTGAAATAAAATTAGATATACAAATAAAATATAAACAACAAATAAATGAAAATGATAAATTTTGCTTCCGAAACGAACATATAAGGAATGTCAAATACATTCCGTAATTGTTTTTAATACTGTTTAATACTGATTTTCCCCCCGTTTTTATTTATTATTAATAATACCTGGAACATGTTTTGCCCATTTTGAGGACATGAGTACCTACTGAGGACTGTGTATTCATGCAGGATTCTCTAAAGATCAGGCACATAAAATAACTTTCAGTCTCTAGAAATAAACTTACTAAAACAAACTAAACGATATAAAAACTAAATAGAAATCTCTGAAATGAAAACTGACAACACTGGAGACTAGAAACTAAACAGGGATTTCAAATGAAAATTTAAAATATTTTTAAAAAGGGTGAAATTTAAAAATGAAAAGGTTCAAACCTCACCAGCCATCTGACACAGACGTGGGTGTAAAGTGCTGGTGCAGATTGCCTGTCATCATTCTGCCTGCTATGCTAATGCTGCAGTGGAATATATGGATGCAAAATTGTTACAAGAAAAAATTCCCACCACAGAACACATCGTCCCTGCTGCAGCCCATGGATAATCAAGTGGCCAGAAACTGTGGCCAGAAGCTGCCCCTGAAAGACTTTTTGAGGGCTTTGGAGAAAGTGCAGTAGCCCCCCCTTCCATTCCGTCACTCCCAAACGCCTCCTTATAAAGGTAAGCATAGTGTGAACTTCATTTTACACTATTATATATTGTTTTTTACTTTAGTTAATACGTTTCTTTTATTATTAATGCTTATTTTATATTATATTGTGTTTTTCTTTAAAGTTTTTACTATAAAAACCAGAAAATTAACAAAAATTATTATTTGGTAGGCTTGTGAATGAATTAATAGAATTTCAATGCATTCTTATGGGGAAAAAATGTACAAAATGGTTTGCATCTTTGTTTCTTGGAACGGATTGTGTTTGTGAACCGCCGGCCCCCCACTGAACATTCCAAGCACTGCTCCAAATGAAATGACGGGTCATTAACCAGTGGTATATAATACAGCAGAAGAGAGAGGGTAACAGTTTGGATGCATCTAGGGGTTTGGTGGGAAGCTAAATAGTTTTATTCTCCATGCCCAGGGCCCCCAACCTGACTGATGGCGATTACTACAAAAACAGAAAAGGTAAACAAGTATTTAATACTGTGCTGCCCTGTCCTGGTCCTCAGTGTCCAGCAGTTTGGCTTGTTGCGACAGTGGATCAAAAACAACAACAACAACAAATGGTGTGCATGAGGTCAACTTACGCTGAAATCTGCACTACATAAAGTGTCCACCAGAGGGACAGGAAAAGGGGTCCCAGTATCACTGTACTGTATAAGCAGCACTTGTAGCTATAGATTTGTAGTTTCTGCCAAGAAAGAAATACATACAAAAGAAAAAAAAATGCTCAGGATGATAATTACATATTGCATTAGCAGGTGATTAGGAGGAATGGCCTAAAATGGCAGAATAGGGCAAGCAGAAACAAGAAACCCGGTCTTCTGTACAAAGGGTGGTGTTATCATGCTTTGTTTAAATTTATAGCTGCCGAACGGGCTCCCCTACAGAGTTAGTATGCTGAGACACAGGTAGGGGTCGCTACTCTCATGTCAGACACAGAAAGCTCCTCATGGCTTAAGGAAGCTACAAAATTAGAAGGTCAAAAGTTTACATACACCAGGGTGATCTGGTGCTCTTTTGTGTTTGCAACAGCGTGGATTATCCCCAAATGGTTTTCATGTCCCATTGGTTCTTGACTGAAATTAACTTGTAATAGTTCAGGTGGTGCACACAGGGCTATATAAAGGGCCAGAGTTACCTGTGGCCCTGTGGTGGACTGGCGACCTGCTCAGGGTGTACCCTGCCTCTCGCCCGAAGATGCTGGGATTGGCTCCAGCTTGAAATGGATAAAGCGGTATAGATAATAGATGGATGGATGGATGGTTACCTGCTAATGCCTCATTTCTACTTGATCCAACACGGGAAAAGGAAAATAACACTCTAAAGACCTAAGAACAACAATAATACAGTTCCAGAAGTTAGGAAACTCTCTAGGTGACATAGCCAGACAACTATGAGTACCTAGGGCATCCGCCTAGACAACTGTACAGAGATAGCAAAAGTCTGGAACAGTTAAGACCCTTAAAAGATCAGGTTGGAAGTCAAAATTGACGCCAACCGATGAGAGGGCATTGGATCGAAAGGTCCGCTTCAATCCCAAGATGACAAAGAAACAAGTATACCAAGAATTGAAGGATTCCGGAATCAGTGTCTCACTGTCCACAATCTAGAGGGTCCTACATCGAAATGGGTTAAGGGGCTGCAGAGCATGAAGAGAGGCCCTTAGCCCAAAATGCCACCTTAAGGCGAGGCTGGAATATGCAAGAAAGCACAAGGATAAAGATAAAGGCTTCTCGGCACGT
Organism: Mormyrus hasselquistii; assembly: GCA_026779605.1. Classification (NCBI taxonomy): domain Eukaryota; kingdom Metazoa; phylum Chordata; class Actinopteri; order Osteoglossiformes; family Mormyridae; genus Mormyrus; species Mormyrus hasselquistii. The sequence goes on from JAODKE010000041.1 coordinate 11,101,463, forward strand.
GCTCTCTTGTCTGATGAAACAAAGATGGAACTTTTTGACTCTAATGACCAACAGTATGTTCGGGGATAAAAAGGAGAGGCCCTCAACCCAAAGAACATAGTGCCCACTGTGAATCATGACAGTGGCTGCATCCTGCTATGGGGCTGTTTTGCTACTAGTGATCCAGGAGCACTGTGTGAGATAGATGGCACCATCAAGAAGGAGGATTACCTGGACATACTTCAGGGGAACCTGAAGCAGTCTGCTCGAAAGTTGGGCCTTGGATGTCATTGGACCTTTCAATAAGACAAGGACCCAAAACGTACATCGAAGTTGGTCACAGGATGGCTTCAGCAGAACAAAGTCGATGTTTTGGAATGGCCAGCTAAAAGCCCGGATTTAAATCCTATAGAGAATTTGTGGAATGAACTTGAGAAAAAAGTCCACAAAAGGAAACCCACCAATCTGAATGAACTGTACATTCCTCTGTCAAGAGGAATGAGTAAGAATCCTATCTAAGTATTGTAAGAAAGTAACTGATGGTTGTCCTGCTAGACTGACTGCAGTTCTAAAAGCTAATGGCAATGCAACAAAGTATTAGACAATATGAGGTTGGGGTGTATGTAAACTTTAGACCTACTAATTCAATATTTGCATTGTAAATAAAACCATTGGGAGTGAAAGAGTTTCTGTAATCATTCACGGAAATAAAATAAAAAATAGATTGGTTGAAATTATTGTAGGAATGCACTGAATGATGAATATTGCACAGGAAATTATATCGAAATGGAAGTTGAAAAGCTACATTAAATTCCCCTCATAGGTAGCTCAGTGCCGTGACAACATTCTTATGAATCACACGGACGTGACAACGCAGTGATACAATAAAGCACCCAGCAAACACACAAAAAAGAAATGTAAAAAACAAAAGGTTGACGATTACTGAGAGCGCCAATAAACCTGCAGGAATGTGCTCCATTGGTTTTGGAAAACAAGAAGGTTCCTTACAGCCTTTTCAACGCAAAATGTTCACAATCTATAGCCACCTGATAAGAATGCACTTGGCAGGTCAGTTGTAACGTTAAACGCAGGACCCTGAAGGAATTGTGCCGCGACTGGGAACCAAGGGGGGGGGGGGATGGTTGCTGCCAAACCATCTGGTTCTTCATCCCTCTCGTCACGACGTGACTCTGCCTCGCCCTCCTCACTCTGAAAGCCTCCCCTTTCAAAGTGTTTGCACAGTGATGCAAACAAGGGCGGATGGCACAGAGACAGCGAGAGAGCGGGGAGGCGGGGGGCAGGAAGGAGTGATGACCAGGCAGAGACACAGAGGGCTGAACGTGACGAGAAATCCAGGTCACCTATGGGGAAACAGATCCTGGAGCAGATGTTGTCCGTCCATCCCAGCCCGTCCGTCCCAGTAACACCCCGCCCCCCAATCGTTAATGCAGGTTCCCCGAGTGCTGACATCACTCTACCTTTCTGATCGCATCACCACTAACTGACACTGACCATGAAGACGTTATGTCAGCTCTATGACTTGATGCATGCACTAACTTTACCCTCCGCGTTACCTACCAGTCTGTCTATATTAACTTTCTACTCAAGGTTGTTAGCCGTTTTATAAATGCCTCATCTGGTAGTCATAATTACTTACTGTATAAGAAAAACTGTAAATTAAACACAGCAAGCAAGTACACTGCCGTACAAGTCCCCAAATCACCCATCGTCATCTGCTCTCCGCCATTACACCTGCACCGAACATCTAGAGGCAAATTGCAAGTGACCACATTAAACCATGTAAACATTCCAGCTCACCAACTGAACAACCTTTTAGATATTTAATAGTATGCTACTCTGGACCACTGCATTTTAATATCACTGGCTGTGTAATTACTGATTATCAGGTAGGCTCCTAAGTTGTAATTTGAGGGCTGTGGTACCCAGGATAAGTGACCTGGGGACACGGAAACTCATCATCTCACAGGCAAGACGAGGCGCACATCACACACCAAACAGACCATATATGTACCACACCATCAAAAAGCAGAATGTAACCGGCAGACCACCACGATTTGGGTTGACCCATAAACACAGAGAAGCAAGAGCTAAACCAATATTTGTTCAATGCCATCACTACAAGAAAGGCTGTTACTAAACCGAAACACGTGTATAATGTGCAAATGACCAGCACACAATATCACAGATGGCCTGTGCCAGAGATTGACTTAAGTGGCATGATATCAAACCCTTCAATCTCCCCACACCAGGATATAATTTGTAATATATTAGTGTTGTAAGTTTGTCACCAGACATTACAAGAACATAAAAAGTGCAGACACCAAGTTCCCAAAAAAGTGTCCCATCACTATCTAGTCTGATGAAATTTATCAAAATCTGTTTATTATTATTATTTCTTACCTCTCCCATTCATTCACTTTTTACCAGGCCCAGTATAACGCCCACTAATTAAATCACTGTAAACGATTTATTAACTACTAATTACCCAGGTGGAAGTTAATACTTGATTTGTGTATTATAAACACCCATTCGGATGTTTTGTTAATCTGCATGCAGTCCACTTAGTTGCTATTTGTATTTACATTTCCCCAAAATTATAATAATACTACAATGGCGACCAAGAATTTCGAGCACTGTTTTATAAAGGAAAGCTAATTCTGTTGTCTCTGCATGACGAGTCTTCAAACCGGTGATCAGGAAGTCAAAAATAACAATATGTTGCATATGCACCCCAAATCAAGTAAAGGCATCGCATAAAAATGCAGCAATTGACTCGTTTGCAGTTTATCCGTCTGCTAAGCTGCACTGAATGCAGTACACGCGTTAACTAGGCAACTCAACAAATAAAGATACAGCTAATAAACAGTAACGCGTTAATTATAACGGGCATGACCTTAATCGATGTCACTTTGGAAGCGCAGATGGCAGATAACTGTGACTCCTCGCAGGAATTGTTTATTATTTACTCGCACCGACAAGCAACCTCATCCCTCAGCGACGTTTTGCATAGATAACTTCCTTTCATGTAAAAAGTTCCTGAAAAATTCAGTGTACACTTACGTGTTTTCAGTGATTATCAATGAACAAATGATTATTTTCTACTAATTATTCCAGATGATGTTCTCATTTGACAAAACAGCATCGGTCGAACTCCTATAATCAGGAAGAGTCTGTCGACTGAACTGAAAAGACGCAGCAGCCGGTATGACATACTGCGCCTGACGACGATAGCATACCTCGTACACTCCCGCGACTATTGACATCCGCACATTACAGTTGCTGTAGCCTTAAATACTCACCAGAATGCTTCAAATGTGTCAGGACAAAAAACAGCTTATATTAAATTAATCTTCCATTTCGCTCCCATTACCGTGGTTTCTGGTCCTCCACGACCGATGGCCATAAAATACAATCTCCCCAAAAGTAATATTTATTAGCATTAAAGTGTTAAGTCAGTCACTCTCCTCCGTTACCTCGACTCACCTACTTCCTCGTTTCTCTGCCAGATAGCAGCGCGTACGTTTCGTATTGTGACACGGACAGCGCACCCTCAGAAAAGCCATCAACCGACGGCCTCCAAAACATGCCGAAGATCTGGATGTTTTTACTGCAATTAATGATCTATATCTCCGTTGCACATATTAGCCTTTACAAAATTACGTTCGTAATACAAATGATCACATAGACAAACCAAGGTGGATAAAAACATTCAGACAAACAAAACTGAATTGTTTGGCATCACTCAAACAGCAGTTATCAACTCAGACCTAAATATTTGGGTTATTCATCTTCCTTTTTGCATGTGTTTCAGTATGTACTTCCTTTTCTGACATCACTTCCTGTGTCTCAGCTAGAGGTTAAATATTGGGTTTCTGTCACAGGGTATTCTACCCCTTTACTCACCTCAATATACTTTCCATCCTTTTAGCGTTTCACACCACGCATCTTTTCTATGTACTCGATTTCCCCTCTTTGCACTTATTTTTTTTTAAAAAATCTATGTATTGACCCCCCCACACACAGTTTCCATACTCCCTAACAAGGCACAGAAACATACATCTATCTATGGATGAGGTCCCAGTGCGGCGTGAAGGCTTGGTCTTCATTGTGGTGGGCCAGGGGTTAATCGATTTGTGGATCTTTAAGGAGTTGATTTCTGTCAGGATAGGCTACTGAACACCTTTTCTGCCTGACGTAACCCTGCCAGCACATCTGAGCAGCTCCCTCCTCCACCTGCTCTTTAACTAAACAATAAAGGACAGTAATAATTAAATTACCCTTCAATAGAGGGGCTGATGTGGTGGAAGAACAACCTGAAGCCCTTTCCATGCCAGTGTGGACAGCTGGGGGAGAAAAGCAGCAGACCCCCCCCCCCCCCAATCATCTAACATTGTGCTCTTCTGGTTGCATTCGCTGGTTGTATTCGCTGGTTGTCCCAGTTACCATCTACTGCAGATCCATATCCCACTGCATTACAGTCACACCATACATGTGTAAGGGCTAATACACATTGTAAAACAGGTTTAATCAAATTTAAAGAAGAGTTTAGGTGTTAAGAATCATACCTTTAAAAGTGATGTAATTTTGTGCATCCTTGTTCTCACAAAGAATAATCAATTTATTTTTTTTCAATAACATAAAGGGCTGATGCAAAAGTTATGAAAAAGATAGAAAGGCACACATATTTTCCTTCAATAAATTAAACTGTTTGGGACAAAGATGGGACTAGTTCACAAAACCGATAACCTGGAACTTACAAAAAAAAAAAAAAAAAAGAAAACAAATGATTTTTCCCAATTTTTAGATATATATTTCCTTGTAATGCATAAAAAAGACCCATGAGGCAATGTTACAAAGTCCCGTCACTTCATTCGTTCAGAATGCAAACAATTTCACAAGCTTCAAAACATTTCATTGCTGTATATCAATAGCGGTTATCGTTCGTACAAAAAAAATACAATAACAATATTTATACCAATACATATCATAATAAACACAATCCACCAGAGTCAGGTTTGTCTTGATTGGCTACAATGGATTTCAGTCTTCGATGACGATTGGCTCATCAATGGCAGGTCTACGCAACGAAGGGCCAGACTGACAGGAAAGGACAGTGATTGGCTGGTGGGGCCTCCGGGCGGCTCTCCTGATCTGTCTGGCTGACAGAAGCCGCTTGATTTGTCTACAATAAGAGGCAGAGGTGTGAAATTGACAGAGGCAGACTGTACAGAGCAGGTCCAGCAGCCGATCCTCACAGTGCAGTTTGGGGTGAGACATCCAGGGGAGCCCGGCTACTTACCTCGTCCCTTCTTTCGCCAGGAAGTAGAGTTCTCCGCAGGGGTCAGTCCAGTTTGTGCACTGCCTCTTTTTGGGGGGCAGGAAGCCACCCTGGGTCGTTCGGCCGCTTGGACAGGATCTCCCAACATGGTGCCTGGGCTTTGGACCTACCGCCTAGGGGAGGGTGCGAGACAGACAGCGGCAGTTGTTTGAACGTATAAAATGACCGTGCAGATTGAATCAGCCAGGCAACATAAGCCCAGTGGAGACGCCAATGCAGAGTGCGGCCGGGCAGCTAGATAGCACAAAGGTCCCCTAAGAGCTGTTTGCGTCTTCAGCTCCTGTTATGTGCAGAAACAAAAGATATACATCAAATCTCACTTTTCTCCCATTGATCAACTGCTTGTCATCTCTAAGTCTCAAAGTGACCGCCCAAGACAAATAAAAAAAAAGCTGCCTTTTACAGTTGTATTAATCCAGCCAATTATTTTAATTGTTTTTTTTTCCCCATCAATAAATCATTAATGGTAACTGGTAATCAGAAGAATATCAGTTTCTTACTAGAATCCTTTCACTACAGGAGTGTTTGCTAAGCATCTGTCTGTATGTGATCCACTGAGCACGTATCAGTTAATAAAACCTAACAATGTCCCAGTGAGACAGAAATAACTGTTTCATGATGTGAGTGACTCACACAATGTAGAGAATAAGAGGAGAGGAGAGGAGAGGAGAGGAGAGGAGAGAGGACAGGGAACCCTGAGCGAGCCCTGGAGCATCCCTAACAAGAACTGTAACAAATACACTTTCCTTCGAGTGCTTTTACGTGAAAAAGGTAAACCGTCCAGAAACTGACAATATGCCAAAAAACACGGGAGGAGCCCTTTACGGGGGAACGACCGTTACACGACATTTATCAGGGTCTTGGCTGCTTCAGTCATTCTCCCTGAGATTCTGTTATTTACCAACACTGGCCAGCAGAACAAACTGACAGTTCAGACAGAGAAAGAGGGGTTAACAAGACATGGCATCTGGACTGTCCGCCAGGAAGTGACTTCTCAAGTTTCTAGCTGCTGACGGGCACAGAGGTATCCTTGCCCAAGACACTCAGATGGTGGCCGGAGATTTGCTACACAGTATCAGGGTTCCAAGGGGGACACATGCGTCATCTACAGAACTGGATACAACCGAAAATCTGACTTGGGGGGGAAAAAAACACACCATACATACAAATACAATTTTACATACATTTTCTCATAGTTGCGCGAGAGATTAATAATTCCAGATGTTAATTATGCAATGGTATGCGACTACGTGCACATATCACATACTCATAGTACTGGCCTGCAATCACATTGTTTTACAAGGGTGCTGAGGAAAGACTCTACTAGTAGCAGACAATCATATGGCTATAATTAGCTTTCTAGTAATGTTATGCAGATAATGTGCAACAATAGGGGGCTGCATGACAAATTCAGTGAAGTGTGACTTATTTTTCCAAGTATGCACCACCATCATAGCATGATGCTTCAAGGCTTCAGCCAACACAACCAACGGAACACCTCAGAAGGGGGTCATCCAACGTGACCGTCTGTCTGCATTGTCATCTGTGGAATATGAAAATATTTTTCACATGGTCAATTTCTTAGAATTGCTTTAGCGCACCGATTTGGGCTGCGATTATGTTTATCGAGTTATGAGACTACGTTTATGCACGGCATTCTGATTTGTTACATCACAACAACGAAGGCAGACATTGTTTAGCTCAGCATCTGTGAAGACACACCCGGGTGCAAGCAGTGACCTACTGTTCCTGTTGGCCACCAGTGAGCAAGGCAGGCATGTGTCACAATGGCAGACCTTGGTGAAAGCAAACATGCGGTGGAGATCCATCCCACAGAACAGGTACATCACCACATGACACCTGCTACTGTGTGAACCAGAACTGGCGTGAACTGCGACCGTTTATCCCTCAGTCAAGAAGAAAAATGCCTTAACGTTACCACAATTAAAGGCTAACACTGTCTCAAAGGCAAACTAAGGAATGGGTAATAGACATAGACAATCAGCAACTAAAAAAAATATACATTTCGTACATTTCTACAATCACCCTAAATGTGAACTGGTTAATTGTCTAGAAACTACTCAAACAATCTTTTAGGGATTCCAGGTTTATGTTTACATTTAAAAAGGTCACTGCTTATGGCCCATCAGACTCATGACAGTCTCTTACCCTGGATGGCCTGTAAGGGACCCTGCACTCAAAAAGGTGCCAGCACTTGCAGGGCATGGATAACCTGGCATATCCAACAGATTTCAGAAAGTGTCTAATGTTGCCAAGTCATCTGCAGATTTTCCTGGCTTTGTTTTGCCAGCTTGATAAAGGCTGTTTAAGGACAACGTCTCTCCTGCCTATGGAATGTTGGTATTCCTCGTCCTTACTGGGGTAGGGATGCTTATGACATACCCAATACTACACCTCTTTACTAAGGTAGGGATGCTCCAGCTCTGATCAGACGATTCCCTGAGTAGATCTGAGAACAGAATAGCTGGGGGCAACTCCACCCACCCCATTTCCCCTCCCACCCCCCAGTGCTCCCTCTGTGTCTTCTAAACCAGTGTCTCTCAACCTGGTCTTCTGGGGCCCGCATATGGTCCACGTTTTTGCTCTCTCCCAAGAGCAGGTCAGGACAGGAGGGAGCTGGGAAGGAGCAAAAGCATGGACCACCTGTGGGTCCCCAAGGACCGGTTTGAGAAACATTGTTCTACACTACAGGAACCCACAAATACAAGGCCAGGACCCACAGAGTGCTCCGCCACTGAGGAAGGTTCTCTCACCATCGGTCTGGTTTGTCCATGGTTAGGTTTACCTAACAACATGAAAGAGAACAACTTGTGAGTCCAGATCTGGAGGACAGAGGCTCTGCTTTGAAAGTAAAACTGATAAAGACAGGGACAGATACAGTGTGGATGGAAACTAACAGGCACAAACAGTTACACTGGTCCTTTTTAAATCTCAAACAAACAGATTAAACTGTAGTGCCAAAGGGAAAACTAGCATTAGGCAAAGGACACCATGTTCAGATTCAGGTTGTTTCTGTTCCAAACAAATAAGAGCACAAGCCCTCGGTGGAGGATTTGGAAATTTATCGCTACATCTACCTTTATATAGGGCATCACTGCAGAGTAATGTGGGCAGGTAACAAATCACTGTAAACGGACGGAACCGAAGACATATCAATGCAACACAGCCTGGAGCTCAGCATATAATATATCCTCACCCCTGGCACACACTGCATGCCCACGTCACTTACAAAACAGGTCTGAGTACTTAGGAATAAGCAATAGCTAAGTTAGAAATCAACAATCACAGCTGAATACTTGGGAAGGCTATTTTGTAACTATTTGTTGAACAGGTTTCTGTCTTATGGTACCAGAAGGCAAGAACTGACACATTATAATTAATTTAAAAGAATTACTAGTATGCACATAACAAAACATGAGAAAACCCTTTGAATCTGCATGTGTAACCAGAGAGGGGCATCCTGGAAAATGACTGTCCTTATAGGAGAACGTCTCCTGCACAGATACAAACCCGCTTATATTACACTGCAGTAAAATACCCTCTCACACATACTGCCCTCCACTGGCTAGTCACAGCATGGCAAATAATTCATCAATTAATTATGTCACACCACCCCCCCTCCCACAGGCTCAATATAGCAAGTTTTTTTAAAATAAAAAAAAAAAAAAAAAACATAAATGAATAACTAGTCCAGGTAAAACGTTCAATCATTTAAATAGAAAAAAATAAAGATATTATTATGATTGAGATATTATACAACTCATGACCTTTTTAAGACTTTGTAATTTAACTACTTCAGCTTGCACACTAGAGAGCCCAGGAATAATTAAAAATTCCTTGCTGTGTATTCCATGTACGCCTTATGTCTTCATATGATGCCTTTCAGAGGGGCTTTCGAACACAGGATGTGGCCTCATTCAGCCTGAGGGGGCTGGCAGGTTGGTGTGGGGGACACAGGTGGGGGTCTGCTGTGTTGTCAGCGGGGACCCCCAGGCACCCTTACCCTGATTTACACCATGTTCATTGCTTAGAGTAATATGCTCCAACTCTTGGTGTAATTCATATTGCAGTATGAAGACCGGTTTGTTTGGTAGAACAGCTTGCCAATAACAAGCAAGTCAGGTTTAACATGGTGATCTTACAGTTCATTAAATTAGCATTAAAATTTGTCATATTAAGAGCAAAGTTGAGAATAAAGCAAACTGACTATGGAGATGTTTGATTGCTATGTCAGCAGAGGGGGGGGTGAGGAGTCAGTGGGGTACAGCAGAGGGGGGGTGAGGAGTCAGTAGGGTACAACAGAGGGGGGGGGGAGGGGTCAGGAGGGTACAGAAGAGGG
>JAODKE010000041.1:11117775-11135425 GCA_026779605.1 Mormyrus hasselquistii
ATGTACGGGTCACCTGATGTGGGCGGCAGGGTTCTGGCATGTACGGGTCACCTGATGTGGGCGGCAGGGTTCTGGCAGGTATGGGTCACCTGATGTGGGCGGCAGGGTTCTGGCAGGTATGGGTCACCTGATGTGGGTGGCAGGTAAGGATTCCAGCTGGCGGGACAGGAAGAGCTCTCTGTGCCTGAGCTGGTGCTTCTGCTTCTCTGACAGCTCGACCATCTCTGGGTTCTCCATCTCCTCCTCCAGCTCCCCTATTAGACGTCACACACCCATATCGTCACCTTTGCCTACTAAACATGCCGACCAGATGCATGCTAGTGGACATCTATTCCCTACATGCAGCAGTGAGATGGCAGCACAACATGAAGGCTTAAGTGAGGCAGGCCTGCATGCTGTGGGCCTTCCGTAAAGAGCACGTGCAGCTGCAGCAGTCTGCAACATGTCAGCCCTGCGGTCAAAGGCAGGCACTCAAAACTGCCTGCTGTCCCCCACCCCCGACTCCTCTGTATCTCTCTCATCTGTGTTCTTTCTTTTTCTAATCAACTTTTCATCATATGAGAGAAGCAAAGGGTGGGTGGGGCATTTGGGTGCATGCCAGGCTGGGTTTTATGCATTACTTAGAAAAAAATAATCAGCCTTTTTTTACAGCCTCAGAAATCACCTGGTCTTGGGGAGGAGAAAAGTGTGTGTGTGTGTGTGTGTGTGTGTGTGTGTGTGTGTGAGAGAGAGAGAGAGAGAGAGTGAGTGAGTGAGAGGGACAGAGAGTGAGAGAGAAGGACGGAGAGAGAGGGAGAGAGCAAAAGTGAAGCCTGATTGATGTTCTGTTCCCACGTCATTATAGTAATTCATCATGGTACAATCAGGAATCTCAATAAAAGGTCTTCAAAATCAATTATACTGGAGTCCTCTCCCCCCACTTCCAAAGCCTTGACATCACGCCTTTGATTACACATGAACATGCTGCTGCAAAAACCTAGTTATTCTACATCTATCCACAACCTGACTCACTGACTAGTAACAGGGACCATGTGGTTTTCTTTAGAATATCAGATTCCCTCACGATGCAGTAACCCCTCCTCATTCTTAAAGTGGTGCCCCTACAATGGATAAAGCTCCACTTTTTCCAGTAACTGCCCCTCCCCCTCCAGTAGTTTGCCTCAGCCCTACGCTAAGGTTAGGGACCGCTACAGATGGAGGGAGTCAACATTTCGACCAAGGGACATATTTCAATTATGAATCACGACCCAACCACAAGTGAAGAACTGCAAGCCAAACTGCTGAGATCGGGGGAACACCAACATCACAAGTCCGGCAGGTCAGAGGCTAAGATGCCGATGCACTCTTCTGTGTGCTTCACATGCGCTAGCAGTTCTACACAAGATCACGTGCTTTGGCGTTCATGGGAAACAATCAAAGGAGCTGTCACTATCATAGACTCGTCCCGGTAGGCTCTCAAGAAAAGGCAACATGTGGCCACTCCCAGCATCAACTCCTCACAAGAAGAACCAACAAAACAGAGGCACCAGAAGTGTCATTAGGAAGCCAGGATTCACTGCACATGAACACACCATACAAAGACCAGACAGCTAGACAGACAGTTGAGCCTTTCCTCATTGGTGCTTCAACAGCTTAATCCCCAACAGGAGGTGACAGTACAAACCCAAGAGGGTTCAGGACACATTTTAATTAGGTCGTAATATACCCGTGAAACACCAAGTGAGGAAATCCCTTTTTCAGCCCTGCTCTACACGAACACATTTTACTGGGGCATTCCAGTATTATGTCAGTGCGAATGACAAATAATCCTTGTGCACAGCAACTCAACAGCTTCGCTTAAGACACCCAATTGAATAAGTAGATGAAAATGTAGTACGTAGCACAAACATCAGCTCTGCATCTCGATGTGACTGATTGTTGAGCTGTGGCTCCAGGAGGCACATAGAGAGTCACAGCGCCGAGGGCACAAAAATAAACAGACATTTGTGAAGCTTGCTTTTAACACTTCTCAAACCACCAGTGTGAACAAACTGAGACAGCAACAAAAGAACCCAGAATCCTTCACCCTACACACTGTTAAGTGACCATCAAGCACAACAGGATACGAACCGCTATAGTGCCGTTTGCTTATTCAGTCTAACAGGGGAATGGCTAAAAATTTCTTGACGGTAATCAACAGTAACTTTAGTAGCAGAAATCAGAAACTACAGAAAGATCTTATTAATACACATACAATAAACATCACTGTTATAGCACTGAGCTAAAAAAAAAAAAAGTGTCTAAGAACGCTGTGGGGGGGCGGGGGGTGTGTCGCTGCTTTAGGCTTTTCCTGAACTGATCTTTTTCACACGGCCCTGTGCTGCCCCAGTTAGCGCGCCATCACCTTCCTGTACCTCTCTAATGCTCTCGATACCCTGCTTCTTCCTCAGACTCCCCACTGCTCCTGGCTTCTCTGTGATTAAAATAAGGCAACTCACGGGCATGCTTGTCAGCCAGGGCAATGAGCGTGCTGGAGATGTCCCGCCGTCTGTAGAAACACACCACCTTAGCTTCCACATTGCCATTCACGGTCTGCAAGAAAAGGGTGCAGTCACAGTAAGCTCACATCTGACCGAACAAGGCGTTCCTATGTAGGCATAGGTAAAATCATCCATAGACCATAATCCACCATTTATTTTTGGAATAAGGATCTTTTCTTCAGTCTTTTGAAGGACAGAACATTATAGGTGAGCTCTTGGGGACTTAATAGTTTATTGGCTTTATCATGCACAGTTAAACATGTTTGCGAGTAAAATGCCGTTAAATGTGTGGCCGATCATATCCTTAGGACTGGATGCCAATCCTTCAAGGGGCAAACCATAATATTTTAGATTACATGCCATGTTATAATGAGCACCTCTCCCATGACATTGGTCAGCCCTACTTCTGTGTCCTTCACCATCTGGATGACAGCAGGCTACAGCACATCAGGCTTTCAAATGACACACTAATAAGTCAGCATCTAAGCTGGCCCAACCTGAGGCACAAGAATCAGATTTCCTCATAGGTATAAACGGAGAGAAGAGACAGAGGAAACGGCATATGTTTTATCTAATAAACACAAAGCCAGATGATACAATATTTTCTGGGCAAGAACACTTGTAAGTTTAATGCAAAATATATAAAAGTTCACCAGTTAAGATGGTAAAAAAAACAGCTCTGGAAATTAAGAGACCACTCTATATATAAAAAAATAACCTGTATTTTAAAATCCTGCTTTAATCCTGGTTCTGCTGGCAGAAGGCTACACTGCAAGGCATAAAGACATACCCATAAACGGAATATTGGGTGAAACTGAAAATTTTGCTGTCAATTTTTTCCAAAGCTGTATATGCAGTACAAGGACCCCAATGATTTGAAAATAACAAAAAAAAAAATTATAGAAAACTCCATGTCAGTACAAAATAATTTAAATTTTGCCCTTGACAAGTTCTCTTTCAGACAGGACACAGTGGCAAGTTAATATACCTTCACATACCTTGTTCAGCTCCTCTATCCTCCTGATCAAGAAAGGGTTACTCGAGGAATTCTCAAAGAAAACATAATCTGTGAGATGAAAAAGATGACATGAAAAAAAAATACTTCAGATTATAGTGCCAAAGTTAATTAGGAACGGTCCATCTCGTAGGGATTAAAGCATAGACAAATATGGTCCTGCCAAACCTCCAACAGAAACCTGACCCCTTACAGGGGTGTAAGAGCAAGGAGACCTTTCCTCCAATCATGCGCACAAGACCTTTGTGACTGAAGCTGGTCATACACAGAGAACAGACCCCACCCATTGTAGGTCACAGAGATCACTTCTTGTGACATTACATATGTACAACACTGAGGTTGAAGTACAGCATATGTGACTGCATAGTGTCTAAAACACATGCAGCCTGCACTTAATACAACCCAAATCATTCAAATACCCTGCCTGCATTGATTTAACTATGTAGTAACACCACACCAACCGGATCTTGCAAAAATGACATGATTAACAACATAATTTCTCCTGAGCTGAACAAGGGTGCATTTTTAAAAACTGCATATAGTAAAAGAACCTTGAGAAAGATAATTTAACTCTTCCAAGCTGCTTTGTAATTATACCCCAAGGTAGAAAACCCTTTTACTGAAAATTTCAGAATACAGGAGACAGAAAAGTTTACAGAAAATATTTATCAACCTTCCCTCTAAGTATACACAGTTTACTTGTGACAGTACACAGCTGTTTTCCTGGTCTAATTTCTAATAAATATGAAAAACCTTTGGGGTAAAATGATTTTAAGACACTCTGCAATATAGAATCAAACTGCTATATGCCTTTAGTTTACATAAAGACATCTATGCACATCAAACATTTCTCTACCTCTAATACGTGAATCATGTACAGATGCTGATGTTTTCTAAGGTAGTCTACAGAGGGAGCTTCAAATCAGAAATGCATAAAGACCTTCACTGCATGAGCAGTTGAACCTAGAGTCAGTGGCATTGTGGGTGTTCTGACACACAGATGCCCACAAGCATGTATGGGACCTTGTCACCAATATTACAATACGGAGCGCAGGACAAAGAGCACACAAAGACACAAAGACCCATGAGACCTGCCCCTTCAAGCAAAAGGTTCATTACAAAGATCATTTAAACTGATATGAAGTCCAAGTAAAATCTCAGACTCCAGTATCACAGCGTCTCTCTGTATAAGTCCCTAGAATTGCTAAAAAGGTACCTTAAAAACTATCACTGCGTAGAACCCTATTAACTAATTGCAAGTAGGATAGAAGCTAATCACGTGGTTTCTCAAAACTATGGGTTACTAGCAATAAAATAAAAACGTGGAAATTTGTAGGAAAACGAGAACGGCCTGCCGTATGCCTAAAACATGCAATGCATATGAAATACATAGTTAAAATGTGTATTTTTATATTTTAAGTTATTAAAAACAGCACAAAATATTTTATAATTCTACACTGTAGAATATCTCCAGATTAAAAGCAGTAACAGTAACTTCACCGGACTTCTCGCATTAATCACGGCGACATGAGCCACCGTCCAGGCCGTTCGGCGATTTGCAGACAGGGCTCTCGGTTTACCCCGGTTCCCCGTTAGTGTGTGTGGGTGGGGGTCTGTCTCGGCATGATAAAGGTCCGCTAGCGGAGCCACCGGGACTAACTATAACTTCCCGGGACCCAGCCGACAGCTACCAACTCCAGGTAAAGCCGCTAAGTGCGAATTATCGGTCGACATAAACCCGGAAAAAGCTGCCTCTGTGTCGCTTTAGCCAGAACCCCCTCCGTCCGGGAGCAGGGCATCGGTGCGGGACCCTCGACGAGGAGCAGACGCCACATCGGTCTGCGGCCAACTTTACCGCCCCCAAGTCGCGCTACGGCGACTTTCCCCCTCACGGTGAAAGGAGATGAACTCAGAAGTTGCCGGAGCGCAGTTCGGCGTCGAGCCACTACGTCCAGCGACCGATAAGATAGAGAAACCCCTCCAGAGACCCATATGCTCTTCATCATACTGGCGTCCGCCTGCGCCACCGACAACACCGTCCTCATCCTCCTCCTCGGCGGTGGCTAACCAACCGCCGCGCGCTAGCGGGTGGCACAAAGCGGCAGCAGGCGGCCGCACGCGGGGCGTGCAACACGGAGGACTCGCGGGCAGACGGTTCCCACCTCCGACCCGGTACATGTTCGCTGCCATGACGGCCCCGGGTCCTGGCTCTGTGCAGGGACGGCGAGAGATCGCTGACGCCTCCGCCGTCGTTACTACTAGCTACCGCTATTCTGTTTTGGAAAATGGTGGATTCGTTAATACCAAGTGCGCCAGACGCGGGAGCTTAAAGGGATAGTACACATTTAGAGACGGATCCTCCCGAATAACGGGGATGCAGGGGGGTGTTTACAGTGAAATTCACACGCGTTTCAGTATGGAGGTTTTTTTTGTCCCTTCGTGGCGTGGTTTTAAATGCGCCAACGATGCGCTCTTCTCCCAGGGGTTACTCACTGTGTGCGAAACCTGATTTAGCAGAGCGGGGTGCAGCTTTGAACCCGCAACCCTGAAACTGTGTGCAGGCGGGTCTGACCGTCCACAGTCCCGCCCCCTGTTTTAGTGCAAACCATGAGGACTTCGGCTGTAAACTTTTACACTTCTTTCGAAGGAACCCGAGATAGATATTCTGTTTTAGATCCAGTGGTGAACCCTGGTGTATGCTATGCCATTCGACAAATAGTAATCATTAGGGTTTCACCATTTCCACTGCAAATATGACTTCATTTCGAAGCTTTCCTAGAATTCTTAGTAAAGAACTGAGAAGTCTCGGGGCGCCACTTGCGTGACCGGTGGGGAATTAGCTCAAATGGTAGAGCGCTCGCTTAGCATGCGAGAGGTAGCGGGATCGATGCCCGCATTCTCCAATCTTTTAACATCTTACTATGGAATCAATAGTGTTTTTTATTTGCATTTAGATGAGCCTCGACTAAGCATACCCGCGATTTAGAATCCCCAATTTTACATTATTGTAAATGTACTCTTAGATGCTCACGTTACATTATTTTTTAATGTTAAATTAATGTAACAGTGATCATTTTTAATTTCAAATTTTAACAACACCCGATTTAAATTCTGAATCAATTTAACGTTGTTCTACACCAAGGGTTCTCATAAGTGCGATTTATTAAACTGATAATTGCGTCTGTAGTCCATTGTCTTTCAATAGCACAATCATTTCACCACCAGAGGTCGCTGATATGGCACATTAACTGACAAACAATGCGATCTTTTACTCTACCTCGTTTTCACAGAAACCAGTAGCGCTTGGTGAAAAATATTTTGGGTGGGGATATTTGTGTCATATTCAGTCAGTTTCAGTAACCATCCCAATACAGTTTAACAGAACCTGCAAAATACCAATGTACTGTCAATTAATAATAATTTGTCATCAGAATCAACAGATTAATAAATAATGGGGCTGACAAATTTTCGAAGTATATATTCGACCTGGAAACAAATAGTAAAGGCAATTCTTATCCTGCAAGTTAGGCAAACCAGCCACCTTGTGTAACAGAGGCAAAATTAACTGGGCAACAGCAGCAAACTTGGGACACAGTAGTCTGTCAGCATCACGGACATCAAAACAGGAAAGCAAAAAGAAAAAACCGAAACAGTTCTTTTAGCTAAATGAAAGCCACACATCCAGGGATAAAATAAATCGATCAGCAATTTACCCCGAGTCACTTTCATTTGCTTCAGTGTTACCCAACATTTGAAAAATCAAATAATTAACGATATGCTCAATAACGGAGAGCGGGCAGCTAACAACCATTTTGCTTTCAAAGTGTGGGGATCACATCCAGTAATATCCGTTCTCTCTTTTTATCGTCTCCTTAATTTCGTTTTTTTTTCTTTTGCTTTTATATAATGTTTTATATGACGTTATTTCATATCACTATATGCAGTGTACTGAATAAAAGACCGTTCTTGTTAACTTGCCTTGCAGGAACGAACTTGAGAAGCATTGAATCATGGGAGTGATCTCGTTTGGCAAGAGTGCAACCAATGTATCCTTGACATTTTGGGTGGAGCAAGAATGAGATCCGGGGACTTTTACTGCATTCATACTATCTGTTCTTCGGTACGGGGGTCCTCGGGTTATGACACAGTTCCCTCCCTACAACAGTGGCGTAGCCTGAATAATGGTGCAAACTTGTTCTGATCTCTTTACAATGTCTAATTTTACTTCCATCATGATGGCTTTCCTCTTCACAAGCAGAACATTGTGCTTTTAACAGTCCAAAATGGCGCAGGTAAGCTTAATGAGGGACGCCGACTCCCTCATTCATATGCCATGTTACTGCATATTCTTCTGCCACGCGCAACCATACTAGTTCGCCCACATAGTCCATAAGTAGGACGCTAATGGTGTAAGCCGAAACACTTCTCAATTTTTGAAAGCTTTTATGGGAGTGAGGGTCGTAAACTCCAAACATCATATGTCAAGGACCCCAGAACTCGTCTTCAGTAATGGATGATGATGAAAAATGGGTAGTAATATCTGGGAGACTTTTACGGTCTTTTTGTACTTGTTCTTAGTATTGGAACTGGTTTTTGGCGATGGAAGAGGATGTAAAACAAGTACGGTCACATACGCATATGGAGATTCATCCTGAGAGGTACCCATGGTTGCACCAAGATGGCAGTGCAAGGCAATTACACAATAACATTGCAACCTTCTCAGTGGTCAGGTCCCTCCTGCAAATACGAGGGGTGTTTCTCAATACCAAGAATGTAATGATTGTACTTGTGGTCTTGGCAAGATCAGTCTTTCAAACTTGCCATCCAAGAACAAATTTGGAGTGCAGTGAATCATGGGATCGGTCTTATTCAGCAAGGATGCAACAACGTATCCTTCGTATCTGGGAAGCGGCAAGAACAACAAGAGCCTATCCCAGGAGCAACAGGCACAGGCAGGAACCAACACACCAGGCCAACTTAGAGTCACCAATTAACGTACCACACACACTTTTGGACTGTGGGAGGAAACTGGAGCCCCCAGCGGAAACCCACACTAACTCTACACAGAAAGGTCCTACACCCAACCCAGGGACCAGACCCAGGACCTTCTTGCTGTGAGGCAGCAGCGCTAACAACTGCGCCACCTCGCATTTATACTTTATATATTACACAATAGTGTGCAAAAAACATTTTCCACCAGGGAAGGCGGTGCCTAGCGCCCCATCTTGCCGTCCACCATTAAGCCTAGCCCTAGATCTGACCTTGTATCAAGTTTGATTCTATATTCTCTTGAAACTTTCCTATGTTTTACAGGACATGATTGTGTGTCAATCCACACAGTATCGGATGAACTGCAAATTGTGTTGCATTTACAGTATATCTTTAGTGTCCACATACAAATGAAGCAGATAAAACATCACAAGTATGCAGCTGACTAGGAATAAATGCAGCTTAGCTAAGCTCCCAATGAATGTCCATTAACACGTACAAGTTAGCAGTGGAGCAAGAGCTGTACAGTTCCTGATTTGATACTGCATTGATCTTTCAGCTGTATTTACTGTAAATTATGTTCCCCAATTCACAATTTACAATAAGTCTTTCTGTTAACACACCCCATATTTTATCAAATTAATAACCAGCTTAAAAGTGTCTTCACTGAATATGTTTCAGCCTCGATCGAGTAATCAGCTCATTCTTTCATTGCCATTTTCCATAGTTTCGAAACACTGCATTGTACTGTATAGTTCATAAGTGATTAGGAAAATAGGTCTGTCAAAATATCTGTTACATTGCACTAGGACCATTGTTGCCATTGTTAGCTGGATACGGAAGCCCATAGATAGCAGAAATATTATGTTTGTCTCTATCACGTCAACACAGCGACCACTACTGGCAGCTGAGTAACTGCATGGCCGTGGGTGGGATTGAAGGAATAACACTCTTTTCCAAGTGTGTCTCACCATTCAGAGAAGTCTGAAGCCTGTAGAGTAAAAAAGTAGCGGCTAGTTGAGATCGCAAAAAGTGGAGATTTTGACTGGTTTTCATCCATCTCAAACTGGCATGGCTATAATTTCATCTACAAGATGACAAACGAAATTGACAAAATACATGTTTTAAAAAGTAGAGATAGTTAATTCATGGATTCTTGTTACATCAAAGCTGATGTGAGCATAAATTATCCTCTGCTTTCATTTGAAAAGGAAAGATTTTTCATTTTATATTTACACGAGTAGACAGTCAAACTTAACCCTGTGGATGGAACATTTCTAATATTGTATTTTTATCATTAGATTTGCATTCTTATTCTCTTCTAGACTTGAAAGTTTTGCAAAATCTGGGATTTTATCCAAAATACCCTAATCGTCTGGTAACCTAGTCATATTTAATCTTTTGTTGCTTCTGATGATGATGACGGTTGTTTTGGATGGATTACAATCATGGCTGAAATTCTTTTTTCTTCTAGAAAATTGTTGCAATTAGAAATGTTTTGGTATACACATGTTTATTTCCTTTATGCGCATTGGATCAAGACAAAAGAACAGAGGAAAAAAAGCCAAATTTGACATCGTTTCACACAGAACTCCAAAAATTGGCCACACAAAATTATTGGCACCTTTTCAAAATTGTGGGTGAATCGTTTTATTTCAAGTATATGATGCTTGTTTGAACTCACCTATGGCAAGAAGCAGGTGCTGGCAACATAGCAATCATACCTGAAGCCAAGATAAGATGGAGAAAAGTTGACTCAACCTTTCTGTTGTGTGCATGTGCGTGTGTGTGTGTGTGTGTGTGTGTATGTGTGCATGTGCGTGTGTGCCAAACTAAGCATGGAGAACAAAAAAAAAGAGTAGAGAATTGTCTGAGGACTTGAGAACAAAAATTCTGGAACAATATCAACAATCTCAAGACTACAAGTCCATATCCAGAGATCTTCATGTTCCTTTGTCCACTGTGCGCAACATAACCAAGAAGTTCACAACACATGGCACTGTAGCTAATCTCCCTGGACGTGGACGGAAAAGAAAAATTTATAAAAGACTGCAACGAAGGATAGTCCAAATGGTGGAAAAACAGCCCCAATCAACTTCTAAACAAATTCAAGCTGTTCTGCAGACTCAGGGTGCAACAGTGTCAGCTTGAAGTATTCGTTGACATCTAAACGAAATGAAACGCTATGGCAGGAGACCCAGGAGGACCCTGCTGCTGACACAAAAACATAAAAAAGCCAGACTGGAGTTTGCCAAAATGTACTTAAGGATGCCAAACCCTTCTGGGAGAAGGTCTTGTGGACAGATTAGACAAAGGTAGAGCTTTTTGGTAAAGCTCATCATTCTACTGTTTACAAAAAAAAAGAAAAGAACACAGTACCTACAGTCAAACATGGTGGAGGTTCTAAGATGATTCGGGGATGTTTTGCTGCCTCTGGCATTGGATGCCTTGACTGTGTGCAAGGCATCATGAAATCTGAAGACCACCAAAAGAGTTTGGAGCGCAATGTAGGGCCCAGTGTCAGAAAGCTGGGTCTCCGTCATGGGTGTTCCAGCAGGACAATGACCCCAAACATACCTCTAAAAGCACCCAGAAATGGTTGGAGACAAAGCACTGAAGAGTTCTGAAATGGTCAGCAATGAGTTTGGATCTAAATCCGATTGAACACTTATGAAGAGATCTCAAAATTGCTGTTGGGAGAAGGCACCCTTAAAATCTGCGAGACCTTGAGCAGTTTGCAAAGAAGAGTGGTTGAAAATTCCAGTTGAGAGGTGTAACAAACTTGTTGATGGTTATAGGAAGCAATTGGTTTCAGTTATTTTTTCCAAGGGGCGTGCAACCAAATATTAAGTTGGGGGTGCCAATAATCTTGTCCAGCCTAGTTTTTGAGTTTTGTGTGAAATTATGTCAAATTTGGCTCAGTTTTTCCTCAGTTTTTTGTGTTGTTCTAATGCACAGGAAACATTAACATTGTAACAATTTTCTAGGAGGTGCGTTTTCTGGAAAAATTCCAGGGGTACCAATAATTTCGGCCATGACTGTGCTTATGTCACCATTAAATGTTTTTCATTCTAGCTTAGTTTTAACTATTATATGTACAGTATCTGTGTCACTGACCAACATTGTTCCTGTATAATTATCCAGCCTGTAATGTACAATGACGTCTCTTTGTTGACTTCCTGGTTGAGTCCTAATAGTGCAGTACAAACGTCAGAAAAAAATGCAGTTGACACTGCCCATAAAATATGTTAAATCAGGCAACTAACGGTGTATTTTCAAGAGCATTGGAATACTGGCCTTATTTATGAATAGCTTTTAGTCTGTTCAAGGCCCTGGGTCCCTGTGGGACAGCATTGTAAAACCAAACAGCTGTGATAGGAAGCAAAAAAATAAACAGAACGGTTGGTTCATCCTGCCTATAGCAATGTGTGTTTATACCCTACATTTAATGGAAAAACCCCTCTGTACACATACACTCACATAAGATGCTGAAGGCCATATAATATAAAAATATTTAATTTTAATGGATAATAATTGTAATGTATATGGTATCCACATTAACTCATGTATAGCATACATGTAAAGAGGTGGATATGGGAACTGTCGTTACAGATAATCCCAAAAGTCATAGATAGTTTCTCTTTTGTACAGCGGTTTATTCTGATTAAAACAAGGACAAACACTGCAACACGCCATTGTCTCCTTTGTGTATGGGATGCCTGCCACCTGCACTCAGTCACCATTATTATATCCTACCTACATTAATATTGTGCTGGGGGCAGCTTTGGAATTCTCACAACACACGGTCAATCACAAAAAAGCATAACAATAAAGCAAAATAGCCCCCAGCAGCCTTTGTTAAGGTCACTGTTTTATGCCCATAATTCTCCAATGCAAAAAAAGGTACATTTGATGTAAGTAAGTGCATCTTTTTTTAATTTGAGGAATTAATAACCAAAGGCTGTCCTTTGGGATCTCTGCTATGGTAATAACAGAGCGTTATGTAACACTGATGTGACACTGTACAGAATCAAGTCAGAATGACTCTTTTCCCCCTTAAGGGTAGCCGTCAGCTAATATTGAATAAGTGGTCCTGGAAGATGGATGGATGGATGAATGGATGGATGACGGTGTAATCGATAGATGATTCACACTATGCAAAAAGGTAGATGGGCACCCTTTAAAACTGGTGCTTTCAATTTTTTCCTGTCTTGATTTTGTAGGAATTGTTTATATTGTTCATTAAATTCTGTTGTCTGGTTAAAAAAAAAGAATTGTAAATTTCATTAATTATGCAGCATATAAAATGACTCTTTCAGGTGTTCTTGATGTATTTATCATGCACTATGTAAGTTCAAACACAAATCTCCACGGTTAACCAGTCTTTGCATTATTAAGGTATAGTTACCTGTGAAGATTGAGTATTTCCCGTTAAATCTTGTAACTTCTGGAATACCTAAATTACTCCCGTCACAACTTTCTTTTAATATGATGCAGTTTAAGAAAGAACATCTTCAAAAAGCATTTCAGCCATCAAAAAGCATATACCAGTCATGCGCATTGCAAAACATCAAAAACTATTACACATTTGTATTGAAAGTTTTATTTTACGTTGTAAAATGTAAATCACTAAACCTTACATACAAAATATATATGCCTAATAAGTTAGCTGCACAGTCGTCCCCCGTTATACATCGGTCTGAAAGAAAAAAAAATTGAAATGTGTACGTCTTTTTTCCTCATTCCTTCGTCATTTGAATGAAATATATTAAATGTATGATTTTCATAGCCCTGTCATCCCTTCATTTTTCATTGCCCTATTATCTCTTGCTAAAACTTCACAATCTCTTTCGTTCATTCAAGAAATTACAGTTATACAATACTATATAATTTTCCATGTATTTTATTAATTTGTTTAATCTTGTAAATGCTGTAATGAGCTGATTCATATGTAGGTACACAATTATCACGTTATATATGGGGTCTATGGATGGTTAGCTTTATCCGCGTTTTCTGCCATCTGACGTAGGTCTTGTAACGTACAGTATCACTCGCCGATACAGGGGGGACTAATGTAATTATTTATCACCTAATACTACGGGAAAATTCATTCCCAAAATAACAGTCGCATACAGAACATTTAACTGACAAGACAAATGTTTTCTATAGCTTAACCTGCTAACCACTTACATTAAAATAAAAAACTTTTGCTCACCTTCCCATCTCGCATCTTCTTTCCCGCTCACTCTTGGCAAATTTAGCGTAACCAGAAAATGAAAATGTCTCTTTTTTTCTCTTATTATTTTAATAATAATAAATTAAAGTAACATAAAAATAAAATAAAAATGCTACCTAGAAGTATCTACCTTAAACATAAATTCATTACGTGTTGAGTAGAGGGTCTATCAGAAATTTTTAATTTTAAAACAATTTATTTGTATTTTAATTTTTGATGACGCAATTATTATTGAAGTGTAAACTACGTACATTACTATTCTTTGTTGGGTTCGTATTGCTATGATTATTACCAGGCACAATCAGAACAGCAGCCTGCTGTCACATGTGCAGAACCCATTTGTGACCCATATACAATCCCAATTCCAAAAAAGCGGAGTCAGTATGGAAAATGCTAGTAAAAACAAACTTTAGCAATTTGCAAGTTCCACATTCACCTAGTAAAATATTAAAAACACTATTTAATGTTTTACCATATAAATTTCTGTCACGTCCATGGGTAAACGGGCTGGTAAGGAAGCGGGGAAGGATCAGGCAGGCAGGTGGGATGGCAGGATACGAGGGGTTTATTTAGACGGACAAGGCAGACAGAGACAAACATCAATGACTGATCTAGGGAAACCAACCCATGCCTTGTCCACACGTACACGGGTATTTTTTAAAACGATGTTTTTCCAACTCCGTTTTAAAAAAAAAATCCCGGTCCACACAAACATTCTTCTAAAATATTTCCATCCACATGAAACTGCTAAAATGTGCTGTCAAGAGCATGCCAAACCAACAGCCAGCATTACAGTATAACTTTAACTGTACTGCTATGTTAGCCAATTAGAAGCCTAATTACCAGTCCTGTTAAGTTCAAAACCATGGCGCACATTCCGACGACTGTGTTGATCAATATAATGC
Organism: Mormyrus hasselquistii; assembly: GCA_026779605.1. Lineage (NCBI taxonomy): Eukaryota > Metazoa > Chordata > Actinopteri > Osteoglossiformes > Mormyridae > Mormyrus > Mormyrus hasselquistii. The sequence goes on from JAODKE010000041.1 coordinate 11,132,440, forward strand.
GAGAGTGACTCAACATTTATCTGTACGCATGTAAGAAGTATATGCTATGTCCGCCATTGCTCAAACTTGCCTAATGTATACAACATGCAGCGCACGCACAGACGTTAAACAAAGTGGACAACAGCGTACAATGTGACGTTTCGAGCCAAAAACTGTTTTCCCTGTCTACATGTTGACACTGAAAACGGAGTTTCTTAAAATCTTCACCCTGGATGGAGTTTTGCAAAAGCTCCATTTTCAGTGACCTAAGACGCCATTTACATGTGGACTAAAGCCCAAGACATATAGAAAAAGGTATGTTTTAAAAAAATACCCATGTACGTGTGGACAAGGCATCAGATGCGGACTTAAATACACAAGACAGGTTGAACATAACAGGTAACAGGTGATTACAATTAGGAATTAACATGAGGTAATGAGGGGGGTGTTGCACAGAGAAGGGTCGGACGAGCCGGGCGTGACAGTACCCCCACAAAAGGGCGTCTCAGGGGAGGTGACGGATGAGAACAAAAGGCGGAACAAAAGGGCCAGGGGTGAACAAAGGAACCAGAGGGGGATGAGGAGCAGAGACAGGAGGGACAACAGGACAAGTAGCAGACAAGGGAGGCCAGACAGGAAAGGTCGGAGGAATAAGGGGGACCCGAGGGAACCCAGGCGGGTGAGGGAAGGCAGCCGCAGGGGCCACTGGTGGACAGGAGGCCAGAGCTGGAGGGGATCACACGGGGGATGAGGAGATAGACAGAGGAGGGAGCAGGAGAGGACACTGGCACAGGCAGGCAGGAGGGGGAAGCCGTGGTAGGTGATGGCGCAGCCAGAGCCGGGGAAGGCACCGTCCAACACCAAGCTGCAGCAGGGGGACCCGGAGGCGGCCGATGAGGCATTGTCGGAGAGACCGTAGATGGGCGATGAGGGACCGGAGGGGGACCTGGGGCCACAGCCGACCCGGAGCCGCGGGACCTGCAGGCGGCCCCCGAGCCACAGCCAGGGGACACACGGGTGAGCCATGGGGCAGGGCGGGCAGGACCCAACCCCTGCAGAGGGGTCCTCTGTCCTTTCAGGACACAAAAAGGTGGAGACTTGGCCGGGATCCACCGTGCTGGGGCAAAGGAGTTATTAAGGAGGTTGTGAAGAAGTTAAGGAGGAGTGGCATGGTCAGATAGTCTGGGACCTCCTCGGGGACAGGGACTGGGGTCATTATCACTGGGGCAGGAGTCGCAGGCATGGGCGTTGCAGTGGGCGGAGCAGTAGCCTTGGGCGGAGCAGGAGGCAGAGGCCTAGGAGCCTTGGGCAGAGCAGGAGGTGGCGCTGGCCCCGGGACCTCGGGCAGAGCAGGAAGCGGCGAGACAGGCAGGACAGGTGGAGCCGGCGAGACAGGCAGGACGGATGTAGCGGCGGCAGTAGGCACCGCCGACTTGCGGCCAGCAGGGGGCTCTGGCAAGACAGGTACTGGCAAGTCAGGCAGTACAGGTGGCGATGGTGGGACGGGCAGGAAAGGAAGAGGCCCGCAATCGTGGCACACACCTGTGTATATGAAAGACATACAAAAGAAGGTCATAAGAACATGAGAAATTTACAAAGGAGAGGAGGCCATTCGGCCCATGAAGCTTGTTTGGGGAGAACTTAACTAATAGCTCAGAGTTGTTAAAATCTTGTTGTAGACTCTCTGCTGCTAGATCAGTATCTGCTATACCACCCACCTTGGTGTTGTCTGCAAATTTAACCAGTTTACTGTATGCATTGGTGTCAATATCATTAATGAAAATTAGGAACAATAGTGGTCCTTGTCACGTCCGGCGGGCAAGCGAGTTGTGCAGGCGAACGGAGCCAGACAGACGGTGAAGACGGGGAATTGGGGAATACAGAGGCAGATGGCAAGCACAACACATGACAATCCAATGACAGATCTGACATACTGGGGAAAGACGCGGACTAAATACACAGTCTGGGCAGGGAGTAACAGGACGCAGGTGATCACGATCGGGGCATCACACGAGGTAATGAGGTGGGCGTGGCACACGGGAGGATGGTACGGAGCTGGGCGTGACATAACCCCCCCCCCCAAAGGCGCGCACCCCGCGCAGTGGGGTAGGCGGGGAAACCCACCACTGGCGACGGTGTAGCCGGAGCCCGGGAAGGCGCCGTCCGATGCCCAGGCAGATCAGGGGGGCCCGGACACCGGGGGGGGGACCCGTAGGCGACCGTGGACCCCGAGCCGTAGGAGCCGCGGGCGGCCCCGGAGCCACGGGATATCGACAGGCGGGGTCCCACAGGGCGTTGGTCCTGGATGGGCCTGGGGGCGGGAGTCCACAGGCAGGACCCCGAGGGGTCCCACTCGAGCACCTCCTCCTCTGCTGGAGGAACCGCGGGCGTGGTGGCTGCCTTTGCCGCGGGCAAAACTGCGAGCGAGGCGGAGGAAGCCGGTATTACCGTCTTCCCCCAAACTGGGACCAACAAGCAGGATCCAGGCACATGGTCGGGGCAGCTTCCTGCTTTCCCCGGCGCCGCTTCTTCTTTCGCCTCGTTAGTACCGAGCCAGTGATACAGGGTGAGTCGGGGGGCGGTCCAGTGGCGACACACCCCAGTTGGGGCAGCCAGATGGCCACTCTCTCTCTCAACCGCTTCAAGCTTTCATTTACCTCATCTAGTGGCTGTTTCTCACCGGTGTGGTACCTCCGGTCAAGGAGGTCCCAGCACCTGTCCAGCAGCTGGCGGGCTACAGGGTCCTCTCTCTGGTCCAGCAGATTGGTCCACCGGATGACCTCTGCTTCCATGGGGAGAATCTCCCCGGTAGCCCCGAGCGTGTTGTAGAAGAGATCTGTCATTCTGTCATGTCCAGCGGGCGAGCGACTGGTCAAGCAGGCGAACGGAGCCAGACAGACGGTGAACACGGGGTTTAATCGGGGAATACGGAGGCAGACGGCAAGCACAACACATGACAATCCAATGACAGATCTGACATACTGGGGAAAGACGCGGACTAAATACA
>JAODKE010000041.1:11149559-11167322 GCA_026779605.1 Mormyrus hasselquistii
GTGGTGAGAGTAACTGCAGAACTTAAGAAGGACATTGAAGCGAGACTTGAAGGTGGCGCACGTGTGTCTGCTCTCGCTTCGGAATATGGGAATGTCATTAATTTGAAGTTTATTGCTTTTGAATGTGTGCATTTTCATGTACTAGGTTTATATTGATTGTTAATGCTTTTATCATTAGTCAAGTTTAACTTGCAATCATTTGGGGTTCTGGAACGGATTAAATTCATTTACATTATTTCTTATGGGGAAATTTGACTTGGACCTTGACCAAATCGCAACTCGACCAGCCTTCTGGAACAAATTAAGTTTGTGTTCCAAGGTACCACTGCAATTCTTTGTAGCAGAGCAAAATAATTTTTTAGGTTTTTCTTCCTTATATGTGTAAAATGTTGTGTCTCGTTCACATCCCGTTCTGCCCTGAGTTGCTGGGGAATGCAGCAAAAAGAAGCATCTGTAAACGTGCAGTTGACTTCGCACCGACAGCATGTCCTACAGCGTCACACTGTCACCTTATCGATTCTGCAGCTGAGAAGGTGACATCCCTGGGGAAGGACTGGCACCGGTTCTGCCTGAAGTGTGAACGCTGTAGCAAGACCTTGACAGCAGGGGGTCACGCTGAGGTGAGTAAGAACTGGTGAGATGGTTAATGGAGCAGCGCACGCTCCCACTGCCCTTCACTTGGACAGACCTGCACTCTCTGGTTTATCCTGTTGTCACGGAGAGACACTAATGGATACAGGGAAATTGCAGGGATCAGGAGAGAATGTTTCTGTGAACCTAGTAGCCGTGTTAATGGTATAATCCAGCGCAGATAAAATTCCATTGCCAACTATATTCATTGACCTAGAGCTTCGTAAATGTATTCAAACATCCTCCTGTTTATTACTACACTGGGCAGATGTGTCCATTTTCATCGTCTTTGCTCTGTCAGTGGTAAAATATTCCCCATTTTCTAGGGGAGAACACCAGCCTCTAGCTATATTTTCAAAGTGGTGACTGTGCCACTGTTCTTCAACATTCAGCAATGAGTAACCACATGTTTACATCTAAACTGATGTATGTTTTGCCCCCGGTGGGATGCCTTTCCCAGATTTTACCAACATGATGATTTCCCAGATCTCCAGAAGATATTATTTTGTTTTTAATCTCCATTTATGGTCACGTTTTACACTTTTTATTCTCTACCCAAATCAAGTTGTGTTCCCAGGGTTACGGACCTGCTTGTATTGAGAATGTAGTAACACAACTCTGACCCCGTTCTGTGGCAGAAGAAAAAGGAGTTTGATAGTTGTCAGTCTGGCACAAATGAAGATGGAGGGGTTGAACAAACGTGAATCCAGTCTGAATGACGACTGATGGATAACAAGTGTCAGCCTGTGCAGGCAAAGGGAGTGGAAACCGCCTGCCAGCTCTTCATGCAGGAAGCTTCCGGAAACCTGGCTTCATATGGAGGTTGGCGCCCGGAGCCAACAGCAGATGGACTGGCTGCGAACGAGCGATGAGGTTATGCTGGACCCCCATGCGAAACACCCCCTGGACACTGCGAGCCCTGTTCTGCGTGCACGTAAGCGCGAGGCCTGCTATTAATGAGGGGTCAGCCCGGGTTTGATGAACGGGAGAAACGAGAGCGTTACGGCTGGCTTGTTGGCACGGCGACGGGCCGCTGGAGTGAGAGGACTAAGGGCAGAGAAGAAGGTTCTCGTTTGAGGTGAGGAAGGCAGACGGCGACACAGTGACTCTCGGTGATGGGAGCCTTGCGTGTCAGCACTGTCCTCTCCAGGGACGTGACTACGCCGACGCTGGAGCCGGTGTGCTGAAAGCGACATCTGTCTGTGGCGGGATGTGAAATGGCCAAGGGACTGCAATCACGCCTCTGCATGGTGACCATCCAGGAAAGGTCACCAGTCTTTTAAGATTGTGAACTATTGCCTTGGTTTAAGCACAGCATGTCATAAAAATAACAAATTGGGTCACTTCCATAGCAGCATGTGGTTCAGTGGGCTGAGCCCGTTTGCCCGCGATCAGCGTCGCTGGTGTTGGGCCTGGCTTTGGTGGAAAGGTCATGTCTGTGGGTCCTTGAGTAAGACCGTTAGCCCCCAGCTCCATGGGCAAAGAGAATTTACTTCTCAAGGGATCAATAAGGTGTCGTCTTTATTAGAAAATATACCAAATGCACAAAGTGATGAAATTTTACAACGCAAATTATTGTGTCATGGACCTGGGAGGCAAAGATAAATTCTAATGCCATGATGCCATGATGGTCAGCTCCCCTTCTGTGGTACTTGTCCAAGTCTCCCTTAACACCTTTATACTCAGCTTGAGAGGTTTGCACTTTTCACACTGGCTCTTAGCAGGTTCTCTCTCTCTCTCTCTCTCTCCCCTGCAGCATGATGGGATGCCTTACTGCCACAGACCCTGTTACGCCGCTCTCTTTGGGCCCAAAGGTACCATAAGCCAGTTCCATCTTGCGTTAAGGCTGCCTGCTGCCCAGGCCATTGTGTTGTGACGTGGACCCTTTCCTGATCTGCCCAGGTGTGAATATCGGGGGGGCCGGCTCCTATGTCTACGACACCCCTGTCAGCTCCGGCCTAAGCAGCCCACCTGAGGAGACTGCCCCCAAACCCCAGGAGAGGAAGGCCTCTGGCCCCCCGAGGGGGCCTGTGAAGGGTAAGTATGAGCGCCTACAGCTACGGGAAATGGGAACAATGAGGGCAGGAGAGTGTAACAGGTTGGGTCATGGTCAGATCAGCGGAATCGTTTGATACAGACATCAATAGAGCAATAAGAGTAACTGCAGACATTATTACAGAGTCAAATTACCTGCCTTTACCTTATATATAATGTAGGTTATTCAGTCTCATGTCAATTTATGTCTCCAGTCGTTGACCTTCAAACAACCTGCAGATGTGCCCTGACGTGTGAAGATCAGACAGTTCTATGCATTTGAGATCTAAGTTCACCTCCCTGCCTCTGTCTCTACCTCTGTCTCTCTCTCTTTCTCTGTCTCTCTCTCCTCACAGAGCTACAAACTGACAGCACTGTGCTGCGGTTTCTCACGTTGCTTTCTGCTTTGTTTGTTTTTCACTCAGCTGCAAGTATCACCACATTCTCCGGAGAGCCGTCTATATGCCCCAGGTGCAACAAGAAGGTGTATTTTGGTACGTCCTAACCTTTAAAAATACCTCCACAGCAACTACTTTGCTTCTCTGGAAGGAACAAGGACCTTTCTGTGTAAGGTTAGCGCGTGATGTGAAATCAGCAGTACCTGATAGCTTTATTAGTGCACCAAAATACTGATCTCAGCATAACCCGAGTCTTGTTTCCCTCCAGAATTCAATTTAGGAACATCAGTAACCTGAGCTCCATTGTGAGGCAGTCAAGCTTCATAACTGGATATGATTACACTCCCAAAACATGATCCTATTATTGGAGATGCTGTGATGTATCTATAATTTCATATCCCATTTATATTTATGGTTGCGGTATAAGCTAAATAGTGACCTCTAGTGGATAGTAGAAAATCTACCGGCATCCTTCCCCTAATAGTTTTTTTTTTTTGCACTTGCATTGGTACATAATTTACCTGATGTGAAAGTTTGCTGGTCTTATAATGCACTCATGCGTCTTGAAGCTTAAGTCCTTCAGAGGGGCACCGGTGGGACGTGGGGATGTGGTTGTCATAGTGACACAGTCGTATCTGTCTGTCTGTGGCAGCTGAGAAGGTGACTTCCCTGGGACAGGACTGGCATCGACCCTGCCTGCGCTGTGAGAGGTGCAGCAAGACCCTAGCGCCAGGAAGCCATGCGGAGGTGAGGGATGGGGGAGGCAGAGGTCCAAAGACCCAGGGCCTGGCGCTGATTATTCCGCAAGGATGATGTCTTTTTTGGTGAAATGACTGAACTGCCCCTGTTCACTGTTTTTCAGCATGACGGGCAACCTTACTGCCACAAGCCATGCTATGCCGTCCTCTTCGGACCCAGAGGTATTCACAGTTTCTTGCCATCGCTTATGGATCGCACCACTCTGCATTGCCCACTAGGTGGCACCAGTGTCCCAGAATGACATCTGTTGTTCACCCCTGTCCCTGGTGCTCATGCTGTGTGTTTTTTATTTTTGCTAGTCTCCTAATCTTGGAAGTTGATTGAATTGTTGCGTTTTGGGAAACATTTTTGAAAATGTGTTCGCGCTGATATCAAAGCAAAATGCAAATATTGTCCCTTAGCTTAATAATAATAATAATAATAATAATAATAATAATAATAATAATAATTATTATTATTATTATTATTATTATAATGATAATAATAATAATGTTTCAAATGAAATTGTGATGCCCACATATACTGCCAAACCATTCATACCTGAATAGGCAATTAATGTTAAGTAGGTATTACACAAATTAATCAAAGTAATTATATTTAATTTTTCATTTCTGCAAAAACAACCTGTTGCTCCATTTATGGCTCTTGCAGCTCCAGAATGTTATTAGATGTACCACTGAGATCATTATTTCATAACTACATAATCAAACCACGTCAACGTGTTGATTGGAGCAGTACACAGAGGACCAAGGTTGAACACCTACAGTCACTCGCTAAACGTAGTGTAGCAGTGTTGTTTCATATTGTTGTTTTGCAGTGTTGTTTTGTGGTGTTGTTTTGCGTGAAATGGCTCTTTCTACTCTCTACTGCTCTGCCGCAGCATGCATGTCCTGTTACTGGCACTTAATTAAATCAAGAGAGCAGAGCGTTAATGAGTGCTGGGTTTTAATGGCGCTATTAACGTCCCCTGCACGATGTACATTGAAGGGCAGATAACTCATTTTAAATGGGATTATTACCCACCACCAGTAGCCTCCCAGTAGTACAGGGTCCACCCTGTCCACCCTGGATGGGATGCCAGTCCATCGAGCTGGAAAACACACACACACACATACACACACACACACACACACACACACACACAGTCATATACTTGGCAGTTTACAGACAGCAGTTAGCCTAACTGCACGTCTTTGGACCGTGGGAAGAATCTGGAGGAAACTTGTGTGACCTGGGGAGAATGTGCAGAAGCTGAGAACTGTGGGATTTACAAAAACAGATCAGTCACAGGTTCACCCACTCAGTGATCAGGAACTGACCTCATTTCATATGACATCAGCTTTGTGATAAGGACGCGCTTCTGGGGTCTCCGTGACAACTATTTATCTGCTATATACACAAATTGGCAGTTTCACATTAAAGGGATATTTATGTAGTTTGCAGTTACAAAATTGCCATGAGTCGCAATAAATAAATGCCTTCAGCTTTAGAAGGTATGGCATGTAATGTAAGCATAAAATGTGTGGATATGAATCACTGATTTCTCATTGTGAATGAATGAACAAATGAATAAATGAATGCGTGAGTGAGTGAGTGAGTGAGTGAGTGAGTGAGTGAGTGAGTGAGTTAGTGAGTGAGTGAGTGAGTGAGTGAGTGAGTTAGTGAGTGAGTGAGTGAGTGAGTGAGTAAACTAACCCCAGCTTCTTTTGACCTTCAGGAGTAAACACCGGGGGTGTTGGGAGCTACATCTATGAGAAGATGCCCAGCACTGAAACACACCCATAGACCCATAGACCCCCCCCCCCCCCACGCACCTTTCTCTACATCCTTCCCCCAGCCACCCCCAGCCTTCCCGGCCTGTGTAGCACTGCACCCAGTCGACCCAGCATAGGGCACCCCCCACCCCCATCATAAGCATTCTGTATCTGTATTTATTAAAAAAACATACGTGTTTTGTTTTACCTTACTTCTCTTAGTGCTTCCACAACATGGGGGTTAACACAGCAAGGGCAGTGTTGGAATATTTTACTTTAAAACTCAGAAATTCAGCAGATAGAGCTGCAGCAGACAGGAGAAGTGAGAGCATATATTGTCATCTCTACTTTTAAGGATGTCTATGTTACCTGCGTACGTCGCCCCCATTTTAAACAGCCCGTCCTCTAAAGTAAATGCCAGGCATGTGTCTTTTTTTTACATAACATTCTCCTTTTTATGTTAATCTTCAAACGTAGGTATTTTTAGTAGCAATAGAAGCAAGTAACCAAGGCACTGTAGCATCCGTGGTGGTGGTGAATGTGGTTTATTGGTATTATTACTGGTGATCACGGTTTAAACATTCGGTTCTGTTCGTGTCTGCAAATCCTTTAGCAAATCTGTGTCGCTTCTGTTTCCTGGCCTATAATAAACAGATAAATTTATAAAGCTGCCGGTGTGTTGAGTCCTGAATTCACCTGAAAGTCGTTAGCACTCAATAAAAGGCACAGCAGTCACAGAAGCAGACTTCCCAAATCTCCACCAAGCATCCGAGGCCTTGTTCACATTGGGGCTGCAGAGGAAGGAATAGCGTCAGCCCAGAAATCGCATTTCCTCCTCGACGGCAGAAGACCAGCTATACATCAGGATGTTAGAAAAAAAAAGATCTGACTCACACCGCACAAGTGGCTTTGCCATTACAGACAAATGGAATCAGATTTAACTCGCGTTTCAGTCTTCTTCCATCTTGTCGGACGATGATCCTGCCAAGCCAGAAGCCGAATTGCAAAGACAGATGTAAGCTCTGGATGCAGGCTAGTGATTTCAGTCCAGTTGACTCCTGAAGGCTCCAAGAAGGTTTTCATCTAGTCTTTGTTCCCAGAGGGGAGGTAGAGATCGGCCTTCAAGGGATTCAAGTGAATATCGGCGAGGATGAGATGGAGCACATGGACCACGAAGGCTAGGCGTCATGGGGACTCCATGTGCGTAACTGCTCAGTGTCTGAGGATCAATCCTGGCCAAAGTTCAGCGTGGCCTCTGAAGAAAGGCATGCTGGGCCTTACTGACTGACAGATCCTATTCTGAGTGGAAACGCAGGGATGTCAAAAAGCAAACATGACAAGAGAGACATTTGAGGGGAGGAGTGAATACAGCCTTTTTCATCTCAACAATATATTGGCCTCTGCATCATCATATCATGTCTATAATTCATCAAATACTTATTCACCAGTAGACCCAGGTTTTGTCATGGCAATATCTTGAATTGGCAGATGTATGCAAGTTATATAAATTTTCGTATGACTTCAGTTTAACTTGTTTTGTACTATTAAGAGAAATCAAGAAGGAGACAATAACTCACAGCACGTCCCAGGCTGTCGTGCGTTCTTCAGATTGTCTATCTGATGATGTCGTCCTCAACGTTGATATTTCACGTCACGACAGGGAATATGGCGGGACTTTGGAAGAAAAACCCGCCTATAGATTTTCAGGACCGAACGTCAGGTTAAGGAGGATCTAGAGGAATTATGGCCTTCTTTAGTCCCTGCACACGTTTTTGATGCATGTTATATTTTTGTCAATTGAGTTAGAGGGAAGGATATCGCTTTACAGGTCATTCCATTCCACATGATTTAGAAACCAGTAGGGGTGGGGGTGCTGGGGGGGTGGATATAATGGATTAAGTCACATGATGGAAAAAGAGTGGGAGGTGGGGGGGTAAAGGCGTGCACTTACTGTCCTCCATCCTGCTGAAGAATGTTCTTTCACCTTCTCTAGCAAATGTCAATAACGCAGCACTTTGTATTTTTAAAATCTCTACTTTAATAGTGGCTCAACAGGTTGGATCCAGTCTCATCCAGAGACTCAACTCTCTTTCACCCACTGAGTTCACTTTCTTTTGACGAAGCAGCAGTTTCGTACCACACCCTTAAAAAACCAGAAATCAGGCCGTTCTACCTGAACCTTGTGACTGGTGCCATCAACAACGCTTAGCAGTCTGGCTTTTGTAAAACGGCGCAAGCTGCCATCAATTACTGCTACAGAACATTCTTCTAATTTCCAATTATCTTTACATAGCTATTTCGTGTCTCCACTTCCACACAGTCTTCCTGCACATCAGCACGGAACATAAGAGCAATAGACTGTGTTGACCTTCAAGAAAAACAGAAACAAAGGGTACCTTTGATCACCATAATCTCCCCACAGCTGTAAGAGATTTATCTCAGATATGAATTCCTCAGTGGTCTGAGGGAGTTCTGGTTTGAACCCACCAGTCCCTGTTCCTCAATGTTCAAGGATCTTTGGGGAAATGGTCTCATTTGTCTTTCCGTGCATCTGGAGGGCGGTGCAATGTTTTGTAGAGTCGGTTTCCATAGCGACACAAAATTCACAGACAAGCTGCATTCCAGTCTATTTCTGTTTAATGTTTTTGAGCACTGGGCAGGAATGCTACATGAAAAAGCAGGAGTGCTCAGCTCTTGAATGATTTTATAAAAGTCAACTGCAAGGGATGATTGAAGTTAAGCACCTGCAGATTTCAGTCGGCGTGCTGTCTTGTGCATTGCTGTCGATATGGAAATATCGGCAGCAGCAAAGACTGCTGTACAAATGAAACATACGGAGTGACCTCGTCTGACTTGTGCAGGTAAATGTCTGTATGGTGAAAAACATCCTCTCCCAAAGGCATTAATACAATGTGTGCCAGTGAAAATATTCAGCCAGCTATCAGTGATTGGTTAAACCAATTTTTAGTGGCTAATTAAGAGCTAAGGTAAAATGACTAAGAGTGAAATAAGGCATTAATGATATAAATACCACACGCCCTTACAGATCTAATAAATGAAGAGCTTTCGTGCCCAAGAAGCACTCTGACAGTCAAAGCTTGTGCAGCTGTGAGTAAACCAATAAAATCACACTAGGGTCATTTTAAAGTCATGTTAGTGGAAATGATTAAAAGTTGCACATGCGGGAAAAAGCAGGTGAGAGATCTCCAGCACACTGCGAGCTTACAAGTAAATGATTTATGTAGCATTAATGTAACCATAATTTTGGTCAACGTGCAAAAAATTAGCGACTCCATGCCAGGCGAATGCCTGGAAGCCAATCAGAGGGGGTCCTGCGATTTCTGACAGGTGCTGTGACTGAGAGGTGTTTACATCAAGGCAGCTGGGCCTGCAGTGGTCTACAGCTGTGTTTGTACTCTCGCTGCAGCACTGGACAGGAGGTTCACAGCAGGTGAACTGTGGCCTGTCTGATGATCATTAAACCGAAGGGGGGGGGGGGGGGGCAACACCAAAAATTCATTCATTTTTTAAAATTAATTTCATTGGTAACACTTTACTTGACGGGGCACAAATAATATAAAATTATACTATTAAATATGTACTCATTAACCACCACAAATGAAGTCTTTGTTACATATTGATCTTATATTTGCTCATCATTAATGAATCATCCCAAGCACTATATTTGTTACTATATCAGTCAATTCTGTGAACCTTTGTGAGCTACTGAAGGAACAAGTAATGAATAACAGAAGTGAAATAATGATGTCAGAAGTGAAACAATGATGTTGTTCATCACTGATAAATCATGACACATCTTTTATCTCAATTAGCAACTATTTTTGTTTATGGTTTGTTCATAACTTATACATCAGTAGTAAGTGAGTACTAAGTATTTGTGCCCTGTCAAGTAAAGTGTTAGTGTTAGTAAAGTGTTAGTGTTAGTAAAGTGTCACGCCTGAATTTGTATGATAGGGATCCACTCTTAAAAACCCAGCTCGCGTTAGAGTACCAGGCTCGTCACTGTCACACTTCAGGCTCGTCACTGTCACTTCAGCTAGCAATAGATTTTTATAGATGGGAAGTTTTGTTTGGGCCACAAAACATTCTATTTTTTACCAGTACACTTCTAGGATAAAGTCCATGGGAGTAACACTCGAAGGTACTCCTCGCTAATACTCCCCATTCGCTTCACTGCAGCCTTCATACTTACTGCCATACAGACCTCCAAACCAGCATGAACAGCGGCAGTATCCAGTGGCTAATCTGCGGTCTTGTAACTGACTGGACTACCTTACGCCAAGATAAAAATACCCCCAGAATACTCCCCAGAACTAAAGGAAACTTCCAGAATAAAAAAGGCACAATGAACAACACATATCTCCAGTAATGCATTATTTCAGGAGTGTGGAAAAACCAAAATCAATGTACAGTAATGAGAAACCCTTAGCACCACAAATAGAAACCTGTCAGTAAAGTATGCTTTAAATGGATTCATATTATTTGACGATATGAATTATTGCAAAAATTAAAGTCACACGGTTAAAATGCTAATAATTGGGAGGGACCAGCCCCGAGGCAGCTCAGGCTGGCCCATTTGTCTGCCTTAAAATAATTACATTTCAGAAGCTAATTCCCCTGGTCTGAGTCTCGATGTAACACTACATGTGGGGAAAGACCTCTCATGTTAGCACGCTAATTTTATTTCCTGTATTTCACGTTTTGGCATACTTTAAAACCAGCATTATAATGCATGTGTATAACTATGGCAAATGTTTCTCAGGCTTTTACAGCTCACATTAGTTACGTCCGCTTCTAAAACAGAATTGGCGCGCTAGATCTGTCATGACCTGCTCGTACGATCCTCCTGTGTGCCACGCCCCCTCATCTACCTCGTGTGAATTCCCGATTGTGATCACCTAGCTGTGTCCTGTTATTTCGGCTTGTCTTGTGTATATCAGTCCACGTCTTCCTCTGTTGCCCAGATCAGTCATTGATGTTTAGCTGCCGTCTGTCCTGTGTTTCCCCAATAAACCCGTGTCCTGGATTTTTGCCTGCCTGCCTGCCTCGTCCTTACCCGCTTCCTGCTTATTCGCCAAACCGCAGTCTTAACAAGATCTTATATACTATGGAAATAAATCTCATATACTACAGAGGTTCTGGAAGAGTCTTGTAGCATAATACATGGTTTATTAGCTGCTTAATAGGTGTAGGCACTTGGACTATTTTCTAGGTCGGTTGTAATATCCTCACATTATGAGTAATGGCTGTGCAAACATTGCTAAATCATGATTATGTTCGAGTTGTAGGAAATTACCCTAGTTTCTTTTTCTGTCACATTTGCCATCTCACTCTTCATGATTTTATCCCATCAGACATTCTGATCATCTATACCATTTTTGTTTTTGTCCACCATGACACGTATTTCGTAAGTGTAGACAGTGTGTGTAAGACACTCAAGCTTGGAACACATGTATGGGTAACTCTCAGGGTGTTAAAAGTCTACGACCTACACAAAACTCTCAGCGGAATGCAACTGAAAACAGCCCCTTTGGGCGGAAAGACACAACGTGAGATATGGATGAGAATGTTTGCATACTTACCCCTGTTTCTCTAAGAGCGTCTCCAGCATTCAGAGATATATTGCATATGCATGGAAGCACCTGTTAGGGATGATGCAAAGTGACAGCTCATCCTTAAAGCTTTGGCAGCAGCGGGATGAATCCGGAGGCAGAGGAGTGAAAGTGTGCAAGGCGCTGACAAGATTCTGCTGAACTTAGCTTGGATTAAGCGAAATATGTGCAGTATGAAGCAAGGTGAAGAAATATACCCCAGAGTATACAAAAAAATCCCTGCACATATGAGGGAATCAAACGCTTTGCCAAGGTTCTTCCAAACAGACCCCCAGATGACCCTGCTCCAAGGGTAGAACCCATCATTTTACGTCTAGGCCATTGTGTGCTTTGATGTAGACTCGGCACCAAATGGGGATAATCATAACCACCTTCAGATTTTGACTAATGTTAAGGCGACTGACCAAGCGGCAGTTGAAATTACCCCATAACACCTCTCCATGCGTCTCCATCACTGAGGCAATTTCCAGCCGCATGTCTTACATCTGAAGCAGATATCCACACTTGTATCAGGATCACTGACAAGGATAAACAGACTCACCACTAAGATTGATGACCTAGTCAGCTGCTCTTGACTGCCAATTAGATGGGATTGTGGGCAAGAACGTGAACACCGTGCTACAAATGTCAACCAAACAGTCATGATGGCCTAGAGCAGTCTCCAGGAAAACTGGACACTTTGAATGTTTCCATACCCTAAACTTGACACTTGGTAAACGTTTCTAAAGTGAAAAACTGCTAGTGGGGTTGGCCCCACAACTCACCAGGGGCTAAACATAAATGAAAGACACACGAGAAAGCAGGTGTAGAGGAGACACCCCCATTGGGAGACACCCCCATTGGGAACAGTACCAGCAGAACACTTGGGCGCTATGCGCAGGTAGCCTGAAGTGACGCCTGAAGTATGTGTACCATTTCAAATCTTAAAGGCTCAACAACAGTAACTACCGGGGTCACAAGCTAACTAGAGAAGCCCAAAATATGAAGACAAGAAAACAAGGACGTTCTCTCACTTTGGTGTAAAGCCAGCCTTTAGGGAGAGGCTGGGTTTTCAGATGCTACCTATGGAACCAGGCTGTCCCAAACTTCACAACTGTGGGATTCTAATACTTACAGAGACCAGTGTGATGTTCCGGGTCAACCATTGTCATCACATCCTTCTACATGTGCACATATAAATCTGTGCCAACTTGACAGCATTAACCTTCTCTCAGGGTTTGCATGGTTTCTTCCAGAATGTTATTCCCCTACAGGTAAATTGCTGAATATATGTGTAAACATCTGCCCTCCCTTCCAAGGTGTAGGTTCTCTTATCGGTAGTGTCTGCTATGATATCCGTTGTTATAATAGCGTCACTACTGCAGCCCAATTCTTGCACTTCATTTATTCATATTAAATGGCATTGTAACTCAATCAGAGTTATTAATTCCAAGAAACACGTTCTCTGACCAAACACCTCAACCTGGACTGTCCATCCATCCTGCCAGGTCTTCTGCCTCCTGTGTCCTGTACCATGATGCAGGGTTACTGGCTTATCAGTATAACTTGTGGGATTTAAGGTAGTCTGGGCAAAATGTAAGTGAACGAATATAAAGTCCATTTAATCTGTGGTACCTTAAATCTGACCAGTTACCCCGATAAGCCAGTAATCCTGCTTCGTAGAACAGGCCACAGGTCTCAGACACCAACAGCCCCAACGCTGCTGGAAACAGGGATGTTGATTGGATGGACGGCTCCAGGATGAGGTGAAGGGAAATCAGGGAACACAAGCCAGGACACAAACATATAAAACCCAAAGTCAAAAGAGCATCGGCACAACTCACCAGCTGTGGAATGCTGGATCCCCTAAGCTGCCAACAGAACCCGTGACTCCCTGACAGCTGACAGGCACAAAGAAAGACCTACTCATGCAGCCCCCATAAAACAAACCTCTGACAGAATCATCTGAGGCCTAAGCTTCAAGTGCACTGCTCACTACTCTGCTGAAATAGGTTTGGGGTCTAACTGAACCAAGCCCACAGCTGAAGTACCTGATTAGTAAACCGGGGACAGGTGTGACAAACAGTGGCTGTCGCTCCCAGGGACATTAACTTTCTGTCATTCTATTTCAATGGATGAATTTCTGTAGGACCTCATTTTTTCTCTCTACGTATATGAACCCATAAATAGCAATTCCTTGCATGACACAATGGTCATACTCTACCTATTAAACGGAAATCAGAGACCTAGACATTTTTTTTAGCAGATTTGTTTGTCCGAAGCTTGGAAAGGCTGAGGTCAGAGAGCATGGTCGGCCGGCTACCCAGGAACAGCTGAGATTAACGGCCCCAGGGTAGTTTGATTACTTTGTTGACTCTCCGATTCAGACATACAACCTTTTCGGACGCTGGCACAGATCCAAAACTATGGAACTACACACAGCCCTGACTGATAGAGATGCGCTGGTGTCATTTCAGGAATCTTCTGTAGACATCTGTAGCTACACGCCCATTTATCCGGAATAGTGAGGGTTCTAGCTCAGTTTCTGGTTTCTGGGACGGGGTCCAGGCCTCGCTCACAAATACAAAGCTAGCCTGTGTCTGTGCTGACTAAATGCTTTTCCATTTCGTTCTTCAGAGTAGACGACTCCCCCTTCCTAACTTTCATCATTCAACTCGTCATTCCACATCTTCCAAACAAAAGCTACATTCAGCTCTTTCTCTCTATATTTTCTGGATGGTTAAATCAAAAAGGAGAGCAGTGCCGGTTCACAGCTTCACACCTCTGCGGCTTGGGCTCCGTGTCCTGCCTCGAGTTGGCGTACGTGGAGTTTGCGGGTTCTTCCCGTTTCGCGTGGGACTCCTGCAGGTACCCCCACGCCCTCCCACAGTCCAAAGACATGCAGCCGCCATCTCTAAACTGTACATACTGCGTATGTGTATATGCCCTGTGGTGGACTAGCATCCTGTCCGGGGTGGACCCCAACTTTGGCATAATCTCCAGGGTCAACCCTATCCAGGATACGGGGATTGGACAATGCATGGAATAAATCAAGACAAAAAGGGATTTAACTTGACCATTTAGAAGTATTATTTTGGACTTGGGATGTTCCGTTCTTGTTTAGCATCGATCCCTTTTTAAGATCCTTGCCACTTAAGGCCCACAAAGAGGGTTTTTAATGAGCCTGAGCATCAGCACAGCTGCAGGCTAATTCCTGTGCTGCTGGACCGTGACCTTCCCTCCCTTGCTGCTGCTTATTAAAGATTAACGACCTCGCCCTCATCTCCGCTCCCCCTGTTCACCCCTCCCCGCCGTATAATGGAGTCCATATTTATAAACACTCTACACTTACTGTAAAGACCGTCGACCGAAGCACCTTGTTCTGCCGCAAAAAGGCCAGGTCTTGTGTAAAACAATACCTGCAATCTAATCCTATATCATCACAAACGTACATTCACGGCGATCATCAAAGCTTACGGTATCAAACTTCTGAAATTGTGTAGCACCTGAATTACCTCCCAGAATGCATTGCAACAATTTGTTATGGCAGTTTGTTTCAAAAGGAGGATGAAGCACAGGAGGAATTAAGTGAAGAATATATGTGCCAGTTATGAATGCAGGATGAACGGATCGGTTCTCTGATTACATAACCAGCTGAGGCAACTGCTGGCTAATGTGTTATAATGAGCCTCCAGACCACTGGCTCCGCCTGACTCATCCCGCTGCAGCAGGCGGACCGTGTTTGCAGTGGTTACCCAGCTATGCTATGACAGCTGTCAGCGAGTATGGGACGAGAGCTTCCCAACCTCCCACCCAGCCAACTCACGCAAACAGAGCTTTGGTTCCAGTACCGAAAAATGAAAGCTCCAACATGTGCCCTCAGGATCCAGTGTGAGCTCCCTCTGGGTAGGGAAAATCACAAAAAAGGAAAAGGTCAACGCCGTTCAAGAAAATCAAGCACTGGAGAGGACAGAGTCTCATAGATATACTTTAGGGTTGCCAGGTCCTAGCTGAAAACTCACCTAAGAACTGGAGCACATCAACTTCTGGATCCAGTACTTTAAAGAAATTATGGTTTACAAAACAGATCGGGAGGGTTTTAGATTCTATGGATATAGCATCTGGCCCAGCCTCATGGGACCTCTGCTGAAATCTGGGGTGGGGACAGAATCGGGGGGGGTTAACTGATGTCAGGCCGTGAGCTTACATACTCAGTGGGCTTCATTTGAGAGTGGCTGTATACCTACATTCATATGTGCGTTCGAAGCGGTGAGGCGGCTTCCTGTAATCTGTCTGTTTAAGAAAGTTTCGCCTTTGCTTTAGTTTAGATCCAACGTTCTGGTTGAGATTCTCCAGAAACTTCCACAGACCACAGACAGGGAGAATGTCAATAAAACATTGAGTAATACTGGGATAGGCTATATTTGTCCTGTGAGTCTAACAAAAATATAGTCTATTGATCCTCAGTGATTATCTGGGGGGTGCCAGGGCATTATTTCCTGGCTATTGAGAAACACTATATAACCTTCATTCTGCATTAATAGGGGGGAGGCTGTTATCTATCTCAGCTGTTCAGTGTCCTTTGCATCGCTTGCTTTTGCCGTTGATCTGTTGACATCCATATGCTGACTAAGGATCTGGATATCTACTATATCTTTGGATATTTAATGAGTGTTTGCAGACTAACATCACTGTGCAGGATCATCCATCCACCTTCTGTACCCACTCGTCCTATTCAGAAGAACACAGGGTTTGGAGCCTATCTTGGTGGATATGGGACCAAAGCAGGGAACAACCCATTGCGTGACACCCCCACACACCATTCACATACACGGACACACGTACGGGCAATTCCAATTAACCACAAGATGTTTTTGGACTGTGGTGGGAAACTAGAGTATCCAGAGGAAACCCCATGATGACATGGGGAGAACGTGCAAACTCCACGCACATGGAGGCTTTGCCACCCCATGCGGGAGCATTTAAAATGTTATTCTATATAAAGGTTTTGAAACACGTCCAGTTTGGCATTTCTTAGAAACCCAGCAAATGTCACATGGGTTAGAGAATAAAGTCTGATTGGTAATCTATGAGTCATCAAGAAAACAACAAACCCAGTATTAAATAATGGAAGAGTGACTTTGGATTAATGGTATAATAACTTCCAGAATTCCACAAGAATTGTTCTTGACAATATTGACGCTATTCCAGGATTGAAACTGCCAACAAATGAGACTCACTAATAATTCTGGAGCCATTGCAACAAAACCAGGATCCCAAAATTTAAGACTTAGGCCTTTTGTATGATTCTCCTTGTATTGTTCAGATCTTCTCTCCAGCATCCCTGTGTGTTTTCTCCTGTGTGGGGCATATTCCCCCATCGGTGCTATTAGCAAAAGCAGCTATACAGCAAAGGCAAAACAATCATTGGACCAGCAGGTTTTGTTTTGTCATATTGGTTTATCAGCAAAGGAACATTTGACATTAATCCGTCGTAAGAGCTGAGATTTTTGCTATTTTGCATGAGATACTGAGCACCAAGAGAAATCATTCATGCCTTTCCTGTCTCCATGCATTCCAATGTCCAGAAAGCTGTATTTGTGTCCTCCTACACTTTGTCACACAGACCTTGAGATAACACACACATGGATGCGGGGTGAGGGCTCAGGCAGGCCCAGCCCCCCTCCCTCCAGTACTTGTTTAATAATTACACACCTTGTCAGTCTTTTGATACTTACTTATGTCAGACAAGCATAGTGGGAAAATGATTAAAGGAAGGCAGTGATACCTTCTTAAGAAAGAATACCGCTTTTTTTATTTGGAATGACATAGCAGCATATACTATTTAATGGCCACAAAGTTATTTTGATGTGGTGGAAGAAGCTACTGTACTTCAGGAGCACAGATTGTGTTGATTTTACCCGACCTCAACACTCCACTTGCCATCCCCAGCAGAATTCAGTGGCTGCAAAACTCTCACACCTGTCTGTTCACACCTGTTTGGAGGGAAAACCTGTTTATGCAGAATTACCTGTACATTAGTGACTGATTTGCACCAGGCGTCTCGTGTAGGTGAATAATTATCAGAATAATGAAAAATGAGGTTAACTGAAGACAAGGACACCCTCACCCTGTGCATTTTGAAGATCATAAATCCTTCCTCCTGAGGTTTTTTTTATCTTTCTCTGCTCAGCACTGTACTCTGAGTAATGATGTCACACCACCATGAATCTTATTTTCATGTGATCACAGACCCCAAAATGACCTGGACTGATATTTAAATTTTCACCTAAGTATGTTGCACATGAATGGCCAGTGCAGATCTGTCAAGCCTGTGATGACTAAAGCACACACACATTTACACATTCATACACACATTTACACATACATACATTTACACATTCATACATACATTTACACATTCATACATACATTTACACATTCATACACACATTTACACATTCATACACACATTCACACATTCATTCACACATACACACATTCACACATACACACATTCATACTCAGCCCTCTACCGTATCAGGTACACCCCTTTTCTCTGGGTTCAGAAGAGCT
>JAODKE010000041.1:11167422-11182574 GCA_026779605.1 Mormyrus hasselquistii
ATTTACACATTCATACATACATTTACACATTCATACATACATTTACACATTCATACACACATTTACACATTCATACATTCATACACACATTCACACATTCATACACACATTCACACATTCATTCACACATACACACATTCATACTCAGCCCTCTACCGTATCAGGTACACCCCTTTTCTCTGGGTTCAGAAGAGCTGTTTTTGCGATTGTGGTCTTTCTGTTAGCCCAGGCCAGTCTGGCCATTCTCCTCTGACTTCACTTAGCGACAAGGCGTTATTAGCAAATTAACTGCCACTTAGCTCATTTTTCTTGTTTATCGCGCCGTTTTCTATCAACTCTGTGATGCATAAAATTCCCAGGAGGGATTTTCTGAGATACACTTTATGGAAATCACAGAATAAACAGGGGGATTTACTCTCACTGCAATGAATAATGTCTTATAAGTTTTAATATGATATAAAGTGATTATATTCATAACTCCATCCAATCTAAACTCATAAGCATATGACGTTGACCTATTTTTTGGCCGCTGTTAGTTTTTAGTTAAAATATCTCTTACTTAGAAAATAGACATTTATCTCCTAGGGGCGTCCTCGAAAATTTATATTAAAAAGTTTCCAAACTTTTTCCAAAGTTTCACAATATAAAGAAAACGCGAGAACACGCACACACACGCACACACACACACACACACACAGAGTTTGGGTTTTCCTCTTGGTTCCTACTGACAGCCCATAGCGATAGCCTATAAATAAGTATTATCCCTCGCTCCGTACAGTCATTCTTAGAGTTTCGCTGGAGCCCCCGTACTGTAGTTACACAGGTTGTCCTGACGAGTAGCTTCCTGTTCGTTTAAATCAAAGGAGAGCTTCTACCTCTTTGGAAAACCCTACAAACATGCCTAAGTGCCCCAAATGCGAAAAGGAAGTCTACTTTGGTAAGGTCATCTATATTTTCTACATTTTCTGTATGTATTTATCACATAAATAATATTTACACCATAGTAACCGATCGCATTTAATGATATTTTAGGCTGCTATGCTTACTATGTCCTAAGTATATGTGGTTTAAGTAAGCTTAACTACATTTATGAGAGAATCTGACTTATTTGCGTCGTAATAAAATTTATTACAAAAAACTTGATTTACAAAAACACACGAAAAGCGCCCAAATTGTTAATAATAATGTTTCTCGGGAAAAAAATCATTAATGAATTGAAATCTACCTAGTATCTTTGGAGGATGCGTTTGATGGGTTTTGGAAACATCTGTCCTTGAGAGAAAAATGTAAATAACTAGAAATAAAATCATATAGGTTTTATAATGCAACATATAAATGCAAAAGTTACTCTTTTTTTATTAGTTTGGAGCAGAATGCTGAAAAAATGTAATTAGTGTTGGTAAGGAAATTCACCACCGCCTTTTTCCGAAGTAAGGCGCGACACCCAGGTCTGCCGCTTCTGCGTTATCGCATCGTTTGCCAAGCAGAGTTTCAAAGGTCTTTCCATTGTGAAACGCAGCAAATCTCAAACACATCTATTGTTTCGGATATGAACACCTTCCAGGTAAATGCCGGAAAATAGTCATTAATAAAGTCATCATCATAGTCGTCAGCATCTATAAGATTGCCTTCTATCAAATGTCACCAAACCGAAATAAACGTGCAACTAACGCAGCCTCACAGGATTTATTTATTAGGTAGGACATTAATCCGGAGATACTGGGTATATTTAAACTTTCAGATCGTTTTTTTTTATTATTCAGTGCAATGCCAAAAACTGTCGTGGTACTTGATCCGACTTTGGAACTTGTTGATACACTACATAGTACCGGCAGAGGGCATTATGTACAGGTTCTAAAGGCAGGTGAAGGGTAAAAACAGCATATAGATAGTCAAAACCCTGCTGTTGCTATTGGGGTGATCTCTATGTGTAAATTCCATCAGAGCAAGGGGATTGGGTGCGGGAAGGGCGTCAGCCTCGAGCTAAGGCATCTCCACAAAATTCTTGCTGTAAAAGCTGTATAAAGGCATCAAGCACATAAATATTTCTAGCAGATTTCATTCAGTCACCCCTAGCTTACCCAGTAGAGGGTTGTAGGCGTAGATGAACTGATTTTCAGTCAGCCAGAAAGTCTACGTGCTGCAAGCTTAAGGGAGCCTGGGGTGTCCCGTCATAAAAAGCGGGGTGTCAGGAAGGGGACGGCATGTCCAAGATCACCAGCTTTCAACCTCTAAATTTGACTCAGACGTCCTTGAAAGCTGGTTATTCATTTAGCAAGAGCCAATCGATGCTCCAGCTGATGAGGAGTATAGCTGTGAGGACGAATTTATCGTACCTATAATGTTGCATAACATAAATTTCTTTAGTAACACACACACATATTATGCGACAGGAAAACTGTAAAATACTCTAGATAAATATTAATAGTCTTTTAGAAGAAAATGTCAGATAACTGTAACATTATGAAACTAATATTGCATTGCGTTTCTTTATAATTTCTACAGCCGAACTTACTTTCTCTGGGACTCTCCCCTGACCAGGGACCACGCCCAGAAATACTGTACCGCAAAAATGAAATACTGTACCGCAAAAATGAAATACTGTACCGCAAAGCCAAATGACAGCTATAAAGAAGCCCTTTAACTTCCAGAGGGATTTCTGGGTCACACCATGCTTGTGTTTTCTGGGAATGGCTTTTAACTTTAATTAGATTTCTAAGTGCAATATTGAAGTGAGACCTTAGAAGTTATGTGCTTTAAAAGGGGAAAACCTGGTTCCGTAACCACAGTGAGCCCTAAGATTACCATGCATGCAGGAGGGCTGAAGGCGGTGGATCAGGATGGGACTGTGCATGTGCCTTTCAAGGTGATGCGGCTCATGCTCAAACCCACGGCCTTTTTCTCTCTTTCTCACTTGCCCGATCCCCCATAATTCCCCAGCCGAGAGGGTAACCTCCCTGGGGAAGGACTGGCACAGACCGTGCCTGAAGTGCGAGAAGTGCAACAAGACTCTGTCCGCCGGCTCGCACGCTGAGGTGGGTGACGGGGGTGTGGGCCGACAAAATGAATCCTCAGACAGACACCTCGCTGTTGACTCTCTTCAGCTGTGTGGCAGGGTGACATCGCCGGTGGGCATCGCCTTGTTTCATTCACCATGGTGAAGGAATAGATGGTGGTCGTCAGTCTCCTCGCTATCTCTCCAGCAGACCCACTGGCTTAGAATATCAATTAAAAAGTCGACTTTGGAAATAGGCCCATGTTTTAAGTATATTTCACAGTAGTTGTCACCCTTGGCTGGTTAAGAGACTATGGAAGATGGATGGATGGAAAATAGAGCCTTCATGACATTTCAGTTCTGTTCTTTTCTAGCACGATGGAAAGCCGTACTGCAACAATCCTTGCTACTCTGCCCTTTTCGGACCCAAAGGTAAGTAATTACACATTCACACATTGAAAAGCAACACAGTTGGAGCTGCAGTGAGACCCACATTTGTCAGCTTAAACCTACCACATCCAGCTGGTATCACACGCTGCACAGTGGTGCTGAAAGACCAATGGGATGGAACCACTGTTCAACCCGAGAACAGACAGGAGGATGGAGTGTGACCTCATTACCGTCATGAGGACAGGCTGTAACAATGACATACCTGTGGCATAATTTTTTCCCATTATTTCTCATCTATAAATCTATTTGCTCCACAAGATGTGCTCTGTTAATAACCTAAATGTGCCCGCAGATCCTGAACCTTGGTGGGTGTCTGTGTGATTCCCTTATTACTCCTATCATTGAAACTAAGACCTGTTAGCCATTAGGGAAATCTCATGTGGCCAGTGTCCAGCTCAGTCACTGCACCATTTTAATTTATTTATTGCCCAATGGGTGTCAACAAAGAGAAGAGTTATGACCAATCCCACAGCACCGAGTTATCTTGGGCTGGGTCTATAGTTTATTTTATTTTTTGCGGTCTGACCATAAAAGGACTTTGGATATAAAATGTGTGGAAACATTCTGTCGCGGTAACAGTTGCCATGGTAACGGTTGCCACAGCGAACTGGGCAGCCGTCACGTGTCCCCAAGACGGAAAGTCTGTTGCCTTAAAATCAGATTAAAAGCCCTGCATTCTTCATTGGCGTGGCCTTTCCCACTGAATCCCAGGACATCTTGTGCGTTTCACACATGTGGCCATCTTGTGCACTACTTAAGTCTTTTCCTTCCCACAGGATTTGGCCGAGGAGGAACTGAAAGCCACACGTTCAAGTAAAGCGTGGCGATGGTGAGCATGATGAGCTTAACTGTAAAATGTTGAAACACTGCATGAAAACAAGGCCGTGTTTAAGCAGATGTCCCGAGTGCCTCCGGGAAGCCTCAATTATTGATAGGCTAACTACAGAGCCTTATTTGGTTTTGTAAACTTTAAAAGAGTTTAAATTTTTTTTGCTCTCAAGTTTAGCCACATGCATACAACATCATGCAGGTCTAAGTCAGCCTTTGTCCAGCAGTATCGTCTGGGGTGTGAATTTTCTCCGAACAGACAAATATAAAACAGCCTGAAAGGCAGTGTAATTGCACAGGAAATCGGCAATGAAAGATAAATGTTGCTCCTCCAGATTTGCTTCCTTCCTGTACAGACAATTCGTACAAAACATTGTGACATTAACGTTGATGGAAACTCTTCTTCTTCCAGCAGATTACCTTGGAGAGACTGGATTATTTGAAACTGACAGAAGGCAGCATTCAAGCAAATCCAAACCTCAAACTAAATGTCCTCCTTCTTGGAAGCCCACTACCTTATATTAATATGAAATAATGGCTTCAAGCGTTCCAAACATGCCCTGATATTTCAGGAAAGTTTCCCCGAGCTTTGCACCTATAGCCAAATTTCCATTATTTTATTTTATTGTTTTGAATAAAACATCAGTCTTGAATTTTGAATGGTTCCTCTTACAGTCTTTCCTCTTACTTAATAACCTGCTCATTCAAGCCAAAGTACAGCTGACCAGCCTGTCGCTGCGACATGCAACAGGGACTGCTGATGTAGACATACTGTCTTTATTTGTGTATTGTCACATTCGCCCAAAGGAATGTACCTTGGCAGTTCTTTGGGGTGAAAAACACATGACATTGATGCTTTGTTATGTTTTTAAAACAGAAGGAAATGAGATCCTCTCCCTTGTAGTATTTCCAAAAGGCAGAAGGACAATAGAAGCCCAAAACAGATCCGGTCATACATCACCGGAAATATGATTCATATCACAGCTGCTTTAAGCATTGAGAAAAGAAAGATTTATACCACAGAGGGGCGCAATTCTGTGTCATTCTCTTTAGCTGCGGTTCCTACTGCCAGAACTTACGGTTAATCAGTCAATAGCTAGAAACATAATTAATTCCATAAATCATTTTATAGTAACGGGAAAACAGTTTCTCTCATTGTAAGAGTCTGATTCCGATTTCATTGTTTTTTATATACTGACTAGAGAATGACAGACTCCTTCGCACAGATTTCACGATTATAGCAAACTGTTTTGCTTAGGTACCTTAACCAGGAATAACTTATTTTCACACAGTCACAGGACCAGTTTATGCAGTTAGTCTTAAGAGAATATAAGCACTTAACAGGAACAATTCAAGCATTACTAAAACTTCAGAATGAAATCCGCGAAAACAATAATAATCAAAAAGGGTAAAAGTGTTTTTTTCTCTGAAGAGAGGATGTCGTTTCGTCTCACTAGCTGTAACCCTTGATTTAGCTACATTAGGTTTTCCCTTAAGGGCTTGGTCCTTCCTCATTTCCTGTTCCTGTTTTATTTTCCTCTAAAGAATGCATAACATTCATTCCGGTATTAGCTGTTGTCTTTGGACAGTGGACGTCATGGTAACAGACCAAAACAAGGCCCAACAGAACAGATGATCACACAGCCCTCGCACTGTCCCGGTGCCAGCCTGGAAAAGGTCCCCGCTGCCACAAGGCACTGCCATGCCAACCGTCGCCATGTAAAACTCGGCGCTTTCCTTCATTTATATGGAAACTCCATGTTAATGTGCAGAGTGCAATTTGCACTGCAAATCAATGCCAAAATACAACCGAATGCAGATCAAGGTGAGCACAAGAATCATTTCTTATTGTATATAAATTTTGAGATACTGGGGAAACCACTGGCCATTGGGATATTTGAATATAATATACATAAATGTAACATTTTACATAAAAGAAAAGAAACTTAATAATAAAAGGCATATTTAAATGCAGCAGTAATGTAATTCAAAGGATTGAATCCTATTACCTTAAGCCTATTCAGTTCAGCATTATCACCCATTCAGAACCAGTAACATGGTACCATAAAACTGAACACATTGATCCCGTCAAAAGCCCTGCAAATGCTACTGACAATGTGCAGTATTTCTGCACTATATAACTGTGAGCCAGGCTGACATTTCAGAACATTTTGCAGAAATTGGCCATCTGCCTTGTTTCTGCAGCAAGACAGCTGTGTGTCCTAGGATTGGAGTAGATGGGCGAACAACCTCTGTAAGCGCGTCAGCAAAGCGGCGAGAACCACCCATTCCCATACCACAGCGATACCGCAGGCATGGACCGTCAGGACCGAAGGGTCTGCGCCCTGATGGGCTGAAACCTCCTCTTTAGGGAGGCAACATGTCTGTGTCATCAGTGGAACAGATTGGGAGGGGGTGGCGAGAGAACATCTGGAAGTCAGAGAAAAGACCACGGAACGGTAGAACGAAAGAACCAACGTCTCATACCTACTCGTCACGCGACTCAAACAAATCACCTGATATTCCAATCAGTTACAAAGAACCGAGTTGCTAAAACTGAAATGCTATGCAGAGAACGGAATATAGTTTAAGGACTTGAGGGGATGAATCACAGTGGATATTCAGAGACATTAAAACCTGAGGTTTTCATGTGGGGCTCCTATTTTAGTACGAGTTCCTTGTAATGACCAGTAGGAGGACCACCAAGCCCTAACAGATCTGAGCGCTTATAGGGCTCCGTCGCTTGGCAACACGCATTTGGCTGAGCTCGCCGCTGCTGTTCGAGCACCAGGCCAACGCCCGGTTTTCACTGGGAGTCCTGGGCAGCCTGCACAGTTCCCAGCCGGCCCAGTAAGCAAGCAACACGGGTTCATGCAGCGTTCCGGCAGCCTGATGGCAGATGGCGTGTCAGCGTGAACCAGAATCCTTCAGCAATAAAAGCTTGTTGGTAATAAACAGACCAGGCCGGGCTATTGTTATATAAAGAACATTTTCGTTTAGACTCACTAACGAGGTCTGATAACTGTTTATCTATTCTCTGGCCATTAAGTGAGAATAATTCAACACATACAAACATTTGGTGCCACAGTTTTTGGTCAGTCCCCCTCAGGTCTAAAGAGTGCTGTAGATTGAAATATTAACTGGCAGATGTATAGTTCCAACTTAAGGTACGGATTGACTACATTTAGTAGTACGCAAATGTGATTTTAAGCATTTCATTCACATTTTCAACAACCTACATATGATATGGTCTCCCAGACTGTTGGCCACACACAGCCACAATGGGATGAAGTTACATTAAAACAGCGAGACATAATTTCAGGAGGGCTCACGTTTAATGGTTTAATGAAAATTTCACTGGCAAGATCGTTTTTCTCTTTTAAGCTCCGCAGAGGGTGGGTGGGGGGGGGCGATCTTATGAGTCTCTCTCGTCTTGGCAGCCATGTACGTGGAAGGATTTACAAAGAGGCCTCAACATTCAGTAGGATAAGCGAAGCACATACAGTATATGGCTTATAACCCTGGGGCAAAAGTTACGTATAAATTCTTTGTAAATCCCATAAAATCCAGCGGTCTGAAGAGAAGCCCTGGAAGAGGGCAGAGGAAGAATAGAGCCCGGCAACAAGACACTTACACAAAAATCCCACAAGGGAATCGCAGATGCCCACACAGAGAACCGGGTAATGGTAGAATGCAGTAAAGTTTTCCATATCCATTATATCTCTGCAAATCTTTAAATTCACAGCGATTCAAACCAGAAAATGGCTAAAGGAACAAGTCACACCAGCTGAATCTTATATCTTTAATTAAAAATTACAGGAACGATTCTGATATTTATTAGCTCGGTTACCCTGTTTATGATGAGAAGGATTCTTAAAATTATTGCAGCCTAATATCCATCTGGATTTCACTTCACGCTGCTAAATTATTGGTCAGAGTGACTCTGGACTATGCAGACTGCCAATTCACCTAAAGTGCTGCCTTTTTTTGCATTACTTTCCATCCATTTCTCAGAAACTCATTTTATACATTTGTAATATTTTGTCCTCTCAAAACAACACATGGAACAGTTGAACTGCCTAAACGTTCCCTGCAGATTTTATGAGAGTCAGTCAGGAACTAATTAAGATCACGCCGTTTCACTGTAGGCAAAGCGCCTTCCTCTCCGTGAATGGACCGTCTTTGAACATGACGAGCAGTAACAGGCCACTTTAACATCCCATACACACAGGAAAAAAGCTACTGTGGGAAGAACTTCAGCACTGGGGTCATGCTATTAGGGGCCAAGTGGGGCTTCACTGAGTGCTGACCAGCCGGAGAGTAAGAGAGAGGGGTTAACTGAGAACACAGAGACACGTGAGGAAACCACTCACTCACTCAGACAGATCTGCGGAATATGTGGATGTTTATTCGTAAACTCACACTAGACCTATAGTGGGGGAGCGAGGGCAAGGAGTGTCAGGCACCAGCAGGAAATGATGCGCACAGATCTGGACAAAATCCTCAAAATATATATAGAGCTGTGTCTGCTATCCCCTCTAAGGTGCAGTTATGGAAGACAAATAATTGCTCTTCAGCCTTGTTCCCTATGGCATGCTGGGATAGGGCCCAAGCTCACTGGATAAGTCCTTATTGAAAATGGATGAATGAAAGCTGGATGGAAGAATAAGCCAAAAAAAAAACATTGCATGCATTATAAATACATTTAAAATCAGTTTTTAAGCAGCATGTTGGTTGAAGGTTAAACTGAGCTAATCCATCCATCTATCTTCAAACAGCTAATCCTCATCAGGGTTGTCCAATGCTCATGATATATACCAGTAGGAATGGCCCTAGAGTTCAAATAACATACTCACCCCAGAAACACCACTGAAACCCAAAACAGCCAGAGTCCTCCTGTCGGGGGGCCCACATTCCACATGGAGCTGGGAGCCCCCCCCCCACCCCCAGCAACCAGCAGAACCCCAAAGCCTGTTAGATCACACTGAGGATAAAGCCTTCTGCAAGCAAACAGAGCCAAAAAAAAAAGGAGTGAAACATAGATACAATTGAGTGTGGTGGTCCCCATGACAACCGGTCACATCACTCTAGAGACGCACGATGCCAGAACCCCGGAAGAAGCATGTCCTGGCTGAGGCCCCAACAGGACCCCCATGAGTTGTGCGCCCGACTTCGCTGCCTAACCTAGTGTACAGTCAATCATTTGTTGCTTTTGTGTTGTACTGGAGGCAAATTGTTAGGGTGAGCATGTCTTCCAAAGCCTGTAGACCCTAATAGAATAATGGCAGAAATTACATCTCTGTAGGCACTCTGGAGGTAATATGCATCTAGCTGAACAACAAACGCAACATCAAATGTTTGTCTGCATTTGTAGAACAAAGGTGACAAAACTGTTTTTCTGTGACCCTATAACGGCTTTAAACAGAAACAGGATAACAAATTAATCAGCATAAATAAATTTATACTGCTACGGTTTTGTGATACTACATAACACGTGGTGACCACACTATAGATCCACGCGGCCCTGGGTGGGAGGAAGTCAGAAAGGAAACTAGTGCAGCGATGATGCCACCTGCTGGACAATAGTTTAACAACAAATTCACATGAAACAATATGGAGTTAACTACCGTAATGCTAAGAGATTGAACTCTGGGGGGAAACAGTATTTATAGGGAAATAACTGCTTTGACATTCGGCTGATTTAAAGCAAAAGACATGTTCCACTCACAAGAGTCATGAATTTTAATCAAAAATGTTCATCGCTATTCAAAAACTCCATTTTAAGAAATCAAATAAGTTACTATAGCAAAAGCACGCAATACTTTTTTTTTCCTTTAGTGTATCGTAACTCATCAAAATAATATAGAAAATGTGGATATATCATTTTTATATATTTGTACATACATTATGTATATAACCCTTCGTTTTAAAATTCCCTTAGACTGTACAGAGTGACAGTAGCGTTTTAGCTTTGCATTTGTGAAGTTAGATTCTTGATCATTACGCATCCATAATAAAGTATTTAAACAAACAGAAATACAAAACCACACCTCTTCCCACAGCTGGTGGGAAGTTCAGCAGAAGGATTTTGCTGAAAGGGACACGCATGCACATATAGAGACATCATTATTGGTGCAATAAGAAAGACAGGAAGAGGCGAAGCCCAGATGTAAGACGACAGACCCTGAGAAATCAGTTTGGATTTCTTGATTGTCAGCATCGATCTGCATTAGTAAGCGGTGTTTGTTTGAATAATGTTATCCAGCGACTTAAGGCGAGGAGAGAACAGGAGGGTGGAGACTGTGTTGTTTACACAGTATTGCACATGGGAAATACATTTGTTCTTTCCTGTTTTCCAGAGAAGTCTGATCCAACGTCAGTTTTCTGTAAGTTTTAACAGTTCATTGAAAAAGAGAACTTGAATGTAGACACCAATTTCAATAACAGTATAATTTCACTGGAAAATATACAACAATAACAATATTTATATTATTAATAATAATAATAATAATAATAATAATAATAACAGCAAGTACATTTTTCAATACAAAAGAGCAGAATAAAATGGATTGTCTTGCAAATATAAAAGCATCAAAAACATCCAAGGCATCTACAGTGAGGAAAAAAAAACTAAATAATCCCAAAACTCAGCACTTCAACACGAAAACAGCTCACCTTGTTCTGGCAGGTCTGTAAAGGTGCATTACCATTGCAGTCTTTAAAATATGCCGTCTAACCAAGTCTTGTGTATCAATGAAAAAAAAAAAAAAACGTTAGAAGACACTGGCATGTGTGATCACACACACACACGCACACATTCCACCATCTGGCTGGGTCTCCCTGATCAGCACTCCAGCCTCCAGTATAATATTTGTGGTGCATCTGAGATCAAGTCAGGGGTTTGTACTGCACAACATGCATGCACCAGTGTCTAATGATAATGGCTACTATCCCCAAAATCCTGCTCCTGAAATAGCTTCCCCTAGATGAGAGTGGAGCTGCAGTAGGACAGCTGACCCCCAAAAGCGTGTTGGCATAGAGTCCTGTGGCGGTGGGCGGAGACTGTGGCGGTGGGCGGAGACTGTGAACCTGCATGGCACGGAGTCTCTGGACACCACAGATGGGAGGGGAGGAGTGGGGACATCTCAGTGCCAGTCCTCATCCTCTTCGTCCTCGCCCTCCTCCGACGACTCCTCGGTGCTGCTGTTCTCGGTGCCATCCCTCGCACCGTTCTGCCGGGCCGCCGCCTGTGCCGCCGCCACCGCCGCCGCCTGGGCCGCCGCCCGCTCCTCGGCCTCCTTTTGCCGCAGCGCGGCCGCCTTCTTCTCCTGCTCGGCGTGGCTCTTCATGTGGGCACTGCGGCTCTTTACCTTGAAGAAAACCCTGGGGGCGAGCCAGGAAGGCAGAGGGGCGGAGTCAAGAAAGGGGCAACGTCATGCGGCAGCATGTGACGGGCATGGGACGTGATCCGCCACTGAATCGGCAGGAAATTATATTCACAAGACCTCCCTACAGGTGGCAATCAGGAGCAGCAAAAGTTCCAAAACTGGCCCGCACACTCATCGAGAAGCCACTGGGGGCGCGCTGTTTTCCACCTGAGCCGCCTTTCTATTGCTAGGCAACAGCTAGTAATAACAGTTCCCAGTCAGTGTGGCCAGCGTGTCCCGCCAGTGCTCTATTCCCGTCTCTGCGCTTCCCGTGTCCAGCAAAGAGCACTATTTCTCGTCAGGGTTTGGGTTCTGTTTACTGCTAACGAAAGGAAAATGACATTCTATTCCTGCACTGCTGGATCGACAAGGCAGGCCACAGGACCGGACCTTGGCCGGGACGGGGAACCACCCAGCAACTGAGGTCCAATAACAGCAGGCACAGAGCAGCCCACAGCGCCAGCCAAGCATGCAGAGTCAGAGCTTCTCCTGCACCTCTAGGCTGACCAAAGGAGTGTGTGGCAGTATGTGACGCAGCAAGCACACACTCTACTCCTGATTCTGCAGTCCTACATGCTCCTTGGACAAAAGACTGTCAGACACCTTCTACTCCCCGCGGCTAAATATTTAGAGATTTGTACTGAATAACTAAACAACATGCTTGGATTATGATCCATAGTGTCAATTACACATATTTCTTTATACTAAATAATCCAGATTTATTAACGAGTTCATTACAAACTGACCAGTTTCTAAAACCTAAACAAACTTACTGTAAACGCATGAAAAATCTACTTCAGATATACTATTAATACCAGTGATACTTGTGGATTTTATTTTTCTTTGTGATATATCCCCATTTTTTGAGTCCTTAGAGATTATAGACTCGGCTCGGGTCTGGCGGGGACGCTCACCTGCCACACTTCTTGCAGGGGAACGTGCCCTCCTGATCCAGTGGGGCCTTTCCCGGGGGGGCCGCCCCGCTTTTCGGCCGTGAGGCAGCAGCCGGTGGTGGTGGGGGGGGCTGGGGGGGCTGCCTGACCTGGGGGGGCTCCTTCCGCTCTTCCTCCTGGAGAGATGAGGCGGAGTCAGAGGCAGACTCCACGATACCCCCCCCCCCCCCCCATCCCAAAACCCTTCAGAAAGGGGCGGCGGTCAGCTGTGAACCCAGGATACATCATGTTTTCACGGCAACCCAAATCTGTGCTTCAGGGGTTTTCGTTTTCGGAAAATAACAAAACAAACAAATTTAAATTCCAGCAGTTTAACCGCTTTGACAAACCTCTGACTGGCAAGAGGTAAGCGGCCCAGCTAGTGAACAGTCCAGCAAAGCTCTTCTGTGTGCTGTGTCCGGGCCCCCGCCTCTGCTGCGCGAGCTCAGAGCGCAGAAAGGCCCAGAAGCACGTCCTCCTTCCCCAGGCCAATGGGTGGAACCAAGAGCCCCAGCTCTGTTCCAACTGGCGCTGAATTTCTCAACAGCGCAGACTGTGGGAGCACGATGTTCTGAACCAGCACGCTGCTCGCCCAGCTGCTCCGCACGCGCGACGCTGATCTCCTACAGGCCTTCCCAATTACTTTGTTTTTTAGCTTTTTCTCAACACTTATGCTGTGGGTGGAACATTGAAGGAACAGTCCGGCACCCTCCAGATAGAAGTAATCAGTTGCAGCCTGCCAATAAAGCCTCTCTCACCCCCCCGGCACTCAGGCCTGCAGTGCTCGTCTCACCCTGGCCGGACTTGCCTCCCGCTTCGGGTCACATGCTCCCTCTGTCTTGGGGTGCTCATCGTCCTCCTTCCACTGGTCAAACCGCTGAGAGGTCTGTGTTGGTGACAGAGACACCCGTGCTAAAGTAGCCTGCTTGCAGCTCCCACACATACCTTCTACCCGCAGCTATGCAGTGTGTATGCACAGGCAGGGGGGGTGGGATCCAGGAGGGACATGCATACCCCCAGAAAGTTCATTTCATTCGTAAACATTCGACCTTTGCATTTAAATAATTTGACTGTGTCCCGCTCAAACACACGCCGCCGTAATGGAGTCACCCCTAAGGATCAGACAACAGTTTTCACAATCCTGCAGTTTTTTTGAAAAGGTAAATTATTAAGTGAATGCAAACCAAAGCAGGATCAATGGGGATTCATCCCAAAAAGAGAAGTGCTGCTGTGTGTGTGTGTGTGTGTGTGTGTGTGTGTGTATGCTTGTAATTACGACACTGTGGGGTCCAGATTACCCCACAATGTGATAAACATTTTTTTTTTATCTTGTGGGGGTATTTTTTCCAGTCCCCACAAGGAGAAACTATAAAAAAACGAAAAATGCCATAAGCCTGGTCTTTTGTTTCGACACTTATGGTTATAAGGTTATAGCTAGGTAGGGGTTAAGGTCATCACTGCTGGGATTACGGTTGTTTCCATAGAGATGAGTGGGGTGTGTGCATGTGTGCGCACGGGGTGCGGGGGGGGTCACCTTGACATCCACCTCTGCGTCCGATGCCCTGGGCTCCCCGGACTCTGCTTCTCCGTAAATGAGAATGCCGTTACGGCCGAGCTTCACCTGTTTCTTGTAGGTGTAGTAGAACTCGACGCACTGGGCCACGGATTTAGTGCGCACCTGTTGGGGGTGGGGGGGCAGGGAGGGGATTACATGCACACACGCACTGGGGTGTAACTCTCCACACTGCGTACTTCTGATGCTGTCAGTGGGTTTGAAACACACTGAGCCATTAAGTACAGCTGCCCTCCCGCCCACCTCATCCCCAGGGTTTTCACACACCAGCTTCTGGACCACAAAGAAGTCCTTCTTATAGGCGGTAATGCCCTTGTTGAAGAAGCCTCTTTCTGCTGGTGTCCACAGGTCTGACCCTGAGAGAGACACACACACACAGATATACGGAGGAAGAGAACACCGCATCTGCACATGCTCAGTGTGTGTAGAGCGAAGCCTCGTGCACGCACACGCGCACACACACCCCTACAGCCGGCCTTCTGGCTCCAAGAACATTCCTCGCGCGTGGGCGTGTGTGCGGGCGCGTGTGGCCAGGCGGCCCACCTGAGTAGTGATAGTCTCCCAGCGGGTGTGTCTTGGAGAAAATGGGATTCTTCAGAAGCAGGAGCTCCACGGCTCTCTGAAAAGTAAAGGCTGATTGACGCACCAGGAAAAAAAACAAAACGCAAAGGATAATGGATAAGAACAAGGACGGCCGGCCTGTCAAGAGCAGCCTACATCACCATCTGCGACAAGCGGAACAGAACTGCCCTGTTGGGTAAAATGAAAAGGGGGGGAGAACAGGCTGAACACAGGCTATTCACTATCAACCCATACTCATTTCTCCAGATCTGTTCTGTAAAAATTATTGGGATCCAGCATGATGATGTTTATAACCAACCCAGAACACAGGCGGTTCTTCTTCTTAAGCATCTCTCCGATCTCCATCTTCCTCCTCAACTCCTGAC
>JAODKE010000041.1:11191408-11209378 GCA_026779605.1 Mormyrus hasselquistii
ACACACATATATATATATACACACATACATATATGTGTGTGTGTGTGTGTGTGTGTGTGTGTGTGTGTGTGTGTGTGTGTGTGTATATATATATATATGTGTATGTGTGTGTACATATACATATATACACACATACATACACATATACATCAAGAATTAAAATATTGTGGTGTGTAGCACAGGTGTAAAGTGCTTTTTGTGCTGCAAAGAAAGAAGAAACTTCACTTTCATAATATCACACCAACCTCACATGGACCGCAGAACTGGGCAGGGGGTGAGGGAGGGTCATTTATCATCTATTACTACTGATGCAGTGACAAGCAATCAGAAATAAATCAACTACAAACAATGCAATGCAAACCAGTAAGGTGAAAGCCTGACTTGCATCCACGTTTTTTAAAAAGCTGTATGACAGTTTTTCAAAAGCAAACAGATAAGCAGACATGACTTTATACCCCCCGTTCAGATATGTTCTGCAGTTCATGCAGACCCCCCCAATACAAATGGTCTTTTTTGGGGTACATCAATATTCTATGGTTATTCTTTGCAGAACTCTAAACTTGCAGCTTATTGAGATACACAGGCCATAAAAGTATTTTCTGTCCTCAGTATTACAAAGCTCTGTCCCAATACTGACACAGGGTCAAAGGTCACTGCACATGAAACACCGTCTACGTTCTGAATTTCAGATAAGCCGTCGCCATTTATACAATATGTCAAGGACCCTACCTGTCTGCCATATCACACGGCACAGCCCAAGAGGCAAAGAACGAACCAGGCAGAGTGTCAGACATTTGGGAAGGAAACTGAGTGAACTTGGCTTTGACTTCTCCTGCACAAAACATTGATTCAGGAAGTCTCTCAGAAATAACAAGCATTCAAATGGACAAGAATGAGCAGTGTTAATTATGCCTGTTGCCTAGTGCATACAGAGATGAAAGCTTATATCTCCCTACACTGTATCCTAAAAACAATAAAACAAGTGAAAGTAAGAACCACCTAACACATTAGTAATCATCAGCAAACAAATTTTCGTTTTGATTGCAACCTGTTGTCTAATGTACCAAACAGAGTCTGCATCAGCCCCACCTCCCAGAGCAGCCCTGCAAAGCAACTGGCCTTCCTGCACTGCAATGTTTTTACTCGAAGGAAACAAGTAAAAACATGAACCAAAATGTGATGAGTGCTGGTGAGAAAGCATTAAATCAGGAAAATGTATCGCTGCTAAACAATCTCACAAACATGCGATTTATTAACGGTTAGTGGTAAAGATGGTTAATGGTGTAACGAACCTAAAAGGTAGTTCCCCCAAACGATCATTCTGAAAACCCCATTGTGTGTGGGTTTCATGTTAACGTTCCCTTTTAAGTTTGGGTCTCATTTACTTGTCAATTTTCACTCCTTCAGTGATATCTAGCAAACCCCCTAAGTACATGGCATTTCGACAAATGGAAACAAGTCACGCTGTTTGTAACTATGTATGTCAACTAACATTTCCGAAAATTCAAAATGTTCAAACCACATCGACACGTATCTCTCAAACGTGAAGTGCACGAATTCCCATCAATAAAACATTAAAATGAAGCCTGTCGCCCGGCAAAGTCATTCTGCCTTAGAGGAAGGTTCAGACTACTAGGGTCTATATCTTGTATGAACAAACAAACTTAAGAATACTTAAAATCATAATAACTGTACAATATGAATACAAGATTTAAAAGTCCGCGCATCACTGCGTCATTTGTCAAATGGGACAAAGTACACTTAATTTACACCTGCACAGCAGTAACACTTGGCAATTTCCAAGAGCTTGTTTTTTTCCCTAACTGGCGAAAGTGAGCTTTTTCATAACATTTCATAGAGGGGCATAGAGTGGTGGAACAACTTTTGATCCCACGGGCCGGAAAACGTGTCTATCTTACCAATATCTTCAAACGCTCATAAACGGCAATATTACAAGACCACAGAAAGGAAAGTGATCGTCTCCGATCGGAGAAAGAAAAAGAGCAATCAGTGTCGCTAACACACGAGATCCCCGGCAGGACCTCCCGATCCACCAGCCCACTCAGCGTTATTTACTAAACATCTTTTGTTGCAGGAGGATTATCTGCTGACGAGCGCAGTGGCACTTTGTTATAAAGAACAGGCACAATACAACAGACACGAGCGGGAACTAATAGACTAGATGTTTTGGATAATGCACAAGTCAAGTGTTGCAGTTTTAATGAACCAAATTACTTCAAAACTAAATCGTGCATAATTGGTGTTAAAAACAAAAAATACATACGTAGTTAGTTAATGCGCAGTTGCTTATAACCAAATGCACTTAAGCATTCACCTCAAATATGAGCTTTGGTTTTCTTTAATCGACGCTACACTTTCCTTTATCCGCTTCCAGTTTGTCGGACTGTCAAGATTTTAGCGTCTTACCAGCACAGTCATGCTTTGCTCTCGCTTCCTGGAGAACTCCCGGAGTAGGCTCACCGCGACGCCCGCGCATCCAGTTTGCAACCGGGCAGTTTGCTGCAATCATTTCCAGGGCTGACTTTAAGCCGCGAACTCCTTATTTTTATGCTCTCAAAATCAGGAGAACGATTTTGTTGCGTCGGAAAACCTTGCAAGCAGCTTAGAAGAAGTCCGTAACGCCAATAAAATGTTTGAATATGCTAATTATAGCTTACGTCTTCAGACTGTTGCACATTTTCTGTTCACGTTGCACAACTACCGATATAAAAAAAAAAAACATTGACTTCGCCCTTCCTAGCGGACCGAACGCGTGCGCATACTAACGAACAACATTCTTTTTCATCTCGAGTCTTGTGATCCAATCCAGTACCTTGGCCACGCCCTCTTCCACCTCCATATATGGTCATTCCGCCGCATGTGGAGTCCAGTAAATTACAGTATACCCTCTCTCTGTCCCTGCAGGGAAATTCCGCCAGGCTAGCGAGGGCTAGAAACGGGAGATACTCCCCGCGATACACAGCCTTGCAAGCTTATTTTCATTCTCGTACCTTTACAGCTGCCCGTGATGCCGCGCACAGCGCTTTTCGTGATCGAAGATGTTTTCATCTTTTTAACTCTCGCCCTTGCCCAAGAATAAACGGTGTGAACTCAATTTGATAAGTGCAGTAAAATAAAAAGGCAGGACTGAGAATCTGCTCTTGGTGAGATTCAATTATTCATCGTATTCTGAACACCAATATTACTGTAATCACACAATGAGAGTCGTTCATTATATCCCTACGTGGAGTAACTCGTTCGTAAGGCCAGCGCGCGCATCTAAAAATAAGGGACTCGCGTGATGCTTTAATTTACAGGACTTACTTTTCATTCATCGATTTTTGGGAAAAGTTACACTCATGTTGCAATCATAATGATGTCATCGGCCGGCCTCCCGACTTAAACCAGCCAATGGAGTCTCACAAGCTGAGCGCTACAGTAAGAAATAAGCCAAAGCGAGCGCGCATTCACCCGAGCAGACACGAGTACGGCGCCGCTTCGCCAAGGCCTAATCTGCTTTGAAAACGACTCTGATTTGTAGTATTGCCATATTTTATAATGGCACAATTTAATAAAAAGACCATATATGTACCAAATATGAACAAGAGTACCCACTACTATATTACCATGTATTCATAATGCATTAATAATGAAATTCCTTACTAAACATCAGAATATCAGGGCATCGTCGTTAGATGATCTTAGTCAATGATCCTCTCTGGGTTAAATTGTTTGCCGTATAAATATTACAAGAAGTCATATTATAGCAGTTGTTCGTGGTGTTTTTGAATGTTCCGCTTAAGATTTTTGCAACCACTAATCATTAGTTTTACCAAAAAACATAGCTACCACACAGTTAAAAATGCTTTTAGGAACTAGAAATGTTCAGGTATGGAGTAAAACTCACAGTCAAGTAGCCAGAAGATCAAAAATGGCATTAATGAGACTGATTGTTGTTGATGCGAACCACGAACAAACGATTTGCAGTTGTACCGAATATGGATTTCAGGCCGTGTGGAAAAGCCTAATATTTTGATGCGCATTTTTTTCCATGCATCGCTTAGCATACATACTAGCCAGCATGTTAAGACCGAGAGAGAACGCAAATTATATATTTTTCAAAACCAAATGTTATAAAATCGTGGGTTTTAGACAACAGACAATCCACACTATTAAGAATAGATGTGTATTTATTAAAAAAAAAAGTGCCTAACGATCTGTTGCGATCTTGGTTTCTTTACTGTATTCAGGCTTGAAAAATAATACTCGGCCACAGGGAATTGTCTTGACTGCTGACACAACACAGTTTTACTTCTTCGTGTCGACGTTTGGCAATAGATTCATTAAACTGCATACCCCAGTAACAAATTATACTAAGAAAATCTCAGAGTTCTGCCATGCACCGAGGCGCCAATGGCACGATGCTTCATCGTAGAAATGGTAAGGCGTGCAACTTTTTGCTAGTTCCACGGGTGTTCCTATGCAAAGCATGATCGTACTGGGGAGGCCCAGAAGCAGAAGTGTTACTACGATGACTGAAAGACTGGAGTTGAAAACACCAGTTGCTAGACAGAGGCATGGACCATCAGCCTGCAAACGCGTGCATATTTAGATGTCAAATACACCATTTGAAAAGCGATCGAAAACTCTACGGCTGCTTTGTTGCGAAACTGGAACAGCCCGACAAGTACGTGGTAAATAATTGAGTAGAAGGTTTTAACGTCATATAACATAGTCCTTCCTCGTGTTGCTTTTCTTTGACCCATTTTAACTAGCAGGCTTCACAAATGAGGTAATTTGCATCGTATGGCAAGGAACCTTGACTGGCTGGCAAGAAACGTGCCACATCCCCCTTGTCACGCACCATGAGATCAACAGCAAAGAAAGGCTTGCCTGTGATATTTCGAGATCGATACGGTGCGCCTGCAACGTTCCGCACTCCCTATGCTTAGAAGACAAGCATAATCCTGCAACAGCTACGCTTTATATTTAGGTTTCTGGGAAAAAAATTGGCGCTTTTTCTGCGTTGCAGGACGGAATCAGCTGATGTCCGCTTGCTTGCTGCGCAGATCATTTCGTTGCGCCCCCCTCCCTACTCCCCACTCCCCAATCCCTCGCAAAAATCTTTCAAAGTAAACACTACGGCGAAATCCGTCAACCCCGTCGTTACTAAGTCGCAGGAATCTCCGGCGTGCGATCGCCGGGCTCGTATGCACGGCTCAGATGGAGTGAATGCACACGTACCTATACGGCGTGATCCAGCAGCAGCCGACGTCTTTTTCTCAACAAAATATTTTCGCTTTCTACAAGCAGCAGTAAAACTTTTTTCCCTTTATAGGCGTCACTTCCTACTGTGCAGTCCAGCCCCGCCGCTGTATGCCAGTGTTACACTGTAAGTCCCATGACGCCCAGCTACTAGCGTTAGCTCCTTCTCCGAGATCACTCGCATTCGAACGCAGCGAAGCACTTTGATACTCGTTTGAGAGCAATAACACGCCTTGTTCTGGTCATGCACAAACAGCACGCTATTCAGAGTGTCAGTCGAGTGTCGCTTAATTGCAAGGTGTGTACGCTGCAGCCATGTAACGAGAGTGTGCTGCAGCATGTGCATGCAGGATTAGTTCAACATTTCAAGTGTTGTTATAAATGAATCGCTACAGAAATTACAAATATTTAATTACCGCAAATCCGCCCCTATGAAATGCATCCAGTAACTCACATGAAGTCGCTTATATATTCTTATATACTATTCATTGTGTGGAGTACTTTGTATTATTGGGCCTACTTTAGGATATACATCTGAAATACTAGTTGCAATGTATTTCAGATAACGTGTTTTGGAGGATATATTACTGCATGTACGAACATTGGCTAAGTACTTTTGGATGTCCGATTCCATTTTATTGCCCCGTGTTAGGCTGCTATGGCTGTTTTTGTGTCCTTTTTTCAGTTTTTTTTTTTAAAGTAATGCTTTGGACATTAAACATCTGATCGCTGTTTTGACTAGACGAAAAACAGAGCATATACCTCACTAGTCATTTACTACGAGAAAGTCATGTATGTGGAGGAACAAGCAGCAGTCCAAACGTAAGGCTGACACGAAATGTATACTCCCGCCCTACCTTTAAAACTTGTTGATCCAGACAAACAGGCAGGAAACTGTATATGGGGTATTGTATTACAACACTGACCATGTAGAAAGAAAAGGCCTACGTGGAATATTATTTTGTACTATCTATAGTTTCCCAGAGTTGCATTATACTTCTTTCAGTGCATAAAGGTTTTCCGGTAATTTATGTAGTTTGACGATGTCCCAACTGGTAACGCATCTTGTTCAGAGTTTGCGGCGTATCATGAGCTGTGACTTCACACGCTTTCCGTATGTAGGCTGTAGTGACGCCAACCCCCCGCCAGGCGTCCCCATATTGATTGTTAATTAACCACTCGAATAAAATTAATTAAGCTTACTTACACAATTCTTGGATCACAACACATTCATCTGAAATGTAAAAGTCTTCCAATTTTTTTTCCTAAAAGTTAGCATTAATCATACATCTGTGGAAGTTAATTTATAACAGAATTACACTGTAGTCAGATTAGGTTTGTGTTTGAGCATAAACACGATTGAAATTAAATCCATTGGAAGAAACCTCTAGATAAAAAAGCAGCATTTGTATTTGTAGAATAAGTAGGTTGTATTTTGTTGCTACTTAAATCTGATAACTGTGCATCAAGTGTTTTTTTTCAGTGACAGATGGGACACAGTGTATGTAGATGCAATTGTTCAGCAATACCCATACTCCTTGGGGTTTATATAATTGATTTACAAGATGGTGATCGTGATCTGTGAAGACGGACATCCTCAGTTGCTGAACTGAAGCCCTACTTCGGAACTACTTACTCTTTGCTGAGTCTTGATTGAGATGGAAAGACCCCAGTAGCTGGATCTCGCTTTCTAACTCTTTCTGGACCTTAGTTATGAGAACTTTAATAAAGGCTTTGAAAGAGTAGACGAGTCGGGAATGACAGAGCACACCCTGTCTCCATGGCATACTGTGTCCATCTTTGTAAATCCTTCAGCTATTTAAAGCCGATCTGGAAGAGGGCCACCTGTTGGTGAAGTGATTGCACGTACAATGTTTGTGCGGCCAATCAGAATAGGTGATACAGTAGTCTTGGGGTAGAGGGGAGATAACGGTGAAAGTTGTCTAATCTTAGAACAAGATCTACTGTTTACTGCATTAGCTGCCCACTTCAGATCAGCCTGTTTGTTTGTTTGAGCCGAACGCGAATGTGGTTTATATTATATTTTCACAGTGAAAAATATTTATAGCAATACCAGAGCAAGTAAAAAAGAAAAAAGCTAAATGGTTTTTGGCCGTGAGGCCAAAAACAGAGGTTGACAAAGGGCGTCGGTGAATTTTAAAAGGTGGAGTTTAGTTATTTTGCCAATTCGATAAGTGCCATTACGTAACAGGAAAAGGGCACACATACCAAACCATAAGGCAATGAAAACAATGCGACCCGCAATATCATTCTTGGATATTTAATCGTAATCATCGTGACGCTTATATTTAAAATGCTTATTGACATTTTGTGCGCTTTTACGATGTTACCGACGGCTTCTTTGTTCTTTGGAAAATATTTTTTTAGATACCTTACAGACAAATTACCTTATAGACAAATTTTTAAATCATAAATAAAAACCTTCGCATGTGTGAAATGGTTGTTAGAAAGACTTGCGCGAGTTTTCATTTGTATGAGTTATAAAAAAATTATAAAGCATGTGAAGTAAATAGCCGCAAGGGCTGCAACATTTTTCTTCATTTGCATTTTTTGTAGATTACAGCAGATTTGCTGCAATGCAGCTTGCGGTCACAGAAAGGTCTTTTAATATCAGAAGATGCAAAAGCCATCCCCATTTCAGCAGAGTACTCATAGTCACCCCACAATGATAGTTTTACCTTAAATGATAGTTTTACCTTAACTGAAAAGCAGCCTGTAGGTAACACAACATTAATCAGAGGTAGAAAGTTAAGGTTCGGAAAGTACAGATCCAGACCAAGATTTTGTTTCAACCAACCAGCTGCGTATCTGATCATGACGAAGAGTCACATTCACAGATTATTCAACTGGTTGGCTAAAACAAAATCTTGGTCCGGACTGGTATTTTCTTGACTTGAAGTTGATGCACTCAGCAAATCCAACATTGGTCCACCACAACGTATATTGAGTTTAAAAGCCTTAAATGGACACAAGGTTTCTTGGTTCTTGTGACTACGATTGCACTGTTTGCAATGCGTAAATCGTCGATATGGAGAGGGCTCTGATTGCAAACTGCAGTGTGTCAATGTAACGCGTATGCTTTGCAGACGGTGCCTTTCTTTAATAGCATATTTGATGGGTGCTGTCGGCTTTAAGTGTTAGCTGATCAACTCGTTTTCACACTGTACCGCCTAACGAACATCAAAGAAACCAACTGGTTCATTTGATTTGCGGGAACTGAAATGGTTTTGCGGAGGAAAAAGCGTCAGTCCCTAATTACAGAACAGCTCATATCACCCAAGTAAAAGCGAGTTTATTCACAGACTGATCCCGGCAAAAATCAAATGCTACTGAAAATAAAGGAAATCAAATGCAACAGCTGGCAGTCAACTGAAACAAACACATCAACTTTACAGTACAAAAAATACCATATACTCATCTACACTCTGCGATTCTATAATGGGTAAGCGCTAGAGGAATGGAAGGACGGAGGGATGGTC
The DNA here is from genome assembly GCA_026779605.1 of Mormyrus hasselquistii. Taxonomy (NCBI): domain Eukaryota; kingdom Metazoa; phylum Chordata; class Actinopteri; order Osteoglossiformes; family Mormyridae; genus Mormyrus; species Mormyrus hasselquistii. The sequence goes on from JAODKE010000041.1 coordinate 11,200,174, forward strand.
TTCTGTGTCCATCAAGTCTGAAAGCGACGTTCTAATAATGCCTTAAAACACAATCTGTCGGATATGTCAAGTTTTGGACTTGACCTACAATCTGACATCGATTACATGCTGTTCTGATAACGCACACGCTACTATGCAGCTGCGTTTCCCCTAGTTCGGGATCTGAATGAATCTAATCATGCAGAAAGTCAGCAACATAATGAGCATTTAAGAAAAATAAACGCGCAAGGAGTGTTTTTTTCAGCATGCTGAATAATATTTATTTTAAACTAGTTTATAAAAATAAAATATAAAACTATTTTAAAGCAAAAAAAAAAAAAAAACGCTGTACAAGGCATTGATATGGTACAAATGGAAAATAATAATTACAGCTCTTATATACAATTGCGACTCATTCTCCTAAATTCAGTTCCCGTAACTGTACATTCAGTGACAGCAATGACAAAGAATAAATAACAAAAATACAGCAAGGCGTCATATATGTCTAGATTAAAACATAAGTGTTATTGTGAAATGAACAAAGGCTGACCCTGGGGAGGGGGGTTAGTGGGTCAGCCCTACCAGCAGTACCAGGAATAGACACCTCGATTCAGCCACATGGCTGATGCGGCTCCCTGCCTGTGAATGACAGGACCGAGGTAGCCAGGACAGCAGTGGGGAACAACCAGTGAGAGGTATTACACATGCCAGGGATAAATTAAAGAAAAATAATATAACTGGAAGTGGACAGAAGCACAAGCCTGGAGTCACCAATGCACTGATTCTAAAACCAAAACGTCTGGAGAATCTGAAGGATACCTTTCGAATTGCATCATCTGCTGCTGGTTTACCTCTATTAACACTGCACACATTTCAGAGTTATAGACCTGTGCACTTGTAAGCACCTCTATTAAATATGTCTAAGTATATTGTTAAAGTTGCAGCTATGCCGTTAGCATATCGATACGTACGAAAACAGAAAGAAACTGATTACGGAGACAGAAAGATGTGGACATAAAGAAAGACAGAGGGCAGCTGGGGTCGTCTGTTGAGCTGCAGCCTCACTTAGAGGTTCAGTGAGGATCCTGACTCCTGTGGTCATTGATACATCTATCTGTACGTTTAAACAACCACAGACACTCAGCACCTGGTAATGTCTGCCCAGGGACAAAGGGGGAACTCTCACTGTCCCAGGTGAGAAAAGCGTCCTTTTACATATGGTTAGCCAGAGGAATAACAGCTTTTGAAGGTCCAATAGGCATATTTCATGTCGGCGAACCGGTCAGAACAACATAACAAGCGTGTTCGTGTTTCTATCCGCTTCGGTCTGCTAGAGGTCAGATGGGGAAGCAGCCATAGCATCTACACTGAAAAAAATGCAAGTTTTACAATGCTAAACTTACCTGCTGTATACCAGCAAAGACACCCAAACCAGATCTGATATTTAGTGAAAATGAATAGGTCTGGTCCACACGGCACCCAACAGACCAGTCATATTTATCCGCAAACATATGTGCCCCTTTGACAGACTAACCAGTATTTCATTTCAGTCACAAATTCCACATATTCCTCATTTTTTTTTATATTAGCCCTGGCATGCAAAATGTACCAGATATTGTGGATTATGCATTCATATATGCATAACAAACAGCGCTATGTTTGCAGAAAGTCAGTCAAGCACATGAGATATTTCCCTGCTGACATACGGTAGATGATGTTACATCATGCGGCGCATTGCATGATGGGAGTCACTGGCATAGTTTAACAGCGGGGGGTGGGGGGGGTGGGGTTGATTAAGGACATCATACATGGCAGTCAGGTGACAGACTGCCTATAGCTGCAGGTACTGGATTACGGCACATCTCACAAAGGGCGCAGTGCGTTGGGGCGGATGCAGACTCTCGCAGGTGCATGCAGGAGTGCCTGTTAGATATCCATCTACAGCAGCTTAGGAAGCAGGACAGAGAGGAGGCGTCGAGCGGCCAGTTAATCGCGGCTGGAGTCAAAACTCTCCACGACGCCCATCTCTGGCGAGTGGCGCTTGAGTTTTTGGCATACGGGTAACACCCGACCGATGGAGTATAAGGGTCTGACTGTTAAAGCAAAAGGTTACCTTCAACAACAATTTGAGCAAGTTTACCTTGGGGATGATAGGCCGGGGTCAGCACTAACACACTAAGAAGCATTTTCGCTCAGGGCATGGGTTTCAGTCAAGGCTGGTTGTCTGAGGCAGCAGCACTTAATACTAAATAATACAATTAAATATTACAAGAATGTCATTTGTTTTTAACCCACCTATTAGTACAAGTACAAAAAAAACACCCCCCCCCCATTAAAAAAAATGTAGAGTGTTAATCTTCCCAGTTACATTTTCTTTTTCAAATGGAATTCTTTCTTGTAGTGTGTAGTGAAGGTTTTAAACACTCTTTGAAAAGCAGGAGTGTGGACTGGAGCACAGCACTGCCCAACTGAGTTGGCTACCAATCACATGCATGTAGTGTCAGACAGAACGCTCATTAGTACAAGCCAGAGGCACACGGGCACTTCGCACAGGGGCTAATACCATTCTATTTCCATCAGACGTACTCCGTGATGCACCCTAGAGGCCATCTGGAGAAACAGCACCTCCCTCAGGCAGGACAATGCTACATGCTGCTTTTTTTTTTTTTTTTTTTGGAAAAATGGGCCACTCCACAATCCTTTGGGGGAGGGGGGGGCGTCGTGGTCAAAGGAGCATTACCCTAGCTGGTCATGTGTCAGCGGTGTATCAAGAGTGAACCTGGTGCATTACACCCCCTGGAACTGAAATAAATATGTATGCAACTGGCATTCAATTACCATAAAATGAAATACACTCGAATAAATGTATCTACAGCCCAAATTGGAGCTTAGTTACAGTCAGAATGACACGAGTTTCTGAGTTGTGTCACAAGCCATCTCATCTCTGGGGTCCCCCAGAATCACCCCAAACATTTTCCAGCTGGGCACCTAAGTCCAAAATAAGCCCAATATAAGCCCAATGATCTGCTGTCATATCATGGTTCTTTCCTCAGATCTCCACCTAGTCATGCCTGATCAAACACCACTCACACCGCCCACAGAACCGCATCGCATTTGGCCTTCTGGGGGAGGTGGTGCACGGGCGGGGGGGCAGGTGGGCTGGGGGCACTGCACCAGACCTCCTGGGGGAGCCAGATTCGCTATAGATTCCAGACAGCTGTCTGACTTTGAAGCTGGAAATGAAGCCACTGTAGCCAGAGCGCAGGTGGATACGGCAAGGGGGCGGGGAATCAGGCCCTGTCGTCCAATGAGAAGGCAACACAAAGGAAGTGGGAGGTACGCAGTTCTGCCAAGAAGGACCGAGAATCTGTCCTCATGTCTGGAGGGGAAGAATAAAGACCTATAATCTGACCTAACAAAGCTGAATAAATAAGTTATTAAATATGTAAAGGTGAGAGGGAGGAGAGAGCAAGGGAGCAACCATCTGTAGTGCGAGAGCGAGAAGTGGGGCAATCCAGGTGTGTGTGTGTGTCTGTGTGTGTCTGTCTGTGTGTGTGTGTCTGTGTGTGTCTTTCTGTGTGTGTGTGTCTGTGTGTGTGTGTCTGTGTGTGTCTGTCTGTGTGTGTGTGTCTGTGTGTGTCTGTCTGTGTGTGTGTGTCTGTGTGTCTGTCTGTGTGTGTGTGTCTGTGTGTGTCTGTCTGTGTGTGTGTGTCTGTCTGTGTGTGTGTGTCTGTCTGTCTGCATGTGTGTGTGTCTGTGTGTGTCTGTCTGTGTGTGTCTGTCTGTGTGTGTGTGTCTGTCTGTGTGTGTCTGTGTGTGTGTGTCTGTCTGTCTGCATGTGTGTGTGTGTCTGCGTGTGTGTGTGTCTGTGTGTCTGCGTGTGTGTGTGTCTGTCTGTGTGAGTGTCTGTGTGTGAGTGTCTGTGTGTGTGTGTGTGTCTGCGTCTGTGTGTGAGTGTCTGTGTGTGAGTGTCTGTGTGTGAGTGTGTCTGTGTGTGTGTGTCTGTCTGTGTGTGTCTGTCTGTCTGCATGTCTGTGTGTGTCTGTGTGTGTGTCTGTCTGTGTGAGTGTCTGTGTGTGTGTGTGTATGTGTCTGTCTGTGTGTCTGTGTGTGCCTGTGTGTGTCTGCGTGTGTGTGTGTCTGTCTGTGTGAGTGTCTGTGTGTGTGTGTGTGTCTGTGTCTGTCTGTGTGTCTGTGTGTGCCTGTGTGTGTCTGCGTGTGTGTGTCTGTGTGTGAGTGTCTATGTGTGTGTCTGTCTGTGTGTGTCTGCGTGTGTGTGTGTCTGTGTGTGTGTGTCTGCGTGTGTGTGTGTGTCTGTGTGAGTGTGTGTGTGTGAGTGTGTGTGTCTGTGTGTGTGTGCGTGTAGCATGGGGTTATTCACTCATGCCATCAGGCCACACAGCCCAGCCCGTTGTGTCAGCATTGCAGACAGAGGACATGGCCAGCATTCGAGCCCTGGGGACTATCTGCTCAGCTTTGTGGAGCACTTGCCCTCACGGCCGCAGCCTTTGCCCCGGGGAGGTTGGAAGGAGCGGGGCGGGGGTGACCCGGACAGACTGGGTGGCGAGCGGCTCGCGCCCGTGCTCCCGCCGCAGTGTTCATGCCGGGAGGGGGAGGAGCTGATGGAGCGCTGGAAAGAGGAGCAGCTGCGAGGGGAGGCACTGGAGCTCCGGTGGGCTGGGGGCGGAGCCCCATGTGATGATGCCCTCACGAGGGCGGGGCCCCGCACCCTGGGAATGCTCCCGCCGCCATGCACCAGCTGGGCTAGGCAGTTGAGAATTTCAGCATCGCTGGCACTGCTTGCGCGGACCCGGTAGCGACGAAGCCTGGGGGATGAACGACGGGCGCACGTTAAACACGCACAGCGCCATCTGCAGGCCACAGGGAGAATGCCTCTTACCTGGTGTCAGCAGCAGAACGGCTAGGCGGCTTTCCCGGGGGTGGGCGTGGCAGAAACTGGCCGGTCGTCAGCTGCAGCGGGGGCTCCGGGGGAATGGGCCGGGGGATTCTGCTCTTGCGAGGCTGCAGGCCACACGAGGAGGACAGTGACGGGGCCTCCTCACCTGGGTGGGACTCGTCATCCTGGGAGCGGTCCGACAGGAGGTGCCCCTTCTTATGCAGCAGCTTCTCTTTGGCAGAGGGAGATTCTGACAGGGAGCCAGGTTCGAGGATGGGAATGCGGCTCAGCCGGCGGGTGGGGTCTCGTCGTGGGGAGGGGCATGATCCTGTCGTGTCGGCGCTCGCCGCCACGTCTCCATCCACCTCCTCTGGGGGGAGCTGGCTTGGTGCATCTTCACGAGGCCCCGGATCGGTCTTGGGCTCCTCCGGTTCAGCAATGTCCTTGGCGACGTCACCACTGTGAGGCTCTCCAGGGGGCGAGAGCTGCCCATTGGGTATGGCGGAGCTGAAGGGTGACTTGGGGGACTGCGGGGACCGCGGCGATGCTCGCGGGCTTGGCACAGGACTGGCATCTCTCTTGGCAGATTCTCCATCAGGAATCTGATCGCTCTGAGGTGGGGGAGGGCTGCCGGGACGGCTAGGGGGGCGAGTGGCATCAAGGGGTCCGCCCATGGATGGGACGGCATCGTCACACTTCTCCACCGGGGGGCACTGTGGGGCGCTGTCGGAGGCACACTGGGAGGATGGTGTGGGGGAGCTGGGTGCTGTCAGCTAACCACAAAGACAGGGAAGGAAAAAGGACAGGGGGAGGAGTTAAGAGCCAGATCCTGGAAGGAGCGTACTGAGATAAATGGGAATTTTCTCAGCACACCGTGAGTCCGGAGGAAAGGAGGGGGCACGATTGAGTACACCACCAGTGGGGGGGGGGGGGGGGGAATCACAGAGCACAGCACTATGGCACAGGCTGACACAATGAGCAGGAGGCTCGCAGCACACAGACACCAGGACCCAACACAGAACTTCTAAAAAAAAAAAAGGCAAGACCGTATAGCCAAGGAGAGTGGACAGACCGACAAGAACAATGAACGTTCACCTCGGCCATGCGGGGCACTAGAGGAGAAAGGGAGAAAGGGGAGGAGACGGCATCAGAAGGCGAGGATGCTGAGAGGCGCGCCAGCTAAGTCTGCACCCGGGGCCTGCGACCTAAACCCCAGCCCACCAATCACATGACAGGAAGCTTTAATGCTTGGCCAATCACAGCTTTATACGTCAACTGTCAGATATATGTATACTGTCAGATCATGTTAGAGGACACGGGAGAGGACCTTGAGGGGGATCTGCTCTTTCATAAAACAGGTATGCATGGTAGAAGCTGAGCGGCGAGGACAAGGGCGGTGCTCACCTGTTGGAGCTGGGCGCGGGTGATGCGGATGACGGAGGGGAACTTGGCATTGGCTGCCCCCGCGGGGATGGCTGGCAGCCTGCGGTGCACAGACAGGGGGCGCTGTTCTGCATATTGGCTGCGGTGCGGGGGGTCTGACAGGGTGGTCGGCACGGTGTGGGGGCTTGGGGAGCGGAGGAGCTGGGGACTCGGGGTCTGATTCGCGGGATCCTCAGGGGGGGGCTGCGAGCAGGGCGGGGGGAGCTGGTTTAAATGCTAACATCTGCAAAAACCCTGGAATACCCACAGAGCATATCCTGCAGCATGCTGAATGGCTCGTGAAGCTGATGACAGGCTTTGTGGGCTGTTTAAATGCCGAGCCGTCTTCAAGAGCCAGGATTTAGTGACACAGAGTGGATCACAGCGCTATCCCTTTAAGACTCCTCATTGACTCCTCTCCAGAGATGGAAAGTTCTGGTCCAGAAAGTACAAATCCAGACCAAGATTTTGTTTTAACTAGCCAGTTGAGAATAAATAGTCACATTCGCAGAGTAATAAACTGGTTGGTTAAAACAAAATCTTGGTCTGGATTTGTACTTTCTGGACCTGAACCTGAATAAGCCAATCCACTCAAATGTCTGCAGTCCTCCCACCCCACAGGTCCTATCCCAAAGCTCCCACTTCCCTACCTGCACAGATGTCTCCTCAGCTTCAGCTGGATCAGTTCTGGTGTTGGGGGGAGGTATTCCAGATGGTTCTGCCTTAAGTTTCAGGCCTTCCCCAGGATCCTCTCCTCCCGCTGGCCCCTCCACCCTCAGGACCTCTGGCTCCTCCTCGGAGGGGCTCCTGGGGGCCTTGCCCCCGCCCTGGTAGTCACGCAGTTCCTGCTCACGGTCCACCATCACCCAGTCCGGCGAGGCCGGGTCCAGCCGGTCCGAGCTCAGGTGGACGGCCACAAAGCCACTGCTGACCACACCCTCCCCCCGCTCCGGGGAGCCCGTGCCCTGGGTGGGCTCCTCGCCTGGTTTCCCGGCCTGCTCCTCTCGTTCAACACTGGGAGGCCCTGACGCCATTCCTGCTTTGTTCTCCTTAATCTGCAGGGAGCTGCCAAATTGCTTGATTAAGCTAAAGAGAGAGAGAGACAATATTATTTTTCTGCCCTCACACAGCATGCCGTCACTGTCACAGCTGGATTGTAACTCCAGGTTGTCACCTGGAGGTTACAGCCCTCATCAGCCCCTCTGCCACATGCTGTGCGAATAACCAGCCAGCTAGACAGGCGGCGCTACTGACTAGGCCTCCAGAAAGCGCTCGGTGCTGGGCTTGGGCTCCAGTGTCAGTCTCTTCTCCAGCTCGAAGCTGTGAATGTTGCGCAGTTTCCTCAGCAGCGGGGCCTCGCGGTCCGGGGGCAGTGCCTCGGAGCGGACACGCAGCGGGGACCCCGGGATGGGCCCCGCACACGGACTCTGGGGGCCCGGGCTCTGCGTGTGCTCCTCCTCGGTGGTCATCTGTCAGGGTAGGGGAGATGCGTCAGGGTCAGGGACGTCAAGGTTACTGCGCAACCCGTGGAAAGTTCTGGCAAGATGACTCACATTTCACGGGGAGTAGGCCAGCGCTGTCCCTAGGTCCCGACCTGGCTTTCTAGTGCAAAAACTACCCACGGCCACCATGTGACCAGATACTCACTTTTTTTTTGGGGGGGGGGGGGTGGTTTCTGGACAGCAGCACCAGAAGAGCATGCTCCACGTACCTTACAGATGCCCAGTCGGATGCGGGTACGGTTGCGGTCGAATTCCTCCCAGACGTCAGCCTCCTGTGGGCGTGGCGCTGAGCGCTCTGGGACACCATGGTTGTCGCCATCGCTCAGTTGCTCATCCTGCAGTACCTCCTCCGTGTTCTCCCGCTGGAGGTCACCTGGGACCAAGGAGGCATTGGCCATGCTGTGGAGGACCGCGCAGCGAGTCAGGGGGGGAAGAAGACCAGCAGCCAGCCCCCCTGCCGCCCCTCCCCCCAGTGCAAGCAGACATTACACGAAACTACTTTCGGCACCAGGAATCAAACTGGGAGACGACGATCATTTTATAGCAGCTGCTGTCTGCCAGGCCACGTTTCCCCTGGTCGTCAGTCATTCCGGTCATCACTACAGCAGGGCACACAATTGCTCCCTTTGTTCCCAGTTGATGAGGTCATCAACACCGTCCCCCCCACCCACCCTTTGTCCGTGCCAGGGAGTGCTTACCCCAAGTGCGCGGGTGTGAAACGGGTGTGCTGCTGCTGGGGGGTCGGCCCCAGGGCGTTGACGGTCAGGGTGTCGTCGCGTCTCTCCCAGTCAAACGTGTCGTTCTCCAGGATGTCGGCCGCCTTCATGCTGTTCTCGAAGACCGACATCAGCAGCTGGAAAAGAGCGACGTGCCACGTCATTCCGGGGGCGGCCCATAGGCCCTGTGACACAGAGTCTAAAGGCCTCACGCTGATCGTCTAACAAGACGCTGTTCATTGCATGAGGCGTTTACGGGAATGTGGTGGGGGGGCAAGACTAACTCCACATCTACAGTCACAAGACAAAATCTTCATCCATCCCTCCCTGAAGCCCATCCCAAGAAACAAAGGGCACAAAGATGCCAGAGACACCAAACCACCAACTGCACGTCTATGCGATTCAATTTATCAGTCAAATAAATGATATTTGGTTTTCATCCATTTTGCAGCAAGTTAGAAACCAGCCAAACGCCCCTGGATGTGAGTGACTGAAGCTGGTGTCCCTGGTACCTGGTAGTCAGGCTTGGTGTAGTAGTCCAGCCCGCTGATGTGATCCAGGAAGACGCTGAACTCTGGCGGTAGGTGCTTCAGCATGAGGCTGTGGTCGTACATCTCCTTCATCTTCCCCACCTGCTCCTGAGTGGGGAGGGAGGGCGCACAGCCTTACAGCGGAGCCGGGGCTTCCCG
>JAODKE010000041.1:11211116-11245856 GCA_026779605.1 Mormyrus hasselquistii
GGGCGACCCATAAGCAAGAGAGAGAGCGAGTGAGAGAGAGAGAGAGATAGAGAGAGAGAGAGAGAGAGACAGAGAGAGAGAGAGAGAGATTAACCCCCGCCCCATTTGGGATACCGCGGGGGGGCAAACAAACCGGCTCACATGTTAACCTCTAAACATCAGAGGTAATTAGAGTGATCACAGTGGGGATACATAGTATTATATTTTACTGAACACAATGACCTAACACTAACCCCCCCACCGGGCAGGAAAGTCACATGGTCATACCCAGGTTACAATTAACGAGCTGTGACCAACAGCAACAAGACTAAACGAATGTCGTGCAGGAAGCAGATTGTGCAACACACAGCTTTCCCCCCCCCCCCAAATGTTGACAATATCTTCCTTGTCTTCCTGCACTCCCTACATGCCTGATCTGCTTTCACACCAGGGCTGTGTTATGTGGGAGCCCATCACCTTGCAGCTTCTTCAGCACAGCCACCTCCATCTTCAGGACCTGCTTGGGCTGCTTGGCCGACTCCACCTTCAGCGCCACGTTCATGTGCAGCAGCAGGTCCACGGCCTCGTAGATCTCCCCGAAGCCGCCACCCCCGATCTTCTTCAGCTGCATAGGGGCACGTGGGAGTGAAGGTAGGAGGTGTCAGATGAGGAGGTCGACTCCCTCCCACCAAGGCTGAGTGCTTATTTCAGCTACTCAATGTTCTTTTTCAATTACAAGCAAACCCACTTCTCCACCTGACCCAAGCCACCTCTCTGGGGCGGCACAACCATGCTCAGTACTGCTGTAGCTGTGGTACTCACCACTTTCCATCGCTCCTTGACCAGAATGGGCGTGCTGAGGATGTCCGGCTGTTCCCCTCCCCCGTTCATCTTGCCTGGTACCTATGGTGTTCCTCCTCGTGTATGGCAGGACATTCGCTGGTTGGGGGGGGCGGGGAGGGGGCAGAGAGAAAGAGAAAGAGAGAATATGCATACTTGACCGTATTTCTGTTCTTGTGTACCTGGTTTTTGTCATCTTCCGTTGTGGAAGAACAGCTCCAATCTTCAAGAACAGGAGCACAGAGGACGGCAAAAATCCCCGGATGTCGTTCCTGCCACACCCCAAATATCAATGAGATCAATCCCATGATTTACTGCACGCTAAGTCTGTTCTTGGGAGATAAGTTGACAAGACCGGTCTTGCCAAGACCACAAGTACGATCTTTGCGTTCTTAGTATTGAGGAACGCCCAGAGAGCCGCTTACTGGCACAGCAAAGGGACCGTGGGATGGTGGCAGATACCTTCTCCTGTCCTGCTTCTCACAGGTTCTCAGAGGACCGCTCTCACTAAGCCCCAAGGGCGCTTTCAGACTGGGCATGCTCCATAACCACATGACCGGCGCTAAGCTGCTAAGGCAGAAATGCAGCCCTAGGGCCAAACAATACAGCCCATTCCTAGATAATCAGCAGATCAAACTTTTAAAGATGCTTTGGTGATTTTAACACATTTCACTCCCCTTCGAAGCAGGTTTCATTTTACATGACAGATGTCCGCTGATCACACGTAGTTCGATTGCTTTTCCGTTCCTGTCGCTACACAATGATTCTGGGCTTGGACGCGTTGAGCGGATCTCTAATAAGTGGAAACCTCACTACCAACAGTCAGAAGTCAAGAGGTCGGCCGTGAAGTCGCAGTGGATCTCGGCGAACCAAAAAGAGCCAGAGATGAGGTGACCCTGCCTCCGTTCGCCACACGCAGCTTCTTTAGGTCGTGGTGAGGCACTAATTTCGTAAATCTCACAGGGAGAAAATTAAAGACCCAGCCAACCACGGGAGTCAGAGAGCAGAAATCAGTCTAACAGTAAGATGCAGAATTCCGAGGCCCGGCATCAAACAGAAAGCCCTTTTCTAGCTATAATCAGCTGTGTATTTCGAAGGGTCCCGTGGCCTGGAACACGAAGCTCGCATTCTGCTGATCAAAGACACACGCGCCATCACTACGCCTGCTGTCGACTGTGGGATGCGACTCCACCCAACAGGCAAAATGTTCCGAGTGCCTGACCCATTTTCCACAGACTCTCTGCAATGAGTTGAGACACTGACTGCAGTGTGTCCCCAGCTCCACAAGCAGGTGGCGCTGTTCAAATCGACAACCACGCCAGGGCCCTGCCAGCAAATACTTTGCTTTGTCTTTCCATCATTTCTGTGTCAGCTGTGCCCAAGAGCGCAGCCTACAAAGACTATGCCTTCATAGACCAAGTCCTTCAAAGGTCAAACGGAAAGTGTTATGGAATGGGATGGTCTGACCATCACCAGCTGCTCTCCCCCTCACCCGTGAGTCATGATGTTTCCCATCCTATCTCCTATCTGGGACACACTCACTTTAACTCAATGAATCTTGGGATACGTTGGGGTATTAAGGATCCATCGGGTGGATCCTTTGCAACTCGACAAAAGGACGCATTTCTAGACCACATTTGAAGGAGCCTTCGAAATGGGACACCCTTGTGCGCACCACTTGGTTTTCAAATGCAGGCTTAGAAGGATGCAGCCGCAGAATTTGCACACCGCCAGTATCTCTAAAATGCTGACTTGAGATTATGACCTGCAATGCTCTGGTGGGAGTGGCACACTGATCACCAATGACGGCCATCCAGGGGGAACTGTCATCAGCTTCAGGTTCGAAAAGATTTAAAGACAGCTTTGTTCCAGCGGCCATCGCTCCCATAAATAGATCATAGCTTTTTTTTTTAAACCTGTTTTGTTGTCAGTTGTTCCTGTGTTCAAGTGTGTATGTAGGATGTATGACTCATGACTGTGCCCCAAATCTACCTACGGGTACAAATAAAGTAACCTGAACCTGAAACTGAACCTGAACCTGGCCTACACCATTGCGAGCATTTATACTTGAGCGCTGGTGTTGCGCATCTCCATCACTGAAGCTGATGCCATACAAATCTTGATGCATTGCCAAAGATATGATGAAGATACATAAAAAGCAACTACTAATACTATTCAATACGATTCACCCCTATTGCGATGCAGTGTGATTCAACACGATATGACGTGATGCAAAATATTATGGTGCAGATAGTTTGATTTTATGTCTTTGGTTCTTCTTAAGCAGACAGCAAATTGTGAATTGTTTTAGGCTGCCGGTTGCCTTAATGGGCTAAGCGGTCATTTATTGGCCAGTTATCATCCTGAGTCATCTTTTGGGGGCAGCCCATGGCTCAGCGGGATAAACCTCTGTGCCTGCGATCAGTAGGTCGCTGGTTTGAGTCCCCACCTCGGCAGAATAGCCACACGTCCGTGGGCTCTTGAGCAAGACCCATGGGCGATGCCCCTCGCTGCTGAGCTTCCTCACACCAATGCGTGTGTCATGGTGGGCCAATAATGAGAATTAATATAATTAAATAATATATCAGATTTTACCGACGGAAAGGTTCATTCCGAATTGCATGTGGGGCAATTTCATCGTGAACCTTCACACCAGTGCGATGACAGGCCACACAGACCCACATAATACCACTGAACGTGTCCTCACCAGTAGCATTACAGTATCGTATGGTGAACCCACAGCTCAGGACAGGAAACCATAGAGGGTTTTGAGGCCACACCAGAAGTTTATAGAGACCACACTGGCATCCATCCATAAGATAAGCATCAGCTACCGCTGTAACAAATACATCATGGGTTGGTCTGATTGGGTTGGTCTGACTGAGCCAAAACCAGAAATAGCCAATAGAAAGGGAGTTAAACCAGGGGATGATTGACAGCACACGATAATCCCACCCACTGATATTACTGGCTGATTCTGTGCTGCTGATTTTTTTCTCACTTCAGCTCTTTAGTCTTCACACTTTATAGTCACGCTGACCTGGTCTTATCAAGTAGAGAGGAGGCTACGTAAGCTGGCGACGCTCTGAGCAGGCGTGGGAGCCCACCGGTCACAGGGGCGCCGCAACCTCATCCGCCAACTGCGAGAAATTTTACGTCTGCATCATGTGGAGAGGGAGCTCTCGCTCCGGGGGATAATTAACTAGTGGTGGCTTGATGGTTAGGGAAGCGCACTTGTAATTGAAAGATTGCAGGTACGAATCCCCCACCAGCAGGTCACCGCTGAGGTACCCTGAGCGAGGTACCGTCCCCGGGCGCTGAATTAGCTGCCCTCCTGCTATGCCACGAAAGTCACATATGGGTTAATTGCAGAGGACACATTTTGTTGTTGCGTGCTGTGTTGTGTTGACAATGACCACTAATCACCAAATTCTAATTCTAAACTATACAAATATTAAGAGTGAAAAAACTCCTGAGCCATCAGGATGTGAAACTTCAGGGCGTTTGGAGTCTGAGGATTCAGGCGTCGCCTCGGTTCAGTGTGTTAGAAATTCACATGTTTACCCAGGTGTAAATATTGGAGTTTAGATGAACTGGCATCTCTAAAAATGCCCTTGGCTTGTGTGGCCGGGGATAGACAGGATCCATAGCCAGGGCACAGCATGTACTTCACGCACAGAGACTCCAAACTGCTCAAAATCCTGTACTGGATAAATGAAAAATTTACGTGTAAAAAAATATAACCATGAGACTTTCTGCGGTTATCAATTTACCATTACAGGTAGGTTTCTTGACTTTGCACACTGTAAAAACTGACCTCGAATAAATACACTTTGCAAATGAGGACATTCCATTCCTCAGCTGGCTATATAAAATATCGTTTTGTATTTTAGAGACAATAATGAACGAGTGCGGGACTACCAAAGTAGGCTTTCCAATTAAATAAAATCACCACATAAAAAATCCATGTTCATTCTTTAATAAACAAAAAGTGTTAAATTATACATGACATGATCCTGTATGCGACTGAGGTACAAAAGCAAAGGAGAGACGGGCCAGAAAACATCATGTGCTTCTTCTAAGTTGTTCTGACTGCAGACTTTGAGAAACGATCCGTAACCAGAATTACTGTTACATTTACAGCAAGAGAGACAGATCCTGGCAAAAACAGACCTTAAACCCACAGCCTCCACACAGCAGACTGGCCAAGGGAACAACCACTTCATCTTTCATTATGAACACAAGGTGGAGGGAGGTGACAAAAACACGTCTCCGCTGTAGTCACACCATGCCCCGTGGCTGGGGGGGAGGAGCACGTGAAACTAGACACTGGGGTCACATCGATTCATCACGGAAGCGGCTTTACCAGAGGTCAGCTGACGAGGGAGCCGGGACCAAGTCGCATAATCGGTGCGGGAATCACACGCTAGAGCCTTGGAAGGACTGCCAGTGTGACTTGGCTCTTTCGGCCCATATGGCAGGTGTGATTACTCAGCAGAAACAGCAACGCGCATGAAGCCGGCCTCTCGCAGCAGAGACACACAAAACGTAGGACAGGTCCGGAATGGGAAAACGGCACGAGGAAACAGGGTCCCATAGTGCTGATCTAGGGCCGAATGCAGAGGAACCATCAGAGAACCGGGCACACAGAGACTCGTTATCTCAGCTGGAAATGCCAGGACGCCATCCAAGGTGAATTTTCTTGCAGACCACTTCCCTGTCACCACAGCGATGCCTGGAACTCTGGGGAAACCGGGATATGATTTAGTCACAGAGCAAGGAAGCGTGGAGGGCAAGGAGTAATTGCACCGATACGACAAAGTTTGCTCAACCTGATGGAGGCTGGCCATTGTGTGCGTCCAAATGGGCGTGGCTACAGCAACGAAAGTAACCACTGAGGTATCAGTGAAGGAATAAGCTGGTCCACTTAAGGGTTTCCTTAAATAAACCAGCTGCAGGAACATCACAACAAAAACATGTACGGGTACAAGGCAGTCAGCGATCGTTTAGAATTCCCACAGAATCAGTAAAGCGGGCGGAAAACGCCGGCAACACCCCCAGTTAATTACTGCAGAGGACCGACGTCCAAGCAGACAGATCCAGCAAGTCACGATGACTCTGGGTTACAGCAGCGCTTGACGGAAAAAAAGAGTCGGTCTGCAGCCTCTCGTACCAACAGGGGGACGATCACACCCGGTAACCCCAGACGGCTTGCGATTCTTCTCTTTTTACACTGTGCAGGAAGAGGTCCGCACCTCCCAGCACCAGTTTGACCCAAGATAGTGGGATTCCACCGATGCCTTTCCATTTTAAACCCCTTATCCAGCGGGATGCAGGGAGGCAGCAGTGTATGTGTGACCGCCCCCAGGTACTGCAAACACGCACACTGAGGACAGACAGCCACAGGCTTCTCTCCTTGCTGCACTGAGGCTGACTTCATTATGCCTCGTTGAAGCCATCATCGTGGAGCAGTGTGTAAATCAGGGATTTATGGTTTGACCCCATTGCCTGTTCAGTAATCAAGTCATTTTTGAGCCCCAACCCCAACGGCCCCAAAGACCCCTACTGACCGTGTTCTCTCCGACCCGCACTTGTACATTACTCTGGAAAAAAGCAAATAATATACTTAAAAATACTAATTTTCCAAGATCGCATGCATGTCGGAGGAGATATTTATAGTCTTCAATGGGATTTTCTTTCATTTGAGACGTTCCCAAGAAACTCCATACCTACTTAAGGTAACCGAAGGCTAAGGTGACTCATCCACCACTATCTTAGTACATTTAACCAAGTAATGCTGAAGATCACATGGTTTTCTTTCATTTCCTAACTTGAAGGTGAGAATTTAATTCAAAGCTGTGTAGCAGGACCCAGATTTTACAGGGGCAGGGGACTACTGGCAGTTGTGATGAGACAAGACACCACCACCGTTTCGATGTAAAATATGGACACCAGGCCAATCAACAAAGGAAAAGCCTTGACATGTGGCTGCCAACTTTCCCAGTACAGCTTCCCAGCAAGTGACTGTCCCAAAGCTCTCAGACTAGAACTGCCTCTCTTCTGACCGTTCCTATTTCACTGGTGTCTGAGAACAGG
Source organism: Mormyrus hasselquistii (assembly GCA_026779605.1). Lineage (NCBI taxonomy): Eukaryota > Metazoa > Chordata > Actinopteri > Osteoglossiformes > Mormyridae > Mormyrus > Mormyrus hasselquistii. The sequence goes on from JAODKE010000041.1 coordinate 11,218,032, forward strand.
TCAAACAACGAAGGGTGTTCTTAAGGCTCCAGGCAATAGGAAGACCTGATGATCAGGGACAGGACGACTTGAAAAACAGCTGGTACAACACAACACAGCCAAACATGCAGTCTGCAGGGGGTGTGTCCATTCATACTCCTGGTGGGTGTGGCTTTTGTTGTGTACCAGGATGTATTGGGAATATTAGTCACTGTTTCGGTAAAACAGAAAAAAATTACCCCACCCAGGTTTTTGCAACGCAGATGCCAGCTGTGAATTGAAATGTAGCCCACAAATAAATTGCCCAACAGGGCGATGTTATTTTTATTAAGACTTTAATTGTTTACTGAGAAATGGGACGTGATGAAAACTGTCCTGTGCTGAACTGAATTCCATTATCAACTTCTGGGTTCTAGACGTGATCATGGGTCAGATCGGTTCATTATCATAATCATTTCAATTTTATAATCATCATTACAGCTTTTACCCAAAGGAACCAACTGAAGTGTTGGTAACACTTGGGGGGACACAAATACCGTAGTATTATGCCTTTACCTATGTATTAAATAACCACAAACTAAGTATTAGTTACTTACTGATCTCATGCTTGGTCATCATTCATTAATTCTGACAGATAATTCATGCCAAGCAATCACTATGTGTGTTGTTATATCAGTTAATTCTGTAAATCTTGCTGAACTACTGAAGGAGCTATTGAAGGAGAAAGTAATAACAAGTGAAATATTGATGTCATGTTTATACATTATTAATGAACCATGACACATCCTTCATCCTAAGTAGTGACTATATCTGTTCGTGATTTGTACTTCAGTATTTGGGTCCCGTCAATTGTTACCGAACTTTTCTATAACTATTTGCTTTCTTTTTTGCACATTTCACTATATGACTTAAAAATATAACAACTCTTGGGACTTGAACCGATAACCACTAAGCTTAAACCCTAACACGCCCCAGCACCACAAGGTGATATACACAGCATAGCCAGTTCATATGGACGCTGCCCGACTCCATCTAGACTTTTAACGCCATTTTCCGACTTGCGGAAATGCAGGTGTGGCCGTAAATGCAAAACTCTGCAGCCGTGCACAGCTCCCCTTTGGTGCTACATATCAATGCCGCCGTCTATCCACCGTAACCTTATTACATCTTAACAGCTGGAGGATGGGCCTTCTGACATTTCAAACATCCCCTGAGCTTCACCGCCAGCGTGCAGTACACGTCCTTGCAGGTACCAGGGGTGACAGGGGTGTCTTTGGTGCTGGGTCTGGGAACTGGGCCTTGTTTTTGCTGATGCTGACTTGAGGACTTTCCAGAGCAGCATCGCCTCCTGGTCTAACTAACAGCGCGGTCTGGCAATGCATGGCTTGTGAACATGAAAATATATTATGGTTATGGGGAAAATTAATGATTACACGGGGTAAAAAGACAGGGGTAAAGTCCAATTCCCATAATGACAACATTGAACAGAGGAAGGCTGCCATTTTTACTGAAAAAGTTATTTTCTAATTCTTTATTCAAATTATTTTTGTAATTATTATTGTTGTCATTATTATTAGCCTATCTTACTGGATTTCTTCTGTAACTATGGGGAGATGCTGATCAGGATGTCCATCCTGACAGAATGCGGTGAGTTAGCATTGATTGAAGACTGATGTCCCACTGTGGGATCAGTAAAATGGTTGTATACCTGCTGTCACAAAGGCACAAATCAGTTCCTCTTCATCACTAGGACATCACTTACATCCTCTGCCATTCTATCACATAACCCGGGTAGACAGTTATCCACCCTGCATCAACACTCTAGAAATTGCACTTGTACCGAGCAAAAGGGTTCGAGAGTGAGAGCCTACTGATGCCATCATTGCATCTTTTCATGTTTTTCATAAAACTGCCCCGTGTTCCGGTTTTTTAAAACGAGACCCCAGATCAGATGGCGAGCTACGCACTTTTAAACCAGCCTGTAACCTGTTATTCCCACGTTTAGCCGACATGATCCATCCATGCAATCCGGACTTCTTCGCACTGCAATCCGGACTGCTACGTTTTTCATCTGGAGAGACTGCGATTTATCAGGCCACATTACTGACGCTGAAGCCAGCTTTGTGGAACTACTCGCCCCCCCTGGCCAGCTAATTTCGGGAGGATCTCCCGCAAACCCGCAGCGCTGAGACGGATCGCGCCGGCCGCCGAATCCGCAGCGCATCCCCGCTGCAGCGCCCTACACCCCCCGGCATGCTAAGGCTAATCCCAGCTAACTAGGCGCCGGGCTGCACGTCGCCTAACTCGTTTAGCCCCGGGAGGATCCACATTTGTCGTCACGCAGCGTTTTCTTGGCCGCTGGCCATTCCTACCTTTGTCGGTTTTTTATGATCCGATTGCCGGGTGCGGTAAACAACAACAACCAAAAAAAATCCTTTACGTGTTGTGCATTCCCATGGCGGCGAGGCGTCGGCTTTTCACCGGCTGCCGAGTGATAGATGATTTATTTTATATTTGGCATGACTGAATCAAACTAACTGGAACCTTAAAGTAAAGGGGAACGTTCAGCTTGTGCTCGTCATGGTCACAGTGGGCATTTGTCCTTCTGTACGTCACAGATCAGCCCCCCAGTCCCGGAGCCCCGCAAATGCTCCCAGCAGTCGCGATCCTCCTCCGGCTAGCAAAGGGACCCTCTCTCATCAACCGCGGCCAGTGTACCGCGATGCCTCGTAGGCGAGCTCCTCAACGCCGCCCCCGTGGCTCCAGCCAATTGCTAGCCTTAGACCGACTCATACTTCACCGATTCACTTTTTCTTATAGTCATGCTCAGTAAATGTCCCTGCCTAGACATATTCATAGGAATTTGTATTTTAACGGTGAACAGCTCAGGCCGTTTATCATATTGCACCGTGTGGGCGATTGAAGCCGATTGAACATGGACTCAAGTCGTGTGAGACAATGGTCTCCCGTTTCATTCAAAAGAAGGAAAAAGCTGTTTGAACTGAGATACAGCAGGAAATTAAACAAGACCACTGCACCCATTCCTGGAATCGTCTCTAAATATATAGGGAGGAATTTTGTCACATTTGCTGTATCATGTAAAAGTGCTACACAGGGATATATATTTATATTACCTATTTTATGCAAATACGTAGGAATGAATAATATTATGACTAATGATTAATCAGCCTTGGGAAATGAGTAGTCTGAATGCAGGGTAATATACTGTATATGTATTTTCAGTCCTGGTCCTACTTTATCTCTATGAATATGTCTCTGTAATGACACCATTATATTTGCATTTTTAGCAGATGCTTTTGTTTTTTGATCAGCCATTGTTCTGGGGGTCAAGGGCCCAGTGCTGAAATCACTCTACCAGCCACAGCAATGAATTGGGACCCTTCTGATCACAGGCATGGAGTCCTGTGCCACATAGCTGCACACCACTGTCTGTGGGCCCTTTACTTTCTTTGTTGAGTAAGCAAGGTTTCTGCGTTCAGAGACTATAATAATAATAATCCTTTCATTTTGCAGTCATATCCATGATGTGCGTGTGTGACCTGGTAAAACATGTTCCACTCGCAGCTTACAGGGGGCCCTCTGGCCAGCTGCAGTACATCCAGTCAGGGGCACTAATAGACATTTTGGGCCCCATTAAAGTGTAACTATTGGGTTCCCCCTCTTCTTGCACCCCTGCGCTCAGTCAGAATGATTTTGCATCTATCATGGTGCTATTTTTTAGTGTATATATTTAATCATTCTTTTTATTATGGTGTTCCGTTTTGTTCACATTCAAGCGTGGAAGAATTTAGTATCACACAGTATGCAGATTTTTCTGTGCAAACACGCCTACTAATTCAGGCAATTTGATTAATATGTGTTTAAGAAGGCAAATCTGCAAACTTTGTTGGATTCTGACCCTCTACCCACAGCTCGAGATTGAGGAACTCTTCTATAAATATTCCTTGCATACCCATACATTGTGAGCCACAGATCAATAGTTCCTACGTCTCGTAGAAAATACTTATGTGTGTTCTTTAAAAAGAAAACACGTCAGGTTATTTTTGAAATATTTTGCAGTATAAGTGTAACCTGAAAAGAATCTCTGATATGTCATATAGTGACAAAACATCCACCAGAAACAGGGCGGCGTGACAGCTGAATCTACTTAGTAAATGCAAATACAGTTTTCCTTTTAGCCGTGGTTTAGTCATATATGCCTCTTTACTCCCATCCTGCAGGTGGCAGTATCGAGGAAGCACTCCAATGTACACTTCGCCGTCGAAACAGGTCGAAGAAGAATGAGGGTCATGCGCGCTGTGCGCTTGATTGAAGGAATTTGCAGTTTTGCGTATCTGAGCTCGGAAGTTCTCAAGTTTTGAAATTGGGCTATTCTGGCGATATTTAACTTGGAGTCACAGTAAGTACTTTGTGGCGTTTCTGAATTTCGTTGTTTGTTTGAAGTTCATTGTAAAACAGTGAAACCTGATATGTTATTGGTGTAAAAGCAGAATTTGCGCTTAAAGGTTTCTTCGCTGGAGTCCTTGCTGACGGGTGTTTTGTTACAGGTAGTTTATCCGCCACAAATAACCGACACGAAGGCGAAGCTGTCCTATATATAGAATTAGGAAGCTAAATTGTCATGGTTTATGTTACTGTTTCTACACGTACTTCACGGTAAATATTTATACTTTTCAAGTCAAATGTGTACCATAAGGTGATGGAGTACTTTTAGGTTCTTTTACTTGCATGTTCGTCGATGACGGGAGGCGAAGACAGTAAAGTAGAGAAACCGGCTTATGCTAAGTAACAGTGACTTTAATGTTTCGTTTTTACACAATAATGTAGTATTTATAAACGAAGCCGGTTACCTAGATGTTAAGAATTGTATGATTTCATTACGAATTTCGATCTTTTTTTCCATTTAGTGGTTATTACTTGACAGTGCTATAAGAGCAGTTCTTTAGGGGGCTTTTCGAAGTGCAGAGAGGGCGGCTGAGGATGTGTGGGACGTGGTATCAGACCATCTCAGCTTCCTTTGGGCGCATTGGCGTCTGCGGGACGCTCCGCTCGCTCCATATTGAGTGGCAGCGCCCCACCTTCGTTTCTGTACTTCCCAGACAAGTGCCTGCTAGTCCACAACTCCCCCAAATGCCACATGGTTTCGTTTTCATTTATATTGATAAAAAGAATTGCATCAGATAAGTATGAGGAGATGATACGCGGTTATATTTGTCCCGGGAAAAGTAAAGTACAACAACTTGAATTGGAAAATTACAATATTTCCAGTTGGTGGTTGGATTGTTCAGTTATGGGTTCGTTAAAGAATTCATGTGGGCCAGGAGGAAACTGATTTGATCAAAAACAGGAAAAAGCAATATCAAAACTCTTTCCTATGAAAACTGAAACAGAATGAAATGCCCCCTCTCCCCTGGTCAGGAAACTAAGGGCTCAGATTCCCTGCAAAAACAGGAAAGCGTATCAGGAGATTCCACACTGGGCACTGTGTCACTGCGAGCTGTCACCCAGCTCCGCTCTGTGTCTGCTGACTCGTCTAGGGCGGTGGCAAGGGGCTTAATCTTTCACTGACAGCGAGAGGCTGACACAGGCCTGGCCTACAGCTGTCTGATTGTCTGAAGGTTTCCGTCATCTTGGAGCTAGTTGCCTAGAAACTCTTCCGTTCTTTATTTTGACATATGGAGTTTTGTATGGGCGGCACTGTGGCATCTGCCAGTGAGTGTCGTCACTCTGCCTTTGCCTGTGTACATCTTCTCCTGACCACCGGACTCACTGTGGTGGCGTTATCCCCTCTATTCTCGCATCTGTATCAGCTTTTGTTTTCCTAAAAATTATTTTCATCTTGTTTTACAAAAAACAGTGTGTGACATACCTTATGAGGGCTCGTTTTGAAGGGTACTGCCAGGGTTGCCAGCTTTGGTCAGCTGGCTGGCGTGAGATATTCAATTTGAGACAAGGCTGCTCATGCATTTACATGTATGTGACAGTTTTATTACCTTGTAAATAGTCCATAGGGTTTGCAAACCACCCCAAGGCTTTTGATGTAGCTAATTCCAGGTTTATAATGGGATGATATGTATGTTACTGTAAGATTTCTTGCGTGAGTTTGAAAGTGCGAACGACACGGCAGATGCGTGAGCTGGCAACCGTGGTACTACATGAAGGGATATTGTCCCTGTAAACGTTTCATAATCCTTTTTGTCTTAGTGGTTGCTTATCTTCTATATATGTATCCAGATGTTAGGTCTGCATTCCTATATTGTGTTTAAATAATTAGCATTGCAAGCAAGGGGAACTACCTGTTTTTCCAGTTATGACATAATCCTCAGTCACTCTGAGGGCAGCAAACGGTAAGAGTGCTTTTCCACTGTGCCAAGTACCATACTTTTCGGTATTTTCCTTTTTCCATTCAATTCCAGCAGCGTACATGTACCAAAAGTTCCAATCCCCAAACTACCAAACCAGCTGAGGAACTTTTTTGGTACTTTTAGGTCTAGCGGGGGGGGGGGGGGCAGCATATAAAATATGAAATGATGGATGTGTTGACAAATGAAGAGAGCCAAGCTTTAATTGTGATCTGGTTGAAGAACAGATACAAAATTGGGATAGCATGACAAATAAAATAGTATTTTGTATATTATTCTAGGGCTGCACGGCTTTGGAAAAACGTTTATATTGCAATGTTTTATTTCAAAGGGGTTCAAAAATATCTCGCATCCCTCTATGAGTGATTTAAACAGCAAGGTAAAATATTTTCACATTTTTCTGCATCAATTTTCAATAATCATAATAGTTTCTAGAGTATCCCAATGCAAACTGAATGAACAACTTAAACAATATTAATAAACAAAAGGTTTGTTTTCAACAAATGGCACATACACTGTATACATACAAAATTGCCTTAAGAATTATGAAGTTATTCAAAATAACTGCACATATAGTAGCTCAATTAACAATGCAATATAATAATGTACAAAAAATTAGTGTTCAAAATGACTTAACATTGCAAAGATAACAATGACAACCACTAGCAAGAAATATCAGCCTTTATTCTCTATCTCTTTGTTCTTTCTTCCTGTTGCGTAAATGAAGTTTGTTTTTGCATTTTTTGAGTTTTTTGTTAAGAGCACTAGCCTGTTCAATGCCTCTGGTTTGGCTGATGCTCTGTTGCAGGTAACCATGTTGTATCCTATTCTAGGGCTGGGCGATATCATATCGATATTATATTGTGCATGCGCAATAATCACCAGGGCTACAGATGACAGACAAAGCATTTGGCCGGACGCCAGCTTTTCAGTGATTTACGGACGGTTATTTACGTCCATGATTTTTAAAGAAGATTAGTAGTATGGTTTAAATATTGAGATGCCTTTTATGATACCCAAAAGTTAGTAATCTGTGTAAACTTTGTTGTTTAGATTCGATTAGCGGAGCACACCACATAATACTGTTTTAGTATACTACGGTTTGGTATATATATTTGCGGTGAAGAAGAGCAGCCACGACACCTTTTAAAAGAGGAGATCTTGTGGACAAGCAAGGTAAAAAGATGCCGGTGATGTGCTGGTACTTTTCGCAGTTCAAAGTCCGACACATTTATTAAACATAAGAATATGCCGTATTAATACTAATAATGACATCTGAGCATCATACAAAGCCTCATTAATATTTTAGCCGTACTACTAAACTGCTTAAATTGTGAGCGTAGATGAATGTTCATATAGCGCCGAAAAGCTGGCGTCCGGCCAAATGCTTTGTCTGTCATCTGAAGCCCTGGTGATTATTGCGCATGCGCGATATAATATCGGTATGGTATCGCCCAGCCCTATCCCGTACTAAAACCATTTCTGACGGTGAACTGGTGGCAGGGATGCAAAGGTAACCAGGAGGTTCACTTTAGCAAAGGCAGTTGCGATGACTTTATGCCGTTCCTGAGCACTGCTCTCACTGCCCAGACAAGGAGCTTGGAGGTCGTTGTCGAGTTCAACTTCAGATGACTTAACATACCATTACTTGGTCTGTGAGTCCAGCTGCTGCAGCAAGATGAGGATTCTTGGAAAAAGCTGCTCGGTGTCGTCTTGTGCTTTTTGGCTGGTGTTCCTCCCTCCGCTCCTTCTGTACTGATGAGCTGTGAAGTCCAGGAGCTGAAAGGCTCTGATTTCCTTGCATTATTTTACATCACTCGGGTTCATTTTGGCAATCGGCTCGTACGATTGGATGGTGTTTCTGAAGGTGGTGAAACAGGTTTGTTGTATTACCGGTATTTGTTGGGATCTGTTGGTGGCGTATCTTGCAGACTGGCTTTATCTCGCTTTGATCACACTTTTGATGACTTGTACCTTTTTGGTATTAAATTCTACCTGAGATATTAACGCATGTTCCGCTTGTGCAATTTGAAATTTGAAATTGTGAAATTTTCTAGCCTCTCTGTTTAAACTGGACCAGAACCTAAAGTTTGTTTCTATTTGTCTTTTCTGTTTTGACCACCAAACGAACGAGTAGTTGATCATGTCGATGCTTTGTCTGCTAGGACGTGTACACTTAAAGCCTGATTTATAGTAGGAATTGCCTCTCGCCGGCATCTTGGTTCATTGTCAGTCATGCTAATAAAATACTCGGATCGTGTTAAAGAGATCAAGTTAAGTACAGCATTATGATGATGCCAGTCATATTCATTCCACTGAATATGGTCACACAAAATAACGTTATATCAGCAAATTACAAGTGTACGAAATATAAAGAAGTGATATTACTGGATACATACACAGTGTGACAGCAAAATGGTTATAGCTGGGCACAAAAAGTGTGATCGGAATGTTTTGGTGAACTTGTGTAAGTAGCAATATAAATACCATGGTTATTCCTGCCCAAAGGACTACCAGGGATTTAAAAATTTTGCGATTCCTGATCTCAAAACTCATTTAGCGCACAACCCAGTCTGAAAAGGTTCAATGACTGGACTGTAACATCTGCTTGCAGCCCGTTCACACCGTAGCGGTTTTTGCTGCAGGTCAGTGTCCTTTGGTAAATGTGTGCTGATTTCCCTGGGACTTCAACGGGGAAGGTCTACTTCAGGACGAGTACAGATGTACATGGCGCCACTGACATGTGATTTCTGTCCAGCCGCAGAAGCTTCTGATTATTGTGCTCTGGGTCGGTTCCCCCCCACACCTATAACACAAGCATGGACGATATGGAGGAGATGACCCTGAGGGCCAACCAGCTGACAGATGAGGTATGTCTCTTCCATCGATTTTTCTTTTCTGTACACGCTAATACGTTTTTCTAATATTTGCCTCGTTCCGCTGAGGGATGGCTTAATTGCAAAATGATGATGTGAATGAAGGCCCTGTTTACTTTCATAAGACTGATTTCCCCTTTTGGCCTTTTCTCACTTCCCACTTTTGTGTCTCCTCTCTTCCTGCTGCCTCTGTGTGGGATGGCACAGATCAGATGTGGGTGGGGCAGCCCTGCTCGCTGCCTCTGCCTGGCTAAGCACCATGCAGTGTCGCCCTGCTCTGGGTTAGGGTAATCACAGTTTATGGCTCCTAACCTCATCAGTCTGAAACCTCATTTTTTCCAGTCCTTATTCAGTGCACCCATCAGTCAGGTTTGGTTTGTGTCTATCGCCTTACAGTAATTGACTAGCTCCAGTTATGGCTCTTCTTATTCCCTTGGATGGTGGTGGTGCCTCTTGATATCCTGTTAGACAGATTCTCATCCATTAAGTGCTAGTTTATGTATACGTTATTATCTTGTGAAAGCTGTGATTGTATTTCTGTCGGCCATCTCTGTCGGCCACGGGTTATCAATACAGGATATCCTGATCGGCACGGATCGCCGAGGCTCTAAGCTGCCCCCTCGTAACACAGTGGATCTAGCTGACTAGAGACGGCCTCAGATTTTTAAACGGCAGTGCCCCCATCTCCAGTACTTGGTTATATAAAAGCCGCGTGTCAATATTAGCTCTTTATCTAACTGACCTTAGCCAGTGCAATGTTCCTGTGCACCTGGGTGAGCACCCATTACATTCCAGATCATTCATCAGACAATTCATCAGAGTTTTTTCTCCCACTGCTGCTCATTCTCCCCCCTTTCTGGCCCCCCAGTAGCCGCCCCTGCGGCTTAGCCTTGCCTAAGGGGCCTGTCCTCCATTTACTAACTCCGTCAGGTCGTTGACTCATCTGCTGTGAGTAGGAAGGAAAGGCCACGTCCCAACCCTGTTTACAGTAATTAGACCCTGCTTGACGTCAGGCTTGGTTTGCGTTTGTTTGCCGTCAGTGGCTTTCCTCTGCTCTGCTCAGCGCTGCAGTTGTTACAGAACTTCCTGCAGTTCATTTGAAACATGCTTAACATTGAAAAGTGACTAAACAGGACATGGGACACTGTGACCACCAGAGTTCCACCTTTCCTGCAGCAGATTGAAATGCAGCCCCTCGGTCATCACTGAGGGCTTCATGCCCCCCCCACCCCCCCAACCAACACACACACACACACACACACACACATTGACAATGCATGCTTAAATCTGTTAGTTTTTGAAGGCAGAGATAGGAAGGAGGACAGGAAGGGTTTATTTCTGTCAGCTGGGTGACGGAACTGATGTCCTGTTTCTCCGCTTGCAGTCGCTGGAGAGCACCAGGAGGATGCGGCAGATGGCCGAGGAGGTGAGGCAAGGGTGCAGCACCATCCCCCAATTACTGCTCTGCTGCTCGTGTTACTCTGCCCAAATGAATTATAGAGTGGAAAGTGTTAATCCCTCAGTGCGGCTATGAGTTTGTCTTTGACTGGGTTCCGACCTGAAATGTCACTAAACTTGTGTGGTCTGAAGTTGTCTTTGGCCCAAACTTGTGTTTTTATGTATTGATAGCGTCTTTGTCCAGGGTAAATTGTCCATGTCAAGTGAATAAATGTACAGAATTTCACCAGAAATAAAACCTCAGCCTCCGTTTTCCGCAGACTCAAGAAACGGGAGTGAAAACGATTGAGATGCTGGATGATCAGGGAAGTGAGTGTTTGCCTGTAGCCTTTTACAGAGAGACACACAGCTCTGATTGACATCATTGTCAGCATCATCATCATCATCATCATCATCATCCTGCCCCCAGCTCACATCATGCTCCTGCCCCTTTCTCCCCCCCAGATAAGCTGAACGACATCGAGACTGGGCTTGATAAGATCAATGAAGACATGAAAGTCGCGGAGAAGAACCTCACTGAAATGTCCAAGTGCTGTGGCCTGTGTCTGTGTCCCTGCAATAGGTAACGATAAGATGCTGCTTTCCCACCAAACTTGAGCAACTATTTTCAGGTTCCAGTTTCCTGGGCTGTCTTCGTGTATCGCTTTCTCAACACACAACAGGAACTGAGACCTTAATGCTAAATAAGCATGAGAGCAAAAAGCTCATCTGTTAAACTTCTCATACGATTTCATATGAAACTACACTGCCATCCCAAATCGCATGCCGTATTAGTGCAAAACAGGATGCAGCATTTTAAGTTCCATAATATGTTTATAATTCGTTATTAAATCTGGCCAGCGGATTGGTCTTTTGTTTTCAAATTTTAAAAAAATGTAGCGTTATTCTGCTAAGCTTCACTGCCAGCACTGGTGATTTATTAGGCAAAAATATTTTGGTAAAATTTTCTGATGCAAAGACATAGGGATCCTGGTAAAAATGTATTGATTAATGCATGTAATGTCACTGCACTACAAAGAGAATTCCATCTGCTCGATTTTTTTTTTTTTTTTTTTTTTTTGCTCCTCTACTTCTGCCTGGTTTCCTCGCACATCGTGTAACTTCCAAGCTGACGCCAGTGCTGGTGGTCAACCAGTCAGCAAAGTTTATCAGTGTACGCCCCACCCCACAGTTCTGGGTCTACTTCACAATAGGGACCACAAAAAAAGTGGTTCAGGAAGTACCTCCGAGTGGGAAATTGACGGAAGTTCCTGGTTCCTGAAAGAGCTTGTGCCAACCATTACCTAAGGCCCATACAGGTCCCCTGTGCTCTTTCCCCGAGTTACATGACACTTGCGTTTTATTTAAGATGGTTACTCTCCACTGTTCAATCGATGCTGGTTAACGGGAGCGGCTGATTCAGGGTGAAGACGAACGACAGAGGATACAGGCGTGCTCCGGACAGCGAGAGCAGCAAGGGGATGGTCGTGTCAAACCAGCCTACAAGCTCCCGCAATGGACAGCCCGGCCCAGTAGCCAGCGGCCCCTACATCAAAAGGTGAGACGGGCGCGCCAGCAGAAAGCCAAAATGGCCACCCTCCCCATTTAATGAACCAGAGCAAAAGGGAAGCGACACATCAGCCCCATGGGGTGGGGCGGGGCGGGGGGGTGGGGGTTGTACCACCTGGCATTTCTGTCTGCATGCTTGGTCTTGTAGGATAACAAATGATGCCCGGGAGGATGAGATGGAGGAGAACCTGGGCTACGTGGGAGATATCGTGGGCAACCTGAAGAACATGGCCCTCGATATGGGCACCGAGCTGGACAAGCAGAACAAGCAGATCGACCGCATCAATGAAAAGGTCCGTCCCCCCTGCACCGCCACCGTATGCTGTTGTAATTTCACTCACAGCCTTTCCAACACCTTGCTGTTACTTTGACTGCCGCAGGCGGAGATCACTAACGCCCGTGTCCAGGATGCTGACAAGAGAGCCAACAACCTGCTGAAGTAGAGGGAAGGGCATCGCCCCGCTCCTCATTATCTCCTAATGAGACCGCTTCCCCAACCTGGAAGAGAAACCTGACGGGGGACCTAGCCCCCAGAGTGCCGGTGTTCACACGGGATTGGAGGCACTGTGGTCACGTCACTTCATAAAGCTGTACATTCTGTTAGTTATGGGAGTAGCGATGCGTTCAGACCAACGGTGGGTAGAGTTACTGATTACGGCTCCTGGCTTATGACCTAGTGAGGTACCTGATTGGACGTTAGTCAGACCACTCAGTGATAAGACATCAGTCTCTCTCACTGTTGTTCTTCAGGTTTCTTTTACCTATTACATGTCATTTCTAAAAGTAAATGTGCTGCAGTCTTGGCACTTTCTGATGTCCCTTGAGTTTTTCTTTTTGCTAGTACCGAACACAAAGTGAAACTGATAATATAGTACAGCTTTTAAGTAACACATATAGATTTGAAACATGTATTTTTGATTTTTGCAGTGTTATTTACACAGCTCTGTTTCAACTTTGTGTTTTGACTGTGTTGTTAAGATCCCTTTCATTATTTTCCAGTTCTGTCCTATTTATACTTGATTGCTTATCAAATGGTATTTTTAGTACCAGATGGACAATCTGTTCGATGCAGTTACCTCTGACCACAGTAGGCATTGATCACTCATGCTGTATTTTCTGCTCACTTTAATAAAGTAACCTTAAAGTGTTTATACACTTACGCTAAATTAAACTTGACATTTGCTTGTTTGTTCTGTAATGAACCATATATTTATGTGAATTCCGTGGTAGAATTTGGTTTTTTGCAGTGTGTGTTTCCACTTTACAATGAATGGTATGAACTGTACCTTCAAGGCGCTTATGGGGAGAGTGTATGGAAATAATTTTTAATAGTCGCTTTGTGTCACTTAGATGTATTATCTTTACACATATATTAAATGTTTTCACTTGCTTTGAGGTGGGCTGAGGGACATTACCATCCAATACTGACATATTTAGATATTGAGATATTTAAAGGATATCTGTACTTGTTTCTTTTATAGCTTTGAAGTGTAAAGTGTTTTTTTTTTTTTTTGGTGCCCGTTTGTACTTTTTAAGGTCCTTGATTTAACTAAATACAAAACCATTTTGCAATGGAAATGAAGACCTGTGGATCTTTATTCTTTAAGATTCTCTCCAGTCGGCTGGTTACCCCCTTTGAATTAAGCGATTACCTATGTAGGATCACAGACACGCATATGACAAGGCTGAGATTCCAGGTCGCCTGAGATAAGGCCCAGCCTGGTGTGAGAGGTACTCGAGGCACAAGAGGGGGTTAGTGACCCCAAGCCCACATCACAAGGGAGGCCCGCATTCTAACTTCAATGGCTCAAAGATTTAAGGACCTACAGAGAGCAGAGTGGACTTCAAGGATAGGGGCCCCTCTACTTGGCACACAACCCCCCCCCGTTTTCCATCTCGTCTTACAAACCACAGACTCAACCAATACTTTGAAGAAAGTTCTCTCCAGTTTGGCCTGTGTGCGCCTTGTATATGTCTTTACTTATTATTGCTAGTCTCAATATCCATATAGGTTATGCTTGTTTGTGTCCTTAGACAATCTTGGTGTTTTGTCTGCCACCCTTAACCATGCTTCACCTATTTTACCCTTCTCACTTGAACCATTATGTCGAAATGGATAAATATATATGTATAGCTACCCCTGCATAAATGCTCTTTTGGTGATCCTAGAGGAATCGTGAAAGTTAAATAATGTAACCAGGTATCTTAGTGGGTCTGCTATCAACCCCAAGACAGAAGCCTTCCACCGTAACGCTACACAAGGAGAGAATCCCAAGGAGCTCCACTCCGACAACCGCTCCAAACGCTGCGTCTTCCTAAGTGCCATCATCCTGTCAGCTCATCAGCCTCTGCAACCAACTGCCAAGACTCCCCCTCCCCCCCCACTCTGCAACCAAATAAACCAGCTTCCTCTTATTCTAACAACCTAAGCTGTTCTGTTAACCTGCTGTATGACTTTAGGGTCTGGTTTCCACAAACTGTGCTTGCTTTGCAGAACAGTATTTCCCTTTTAAGGTTACTCATTTAAATCTGTTCACTGCATTTTCACATTACATTGTTTGGATCTATTCTGTTATTTTGTGTTTGTTGTTTATGTTGAGTGTATTGGCCCTCATGTTATTATAGTATTACTTAGAAAAAAAATGCAAGCATTTTTGTACAATTTCACCCTACACTTGGGTGGAGACGTTAAAATTACTTGAGCTAATTTTTCCTACACCGAATACGCCGAAGTGTCGAAGAAATGGTTAACAGCACTATGGAAACTTCTAAAATACTATTTTCAGTTACTGTCCAATCAACACATGGGAACCTATACCTCTGCATGTGTCACATTACCACTGAACCTCACCCTTCATATCCAGGGGCATAGCCAAAAATTTTGCTCCCCCTGCCTGATAAAATTCATAATTTTACAAATTTATGGACCCCTGTAAAGTACTGCCGACCTTCCAGAATCTGCCTGGGTGTTCATGCCCCTGCTGGCCCCCCCGATAAAGAAAACCAGTGATTCAACACTTCCCTGTACAAATTCAGCTGGGTAAAGGAGTTTAATCATTTCCTAAATGGCATGTACAATGCAAATGGACAATGTTATATCACAAACCATACAGTTTCCATTTAAATATTCATTCAGGGATATCCATTCACTCTTCAAGTGTAAACTGCTTATGCTCTTCTGTAACTTTACCCAAGATGTGTGCTTGACTCTTTGTTCTATAATGGTTGGTTCCGATGTCCTACATCCTAATGTTATACAAGATTAGAGCTGTGTCCATTATCTTCTAAAACAAGGGTGCGCTCTGTCTTGGGTCATCCGGCAGAACGCTGATGGAGTCTTCAGCCTTACCACACAGGAGACACAACATGGTGTATTCCTGGAGATCGCAATCAGAGAAGAAAAAAAATTACACGGAGCAACATGGAAGTGCTGTGTTTTGCATGTACAAAGCATCCCATCGTATTGAATACTACTGACTTCAGCTGATTTGTTAAAAATCCTTGCTTCCTGAGGACAGAAAAAATAAGGAGGGGGGCTTCACCTGGTAATCATCCACGACGGAGAAAGTGTACTCGTGCCTGGCTATGATGTGGTCACAATTTTTGCACACATCTATACAAGAAAGACATTTCAAAGGAGGCACCAATTACCACGTGTAGTGTACCTAAAATGACAGGTAAGGTCACCTACGGTCATATGTGACTATCTCCTCTCCATCCTCATCCTCGGTGGCCTTGTTGCTGACCAGCACAAAGTCACGCTTGTGGCACTTGGCACAGCCAACGTAGTTCATCAGGTAAGAGCCATCTTCCAGACATGTGTTTCCCTGCAAAAGCACAAACTCTCAGCAACCAGCAGGCTACATTAGTGAATGTAAAGGTTCACTGTTCACAGCAGATAACTTGTACAGATATTCCTTTCCATTATACATACATATACACAAGGTCTACTGGTGAGACGCCAACCAAATAATGAGCATGTTAATTATGTCGCGAACTTATGCCTGATTTGGCCATTATTCTGCAGGGTTCCCAACTTGTGTCAGCTGGCTGGAGTGAGATTTTTAAATTAAGACATTCACACGCATTAACATTTATGTAAAAGTTTTATTACCTTGTAAATAGTCTGTAAGGTTTGCAAACTACCCCAACGATTTTGACGTAGTTAATTTTTGGTTTATAATGGAATAATATAGATTTGCCGTAAGACTTCTTGAGTTTGAAAGTGTGAGGGTCACGCCAGATGTGTCAGAGCTGGCAAGCCTGATTCTGCCGAAACACGTTTCAACGTCTCATCAGCTGCACAACAATTATAAACTTACAAAAACAATTCACCCGTCCCTGAGAAGTCCTAATATCGCTACTATAAAGATGAGGTATTCCCAGCAAGTTGAAATGAAGGGCACACCAAATCAAGCTAAATAAGGCAACATATAATAAGGAAACATCGCTTAATAACCTGGATGTTTGATAAGAAAACCACATTTAAAGGCCAAGAAAGAGATTAAATAAATATTGCACAGAATACGTACATGCCATAATTAAATTGCTATGGGGAAAAAAGATTATACAAATAAGCAAAGCTATAAATATAAGTGGCTAAATAATGTCTACACGTGCTTTCTTAACGTACGTAATTCCCAGGCACCAACTTAATACCTTTTTCCTAAATGCAGCTACTTAGGCTTGGGTGGAACTATTTGAACAACGTACAGTATTCCCTCCTTTAATGAACTGACGCATATTCTCATATGATACCCAACCTGGTGTTCCGTTTGATCATAGGTTCGATCGAGCAAGCAGATTGCTCATACTACTGAAACTCCATTTTACTCACTGCACATAGTACATAGCTGGTTGTTTCTTTACACGTGTGATGATTACGGAATATACAACATCCGTAAGAGTTATAGTGTCAAGCCTCTTCCTTAAACTGCACGCATACTTTTAGCAGTGATCAAAAGACTTACCCTATCAGGGTACTCTTTCTGTACGCAGTCGGTGCACATTATTCTCCCGTTTCCTGCGTTATTATAAAAAGCAAATGGTGTAATAATACCCTCAGTGGTTATTACAACGATCCAAATAAATATATAACCAAGCAGTGCACTTCCGCCAAGGCGGCCTTAGTCACGTTGCGATTCTAAGAGGCGTTTACTCCAGTAGACGGAGGCTGCAAAAAAGCGATGCGCGTTGCACAGCTTCCAGTATCAGTCAGCTCTCATGAGCTTGATATTTCTAACATATTTTACTAAATTTTTTGTAATCCAATCGCTATACTTATGAATCTTTCCCTCGATAAACATGATTTAGCTACAGTTCATGCAATTTAACCTGTGCCTGAGTGTATTACTTAAACAAACACAAAAATATAAAGTATTACACAAAAATTCATAAGGCTATGGTAAAATGCGTGCACTGACTAATAAAATCGTACTTTAAGATCATAACTGTGAACACTCCTGAGATATTGGTGGTTAATGTTATTAGCGAAATATTTAATCTGCTAAAAAAAATAATGAAAATATTGAAGACGATGTAGTACGGACCGGACTACATCAGTTTTTCAGGAAAAAAAAATAAATAAAATGGACGCGTTTTAAACGTCATCATATTGCGACGTGACCGCCTGTGACGTCATACAGGATAAGAAGAACTCAAACTGTACCATCTACGGACATGGTGTATATTGAACGCACGTGTAGTGTAAGGGGATTGGAACTGTAAACAGGATAAACCAAGAAAATAAGTATGCTATCCTGTTAGTAAAATGTGCAGAACTTCGCAAAATCTACTACGGCGCGTTTTTAAGGAACATAAATATACTTAAGACAATATCAAGCAGCGAAGGCATGCTTGTTACTAGCAAGCTGATTTGGCTTCCTGTGCATTTGCCTTGTAACACATGTAAGTGGTTCGTATAAACTTTTAAAGTAAGCTGTACCCGTGTTTTCTGTTTTGGGGGTTGCTATTGTGCATGTTCTCGGACAGACCCTGTAATGATACGAAAGTTGAAGCTACACAATTACTGCGCCAACAGTTGCGAAGGTCGTTGGGCGGTGAAGTTTATATTTTGCTAGTAAAAGGGGTGAATAAAGCGATTTTTATGCCGATGTAGCGTGTAGTAAGTATGAATATTACGTATCACTTATTTACTATTATAAAATGCAACCTGGCACACAAATGTTGATTGAAGCATCTCCCCCAAAGATACAGATAGCGTTGGCAATGTACGGCATTTTTCAGGTTTTTCAAGAAATACGTTACCTGGATTTTTAAAATCAGCCTCATCAGACTTTTAGTTTTGATATTTGCTAAATATTTTTAATTGCTTATGACATTTTTCTGGCGTAATTTCCATGACTGCTGTAGCAGTACCACACGTGAGATGTAATGTTTTCATTGCTGTTTCTGTGTACCTGTAGATGTGAATTACTGTGTTGATACCAAGATAACAATATGTAAAAGTATGGTGGAGAGATTCGGTCCTTACAATGATGGATAATGTCTTTGGAAATGGAACTAAGCGAATGAGGGGGTTGCATGCATATTTACTGCCTCGATCTCATCAGCCGGATTTGAAAGCCGTTCATAATGTTTTTTTTCCTTGTAGTCCATAACATATCAGTTAATGATTTGCCATTATTTTCGACTTAATTTTCTGTCCAAAATAATTTTTTCGTATTCCTCAAAATCTTTTTGAAGTGCTCTTAAGAATTATTTATGTAAAGCAACTTAACAAAGAACAAATATGCTGTGTGGAAGTATGATCACGTAAATGGATACCCGAGTACCCATGATATGCCACAGATATGCTACGGCCATGAGCAATTTTTTTCTTTACGTATTTTTTATTAATCACATTTTTCTGTGAATCCTCTTTCAGTGATGGCCTGATGCTCCACCTCAGTGGCTGACATGGGGAGAGAGAGGAGATGCATCCTGTGTCATACGACACACAACACGAAACAGGTGAGGATCCAGACCCAGAGCCGGGGTGCCGCGTACAGCCAGGTGTCCTGCTCCCCAGCCAATGAGACGAGGCGACGTCTGTACTCTGAGCACTTACTGCTAGATCCTGTTTTAGTCATTGCGTCCCCCCCACCTAGCATTCACCCTGGCGTCGTGCCCCCTCTTTCCAGGAGATGGAGGAGCACCTGCGGAGCATGCTCCACCACCGCGAGCTGGAGAACATTAAGGGCCGGTGAGAGACAATCCTGCGAGGTTCCTCTGCAAGCTCCTCCCTCCATCCACAGTAGGGTGACCAGCTAATCCATGGGTAGCCAATCTTATCCGCAAAGGGCCGGTGTATATGCGGGGTTTCGCTGCAACTCCCTAATTAGATTACTAGTCCGATTGTCTGAAGAGACCTCACACCTGGGTATGAACATCTGACCTACAGGTTATCCCAAAAACCTGCATACACACCGGCCCTTTGTGGAAAAGATTGGCTAGCCCTGACCTAATCCATGTCAGGAGAGTTATTATGGGCTAGGGCAGGGTCTGTGAACTATCGTTTCAGATATTTTAATTAAATGGACCCAGATTTCACTTAAGAACTGAATTCTTGCTGTGTGCTGATTGATCAGTCTCCTATAATCATGCATGTGTCATTAATGTTAATGAGAAACAGCTGGATGAGTCTTCCAATCAAGGAAACAGACTAGTTTTGCACAAGACGAACCAAACAATTTGAGCAAATTGTAAAACTTGAAGTAGCTCACAGTGTCCCTCCTGACGTGGATTAGGTGGTCACCCTAATCCACCCACAGGGATCTGTTACGATTAAAAGACTCCTGTTGTTGGATTTACTTACACCACAAAGAACAGCTTTAAGAATATGTATTTGCAGTCAGGGCTCTTTAGTTGCTGCATTTGACACACCCAACGTTCGCCTCCACCACAGGGACTGCGACCACGAGTGTAGGGTTTGCCAGATTTCGGTGGTGGGCCTGACCGGCTACGCCAGCCACATCTCCAGCCCCTTGCATAAGTTTCGGGTGGCACAGCAGGAGCAGGGCGACGGACTCAAGTTGGATGAGGAGTACTTCGATGCGGAGCTGGAACACCTTGAGAAACAGCGCAGGTGGGGCGACGGCGTGCGCCGCTTCGGGTGTCCACTCACACTTGATACGATAAACACCCTGCTCTGTGGCTCACTCCCAAACCGTACCAGTGTATCCAGCAACTCTACCTCAACCGGGACCATTAACCTGGTCCATGAGCAGAAGGTTACTAGTGGTAAATTGCAAAATTTAACTAATTTACAATTATTTCAAGCTCACTAACAAGATATTTTTCTTACTTTTCTTCAGAATTTGTTGTTTAGCCAACACTAAGTAAGTTTTCGAGTGATTTGCCATCTAAGGTGGGACAAACAGCTTCGGGCGATTATGGAGTCTGGTGTCCTTATGGCCAAATTTGCCTGTGAGCAATCAGTTGTATACTCCCATAGGAGCCTCACTGGCATGGCACAATAATATTACAGATAGCAGTATCAAAACGGTGCAGCAGCATGAATAAGCTAAAATAAAAGAGCAAAATTCTGTGTCCCAGTCAGAATCACATAGAGCAGTGTTTCTCATCCTGGTTGTCAGGGACCCCTAGAGTTTCTGCTCCCTCCCATCTCCCAGTGGAGTTTTTGGAGATTCCTGAGGACCAGTTTGATAAATGCTGACATGGAGAGTATGGATCTCAGAGTAGTTATGTTGTACTGGCCAGTCAGGCCTCGTCTGACCTCATCCTCTCCGATCAGGAAAGAAGAGGAGGCGGCCGCCCAATCGGAGGAGAACAGGCGACAGAAGCAGCTATTCTGGTTGGAAAAGGCCCCCACGTTCCAGCACTTCAGGGGACCACATAGAGGGGGCTACCCCATGTTTCATCCAATGCAGATGGGCCGTGGCACACCCCACTGGCAGTTGGGACCATTTCCTCCTCAAAGGGGTGGCCCCGGGACTCATCATGAGGAAGGGGCTCCTCAGGGGTCGGGGAACAGGCACCCCAACCAGGAATTCCCCCCAGGTGGGATGCCAGGCTTCCCAAATTGGCCAGCACGGGGTTTTGGGCATAGGGGTAAACGGAGAGGAAAAAAGTGGCAACACCAAAGCTATGCTTTCAGCCCAGGTGAACAGATTTTTGGGTCATACCCTGGCAAACAGCACAGGCAGTGGAGCAACATGAACTCAACAGAGATGGACATCGACTTCACCAACGATCAGCTGCCCATGTCGTGCAGATTCCAGCTCACCACCAAGGAAAGCATGTTAGAAGGCTACCAGCGCCGCGATGGGAGGCAACGGGCTCAGCTAGCGTCTGGGACAGAGAAGCTCCCCAAGTTTGGCCAAAGCAGGGGTAAGGCCAACAGCTGTGAGTCATTTTGCCAGTCTCCACATGAGCAGGACAAACAGCTTCAGGCGATGATGTGGAAGGCCAGGAAGGCTCTTGGGGACGATGGGGAGACGGGTGATGCCTTAATCCCCAAGCCACACACAACGGGGCACCACTGGACCGTGCAGCCCAGTATGAAAAGCAATCCTGGTACATCTGCGGGTTTGAAAAGCATGGGGACCCAACCGGACGAGGCTGGCCAGCATCCACAAAGTAGCATTCGGGTTCAGACATCCGGCGAGGACACCAAACCAACATCTCCCCACGCCTCGTCCGTGCAGTCAGTCCAGATAAGTACATCCACCAGCGAGGCTTCCCAAGGCGCCGTTCCTGTGGCACCGGAGGGAGGGGTGGAGGGGCTGAACACGGAAGCGGGGGAGGGGAGGGGCCGGGAGGCAGAAACATCAGAAGCAGCCGTCGAGCAAGGGGTAAGAGAGTCCATGACGGAGGAGGGGCTCAGCTCTGACAGCGACGCGCTGAAGGACGCCCCCACGACGGCCGCGCCCCGTCTGCCCAGCCTGAGCAAACTGGATCTGCCCGCGTCCCTCAAACGAGACCTGTCCCGTCACATGAGCAAGGTGGGGACTCACGAGCCTAACCTGAACATCGCGCGCCGGATCCGCAACATCGACGGCCAGCGGAGGCCTATGGCGGAGAAGGATTCGAGCCTGAAGCCAACGCTGAGGCAGCTGATCAGCTCCTCGAGCTCCCGGCGGAGCGTCAACTGGGACCAGGTGTACCAGGAAGTCAGCAAGAAGAAGCAGGGCCTGGGGAGGGGCATGCCCAGGTGAGTGCTACCCATTGTTTGCAGAAACGATGTAGCCTTTGGTTAATGCACTTAGCTTGGTATATGCGGGGCAAAGCGGGCAATCGCCTTCATACCGATGGTGCGATACTCTGTGTCAGCTGGGCCGTCTTGAGCATATGCTGCAGAAGCGGCCATATTTGTCTATAAGTCATTTTCAAGCTGTTGGTTCCCATATTGTTGACGTATTGATGTATTTGCTACTCCCTTTGCTTTTAATGCACCATGTTTTGTGAGTTTTGCAGCAGTGTTTGTTCAGTCTGTGGCCCATAATCACTTGTCCGAACGTTTGGCGCATTTCACATTGGAAACGGCGTGTTTGTAAGCAAAGATGTCTGCCTCTCACCTTTTCTAGGTTTGGAATTGAGATGGTGGCTCCGGTGCCCTCTGACCCGGAAGTTCACAGCCTGGAGGAGCCTCCTCTCTCAGAGGGCTTTCACTGGGAGGCACTGGACGAGGCGCACGCTGCTGTCCCTGGGCCTTCATCCCGGAAACGCAGCCTGTCGGAGAGTAACGTGGCGAGTGGCGACAGGGCCCTCAATTTCCCACTGGCCACGGGGGATGTCCTGAGGGAACCTCCCAGGAAGAGCCTCCATTTGAACTCTGGGGAGCCCAGGACCGTGCCGTGGGTCAGTGGAAGCCCCTTACCCTCCGAGCCTCAAGCAGAAAGCTGTCAGAAGGGTGTCTCTCAACGGGGCGTCAGGCCAGCGGGCAACCCGGAGAACTCTGTGGAAGAGGATGCTGGGACGGTTTCGGGAACGGAGCAGGACTGTTCCCACGGGGGAGAGAGTGGCGGAACGGTGGGCATCTGTAGAGTGAGAGCCCATGAACCTGAGGCACCCAAAGCTTCTGGTGTGTTCATATTCCCCTTTCATTTCTTTTTGGACAGGATGTGACATCGACAGTCTCAAAAAAGGTTACAAAGAAGAATAAAGTTAAAGGTGAGTCCGTTTAGCTATTTACATATTTACATACATTTAACGGGATTTTTTATTTTGCAAATATGGTTGGGGAATGCTTCCTTATTTGGCATGTTGCCTCACGGACATGTGACCTGGTGCTGACAGTCCGTGTTGATGATTGTTTTTGGTGTCGTGGTAACGGGGCCCCGGACCGCACACCAGTGGACGAGCTGCTCACCCTCTCCCTGCGGGAGGAGGAGCTCAACAGCTCCCTGCAGACCCTAGAAGACGGCCTAGTTCAGGCTCGCATGGCCCTGCAGGCAGCATACATGGAGGTGCAGCGCCTCCTAATGGTCAAGCAGCAGGTGAGCTGCCGGCAATTTTCTGGGTCGCCGGTGTGAAGCATCTTCCCGTCCCAGTCTGCCTCATCATTTGAGGAACTTCGTTATCATCCTATTTTAAAATTATGCCAAAGTGTATTACTGTTGTACCAGTTTGCTGGGATTTTTGTAGCCTCTTCTGATTGGTTAACATTTGACCCTTAGAGCAGAGTCATTTTGTAGAATAACAAGTAGAGCTGCTGTAGGTCTCATTTGATTGAAAGGGTCCTTCTGAGAGCATGTCCTTCCCCTGTAGTTTTTGTTTGGGCGTTTCTCAGAGGCTTCAACACTCACACTGGGAGGGATTAACATGCTGCAGACTGGTTTAACTGTTCCCATTAACTTAACCCAACAGGAACCCAAAAATTATCAGGCTCTGGTGGGTAACACGTGCTAAACTCATCCATCGTAGATTTGGAGATTCCCTTCACTGTCCTTAAATGTCTGGGTGTGTTTTTAAGCATGTCAGTGCTATGACCTTCAAATCCTTCCAGATCACCACAGAAATGAACTCGCTGCGGGCGAAGCGCATTGAAATCCTGCAGGGCATGCAAGGTTGGTCCCACCAAAGTTTGCCCAAAAAATGAGTGACAGTGAACGAATTCTGCGGTCGTCTGTGTCTGTGTGTGCTCTTAAGGTGGGGTGATGGTGAGAGTACAGAGGGGATAACCGTGAAAGTGAAGATGACTACGGGTATACAATGAGGTTGACAGTGAGCATACAGTGGGGTGTGACCGTCATGCATTGACTCCTTGGCACTGTTACACACACACACGGACTTGTTTTTTTTATTGTTTGAGATCTGGCATTTGACTCCTACTTTTCCAACCTTGTTTTCTAGACAATTATGAGAATGGGGCCAGTCCTAATGGAACAGCAGAGGCCTCTGGGGCGCCCCCTGCTGATTCACCTGCTCTGCCCAGCCAGCCGCCTCTAGCTGCCCTCTCCCCGCCGTCTGTCTCTCTGTCCTCCGCGTCACCTGCGGCCAGCGTGTTTGCCCTGAAAGGGCTCTCGTCAATCAAGCAAGAGTCCCTTTCTCCCAGCCACACGAGTCCAGGTGCCATTGACGGCACCGCCTCAGGACTGTGTACTCCGGTGCCCCACCCTGCCGGCTCTTCCCCCCACACGGGTCCGAGCTCCCTGTCCCTTACACGGTAAAGTTTTTGCATCGCTGTGGTAAGTTTTTCTTTTTTTAATCACCGTTGTTTTTCTGTTCCTCCCACCTACAGAGCTCCCTGTGCACAGTTCTCCGTCCACTGGTGGGTCGAGGGAGGGGCTCAGTGGGGCAGCTTGTAGGGATTCTGCTGGGGAGCCGCTGGCTTCTCCTGGGATGCCCACCACCGAGGCCCAAGCGGAGGCGAGGTCTGACCAGGCTGCTGCGACCCACGCTGAGTGTCCTGCTGCCAGAGGCTCTGGAAGCGGATCCCCGCATCCCGGTACTCTCCCCACCTCCTCTCCGGGCTCCAAGAAGAAGAAACTCCTGAAAAAGAGGAGGAGGATGGCACAGTGTGAGAAACACACAGGGAGTACGGAGAGCGACACGGACCGGGAGACCTCCGAGCACCCGAACAAAACCAAGAGGAGGCCAAAGGAGCAGGAACAGGATGAGGAGGCGGGGAAACCAGGTCCCTCGGAGCTCCCTCTGGGAGGGGCCAACAGCGACTCCTCCTCCTCCCTGGCCATCGTAGATAATCCGGAAGCTCCGCCCTGTGAGGTCATCTCCCTCGACTCCTCTGAACAGGAGGAGGAGGAGGAGGAAGAGTGCGAGGAACCCGCCCACTCGCCCCCTGCTGCTCCCACACCTCTGATCTCGAGGAAAGCCAAGCAGAGGAGACTAGCCTGCGACGAGGTCAGCTCCACCAGCGAGCTGGCCCCCGCCATCAAAACGGAGACGCCCTGCAGGTCAGGCCCGGGCCTGGTGGTGCCCCCATGTGGTTCATTGACGGTGATGATGGTTTGCGTTCATTTATGGCCCATCGCAAGTCATACGCGCATAGACTGGCCGGCCTTCAGAGGGCGCAAACGCATCATCGGCAGTGTCACCAACTGGGTTTGCAAGCCGGAAATATCTCTGACCCCTGTCCTTTCTGTCGCCACAGAAAAACCCGGTCATCTGCGGGGGGTGGTGAGCAGAGTTCGCAGTGTAAGTGCCTTACTCACTCAGCCTCATTAAGGGCTGCTGAAATGCAGTGGCAGCTGTGTGTATCAGCAGATCTCAAGTCTGTTGCATCACATTTTCGTACCATGTCATCCGCTTATCTGTCCCTCAGGGCATTTCCTCTTACAGCATTTTATGCTCCTACTAGTAAATAATGCAAGAAAACCTTTCCATATCCTGAGATTCTGCAGTTCATTTTCGTCCTCTCTGGAGGACACCATGTTTCTGCTTGTATCTCTCAGACTATACTTGCTGTTCTCTCAAGTCCTGTTTTTCCTTAGAGGACGGTTAGGACCTTAAGATGATGTCACATATGTGAGGGTCGTGCTTCTGTCTGTGACACATATGTATGTTTGTGTGTGTCTGCAGTCCATGTTTCCTTGGAGAGCAAGCAGGAGCCGTCTGAGGGCTCTTTCCAGGGCCACCAGGCGGCCGTCACTGGCTTGCAGATCCACGGGGGGTGCCTGTACACCTGCTCCGAGGACCAGACAGCACGTGCCTTCAGTTTAGTGGTGGGTGTCGACCCGGCTTAGTCTAATCTCGGACCCGGCGCTCAGTTCTTTGACCCGCACGGTTCCTGACGCCGGCGTGTCGCCTGTAGACTCGCCAGTGCACGGCTGTATTCGAAGGCCACGCCGCCAAGGTCAACTGCTTGCTGGTGTCGTCCGGCCCGGGTATGCAGTCCTGCCTGTACACGGGTTCCAGTGACCACACCATCCGCTGCTACAGTCTCAAGGTAGAGCCGTCGGCCCAGCACGTGCCTGCCTGGCAGAACTGTGTGGATAATCGCCTCTTGAAGAGGAACGTTCTGTCTCTAGGCTTGAACGTCTTTGGTCCTATAGCCTGTGCATTTTCTCTCTCCACTCTCTCCTCCCAATCTCCCACCGCCTCCCCTTCCTGTCCACAGAGCAGGCAGTGTGTGCAGCAGTTCTGCATGCTGGATCGGGTCTTGTGCCTGCATAGCCGCTGGAAGATTCTCTACGCGGGCCTGGCCAATGGCTCTGTGGTCAGCTTCAGCCTAAAGGTGAGCACCATTTCAGTTCAGGTTTACGTCGCCTACATCTTGACTCTTGGATTTGTTGTGGGTGGTTGTGGGGTTCATGCCTGCCTCAAATGCCGAGGGGGCGGCTCAATAAATACTATTAATAAATAAGGAACACAATGGGGGCAACATGCAGTGCCAGCCCCCCCCCTGTAAGCACAGGAGCTCAAGGGCCCAATCCCTGAGGCCGCCCTACTGACGCCGCTTAACCCCTGACCTGGCACAGGGCTCATATTCCCTAGAATCTTCTATAAAACCTCTTTGTTTAAGAATTTAATTGTCACCCGCAGAAAAACCAGCAGCTGGATGTATTCGAGTGCCACGGGCCGCGTGCAGTGAGCTGCCTGGCGTCCACGCAGGAAGGGGCACGGCGCCTCCTGCTGGTGGGCTCCTACGACAGCACCATCAGCGTGCGGGACGCCAGGAACGGCCTGCTGCTGCGCACACTCAAGAGCCACACGAAGACGGTGCTCTGTATGAAGGTAGGTTCACCTTTTCTGCCTCCGCTCTGTGGCGCCCCCTAGCGGAACATCTGACCCACACATCTTCCTGCACAGGTGGTGAACGACCTCGTCTTCAGCGGCTCCAGCGACCAGTCTGTCCATGCCCATAACATCCACGTGAGTGCCCTCGCCTCCACCTCGGCGCCACCCTGCTGGTCCTGTACCCCTTCGCTTACCTCATTCAGCTCTCTGTTTCTGTGTCTCTTTGTCTCCGCCCTCCTCGGCCCTGAATTGTCGCCTGCAGACAGGGGAGCTGAAACGCATCTATAAGGGGCATAGCCACGCTGTTACTGTGGTAGCCATCCTGGGCAAGGTGATGATAACAGCCTGCCTGGACAGGCTGGTGCGTGTCTACGAGCTACAGGTCGGTCCCCCATCCCGCGCCGTGGCCTTACTGTGCCCCC
>JAODKE010000041.1:11261764-11278453 GCA_026779605.1 Mormyrus hasselquistii
GGGGCGGGGGCGAGGCGGGGTTCAAACCCCACTGCGGCCCACGGGGCCGCTAAGTTGGCCCCTGTTTGTACATTCCCCCCCCCCCCCCTGTGAAGCAGCGGGAAAATGAGGAGCGATTATATTTGTTATTGTGACATTGGTTTAGTTCTAAGACTTACAGCTCTGCATGTGTTTTTCACATGCATTGTTTTGTTATTTTGTGTATTGTTAAGTTAACATGCTGTTTCTCTTATGTTGTGTAACATGTTATTGTTCAAGCAGAGCTATATTCCAAAAAGCAGAAAGTACTATATGCGCTATAGTTTTCAGATAAAATTAATATTAAATATTAAACCACATCAATAAGTGGTATGTCAGTACATATGTTAATGTCTTTCCAATATTTTCATTAAGAAATGGACCATGTCGATGAACCAGTACAAATGACGCTTAGGAGAATATCTCCTTTAATTTTTCTGTTTTTTTTTTTAGCTTTGCTGTTGTCAGTTTCCCTTTGTCTCCTTCACAAAAAAGGGCATGGTCACTTTAAAATACATATGCAGCTATGTGGACATACAGAATGTGGCCACACTGGAATTAAGTAAAGAGAAATTCAGCTTTCTCAATTTTAGCACGTTGAGCAATTCATCATGACTGGAGGCAAATGCAGAAGAGTCTGCTTGCATTCGATGGCATTTAAATGCCAAACTTTTCAGCATAAAATGAGGCCCTTAGAAACAGGAAGGAGTGCAGGATATGACAGGAGAATAGGAGGCTTTGGAGACAGAGGGAGTTTTTCAGGACACTGTGACAATGTGCTGCAGTAAGCATTTCCACTGGTGCATTTTTAGGGGTCACATTGCATCCCACTTACTTGGCATAGGCCTTTTCCAGTAGGGCGCTCCAAAACTCATTCCTCACTGCTGACTTGGTGAAGACCGGCTGGTTGTTGAATGTGGGAATCCGGTCGTCCACGACTACATCAACCCAATCGCCATAGCGCCAGAACTACGGCACCCAGCCCGGGGGAAACCGAACATAGAATTGAGCGATGACAGAAAATGTCAGGAGGAAACTTTATTTTGCTTTGTTCCCAATTAAATGATAAAGCAGAAGCTCGTTCGCAGTTCTCACCTGGAAGTGGAAAATGCCGGCGTAGTTTTCAGTGAAGCTCTGCTCCGGGGGGATGACTCTATATAGAAGCTTCTCATTAAGCGTCAAGCATGCAATGGCCGCCAGTAGCCAACAGTCACCTGCAGAAATCAGTAAGAGCCATACTGGATGACCATTTCATCCCATGTTCAGTGGAAACTGGCTTCAGGTAGAATAGAAAACCTACTGGATAGTATCTCTCCAGGACCAGAGTTGGAGACCCCTTGTCTACTTGGATAAAACCAGGCCCCATAGATGCATGCCTGACGAAGCGTGTAATAATCCTCTTAGATCCAAGTCCAGGCTTGCTGCTGCACATCGTTGCTAGTTTCTGAGCAATCATGCAATGTGTCAGAAATGGAGTTCACAGTTCCCTGGTGGGTATTCGTCGTCATTAACAGCTCTGTGTGCAGGTGCCTTGTGGTCACACATCGAATGGCTGGAGTTACACCCCTCACTCCTGCCCTCAACAGAAAGTTCAGGAACGTCGACCCTCCCTGTATCTTGTGACCTCCGCTATCCATGCATCCTTGCAGGCAGCGAGCCCCTTTCATTCCAGGGCTTTGCCCATGTGGCTCAGTTACTCCTGTCCCTTCCTTGTTTTTTTTTGATAGGCAAACTTGAGGCCACAGCTGTTTCTGTCTTTCGACCTTTTTTGGACCTCCGCGGGCGTATGAGGGTATGACATCTACGATCCGACAACGACACG
This sequence comes from Mormyrus hasselquistii, assembly GCA_026779605.1. Classification (NCBI taxonomy): domain Eukaryota; kingdom Metazoa; phylum Chordata; class Actinopteri; order Osteoglossiformes; family Mormyridae; genus Mormyrus; species Mormyrus hasselquistii. The sequence goes on from JAODKE010000041.1 coordinate 11,263,605, forward strand.
CGATGTCAACTAGATGCGAGTCAATGCAGCTGCTGCCTGTCTTCGCCTGGTGCGCTGCTCTTTTTCAGGAAACTTTATTAGATGATCCGGATGCCATAGCAGCCTTTCATCGAGATACCTGCAGATTTTTTTTTTTTTTTTTTTTTATCAAAGCAGTGTGCAGTTAACTGTTCCACTTTGTCAGCCTGCCTGAACTTTCATCACTTGATGCTTTCTGATTGGTCCACATGTTCCCACTAGTTCTCCCTTAGCCCCCCCCCCCCACCCACATACCTTTTACAGCCCCTGGGAATCACCACACTTTTTGGTTCATTCACTCTCAGCAAGTCCTGGTTGCTAAGACAGCCAAGATTCCAAATATGAATCTGTACTCTCCTGGCAGATAATGCAGTTAGCTTGACCATAGAAATATGGGCCTAAGTTCATAGTTACACCCAGACAGCAGTAGATGGTATAACACTGCTTATTGGTTGACAGACTGCTACCATTCTTTATCATTGGTGGATCTGATTTTAAGGCCATGCTGAGATTCTCTGAGTGTCTGGATGTGATGCTCAGTCTGCACCTCTGTTCAGCAGATATGTTGTACCGGTTCATGTTCATTGAGAAACTGACTAAAGTTATTGTGGCCATAGACAGGCAACTTAACGGTGCATATGAACTCAGATAAGTCCAACCTTCCTAAAGTGCTCAGGTCTCCATCTAACATGCTTGTGCCTAGATGTGACAGTATCTATGAATGACTCTCACCCAGATCTCCTTGGCAGATGTCTGTCCGGTTGGCTCCTCCAACGATGAACTGTGGGTTTTCGCAGATCTCCTGTACAGCGAAGAACAGAATTATGGGAGTCTCTTCTCTGTTCAAGTTAGAACTGTAGGCTGCCCTGGTAACTGATCTGCCTGGTTAATGATTGACGGTCCCTAAGGGATGTGCAGTGTTTAATGGCAGTATGAATGAGCTGATACGTCCTTAATAAGCCAAGATTGACTGTATAGTCAGGTGATGATCAATATTAAGCAAAAAGGGAGCGGTATAGCTTCATAAAAAGTGGTTCTGAAAATTAAACGATACATTTCTTGTCCGTTAGCTGCAATCTTACTTGTTCACTTGACCTATTGATGATCCTAAATACCACTCAGCTGAAGTCTGTTTTTTAAATATCTCATTTAAAAAAAGAGGCTGTCCTATGTCTGAGCTGCACATTAGAATATTATTCCTGCATGTGTTTTCAGAGAAACAGTATTGCCGGACACAGATGCCTCGCAGGCAATCAACAGTATAACTTTTAGTGACCCATGCCAGGTGCCCAAGCGACAGCTGACTGCATTCGGATATTTTTCGTATCTGCTGTTGACTTTTACTCCCTCCAAGTTGACACACTCCAGACAGCTGCCGTGCGCGGCTGGTTGTGTGTTAACGTTAGCTTGTGAACCGACGCGTCTTATCGCATTGACAGGTACAAATACCAAACCTTAAATTTCCTAATGCATTAATGCCGAAGGTTCATTCTAAGGACATTGATGGACATGACTGGGGTTTATTTTCAGAGTCGAGCTGTGAGTTTGCACCTACTGGCGATAGCGGAGTGTGTCTCAGCCCCCTGCATTGAACTCAAGTATATGCGTCACTCGTCTTGAATTACAATAGCTCACATCACAAGAAAGTATCATTTCCATTTACTTGACCTGGATCTGTGAGACACCAAATGATCTGTGACGTGTCGGTGACCTAGAACCCAACATCACCAACTACAGCACAACATAATGTAGATGCCGACATCATCCTTCAGGTTTTAACCAGAAAACATTGCTTCGGACTCTGTGACCTCTTTATAGTTTTGAGTCTGCCAGCCAGCTGAACTGCTTCTTGCTGGCTGTAACTCAATACGTTTTAAATAAATTTCCAGTTACCAAATGGTGAAAGCGTACCTGCTAAAAATAAATTTCACATTCCCAGAAAACCAGTTTAATATCAGGCCAGGTCAACACCAAGTCTTGTGGACATTTTAATCAAAATGCAACTTGTACCTTAGACATAATACCCAAAGATGTAACCTATATATATATTTTTTTACTCCGGACACAGAAGGGTCCTGTCACGGACACGTCTGTCTGTGTATGGACAGTTTGATGATGCCAGGTGTTAATAAAAATTATTATAAATATACTACTATTATTCATGAATGTGTTTTGCAAATATCTTTCCCCCTTTTTGTATTTGTTATTGTAATTTCTGATATATAAACATAATTATAAATTGTAGTTAAGAAAACATATACCCAACTGAAGAATAACCCAGTCATGTGACCCACAAGTGGCCAGGTGGCACCCCTGGCTGATTCTTCCCATTCCCCACTGAACTCAGGTCAGCTGTGACAGATACCGAATGGTCATGTTTTTGTTATTTCAATATTAAATATTAAAATAAAAATAATTTCTGTATGTATACATTTGTGGATTAGAATTTATTCTTTGAAGAATCAAAAAAGCGTACAATAAAAGATTTCATGCTTAGTTCTAAGAGTTATTTTTACAGAAACCATTATCTTTTGTCAATATGGTAAGTAATTTCTTTCACTTGTTAATAGCTTCTCAGTCTTGACATTGATCTGTAATTTTATTTTAACGCTGACAGCTCTATTAGTTTCAGAGTTACTGAATGAGCCTGGTTTCACTTCACCAGTGTAGCTTTGAATGGAAACCTAAATTAACTGCTTGGAACTTCAAGCAGCTTTGCGAGCCGGTTGGTTCGAAGTCTTGCTAACCACTGTATCCACCAGTCAGTTATCCATTCAAGTATGTATTCATTTCATTATCCATGTATGTTAGTTTTGCATCACACTTTTGCAGACATTCTCATAAAATCTCCTTTCTGGCCAAGTTTGCCAACAGACCCCGGCATTTTGTATACCTGCCATTCATTCTCCATACCAGCATTACATCACACAATTTCCTCATTGCCTGACCACTACAAAACTGAAGCTTCAGAATTCAAATCTCTTCAAACCAACCCGATCTCCTGCTAAAACAACGCTTTTCAGCCATGCTTTAAAAAAGTCTCTGCATTCTACATCAACTGTTCAGGCTTTATAACTGAAACACCACCTCAGGGGTCATGGTTGTACCTTTTTACTCTGCTCTTCCTCAGCACCTGTCAAAGTTCTAGCTTGGGAATGGAGCTTCCATGTTCCATAGCCTCCATCTGCCTATTGCCCTCTCTACGTGTACACCGGCCTCCAGGATCTCGCCATGCTCCTTTCCGTCTCCTACCTGAGGCCTCTTCCAGACAATGTTCTTCACTTTGTTTGACTTTTGTCCTAGCTCCTTGAAACCTAAGGAATCCACAGTGGCTGGGAAGACGTCATCCTCAAACAGCGCTTTCTTCTGGAGGCTCTCCCGCTTAATGGTGGTGAAGTCCTGGCCGCTGAAGCGTAGGGGTTTGCTGATGGAACCTTCCCCATCCCTTCGCTCCCTTTCCCTGATCAGCCGGTCGCAGAAGAAGCCAGACGTTGTGTAGGACATTATGTCTTGTCTTTTTTTAGCCTTTGTTGGTGTTTGCTATCTCTACTATACATTAACAGGCCTAAACATCCTGGCATATAGCCAAATGACTAACCTGTGATTGGCCACATTTTTCAATGATGTAACACCTTTCTTGTCAAACCGTGGCCTTGGGCGAGGTGGGCGGTGTTTGGCAGAACACACGAAAATCAACCATTTGCTGGATGGCAATTGGTCCTCTAACAATGATGCCGGGACCCCCAGGCCCCCTGGACAGTATGGGTGGTTACGCATTTTCACCATCTGCATTGTTGGACCACACAAAGAGGGAGCAGTGTGTTCTGCGTAACGGGCAGGCTGTACGATGCACTGCCTCAGCAGAAGGCTTTCAGGCCTTTTAAACCTCTTCTCAATGGAGCTCCTAGTTGAGCCATCTCAGCAGAACCATAGGAGTTTAATCCTATGGAGAGAAACCTCTCAATTTTTTGGTGCGGTTGCAACTTGGACCATCGATTCACCCAAGCAATTGTTTCGGAGTCCGTTAGATATCTGGCACACTATGTACAGTACTAGGCGAAGTTTGTAAATACGACAAGTATGCATGAGCGACATTATGAGAAGATGTAATATCATCCATCCGTCTTCTGTGACTGCTTATGCTATTCAGGGTCTGGAGCTTATGGGCACAAGGCAGGGAACAACCCAGGATGGGGCACCAACCCATCGCAGGGCACATTCACCATTCGCTCGCATAATCACACCTGCAGGCAATTTTGTAACTCTAATTCACTTTAGCATGTTTTGGGGCTGTGGGAAGGGAACTGGAGTATCCAGAGGAAACCCCATGAAAACACAGGGAGAACATGCCAACTCCACACGCATGGCAACCCTGGGGGCCTTGAAGCCTGAGGTTTGAGGCATCACTGCTAACTCCATACTACCCCATACTACTCCAAAGTCTAATACATTTATTCAAATATTCAAACTAATTTAGTAACTGATTTAAAATGTGAAGGACATGCCATATCAATGTCTTAAATCAGAAGTAAACTGAATACATGAACCTGTAGATGACTGTTTATACAGCAGTAAACAACCTGGCCAATACAAAAAAGTCAACTAACCTTTGGTCTGACTTAAATGCTGAATTTAACATGGGCGGAGCTTAATATGGTCAGAGAGAGATTCATTCAGCGAAAGATATCTACACATTGTGATGATCTTGTACTACTGGAACTATCTAATCTGACACTGCCAACAAATAGGAGGAACTTCTTACCGAACCATACTGATGCAGAGCATATTCCTTTTAATGTAACAAAATTATTATTTTTTTTGTACCGTCTCCTTGATAAGGTCCAGGGCAGAGCTTCCAGGCCTTTGGAATGTATAGCGCCACCTAATGGTAGCCGACAGATACTCACTGGTGGGCGCTTCCATTCAAACTTGATGGGGAATTGGCCAGAATAGAAGAGAGATGAGTCATCTGCAGGAAAAAGAGGGTCTTCGAATAGGACCTTCTTGTTAAAATACTTGTCCCGCAGCTCAATGAAGTTTTTCAGGCGTTTTGCGTCGATGACGGCGTGATTGCGATTCAAGATGGCGCTGTAGATGCTTCCGGGTGTGGCAGACGGAAAGCCCACCTTATTTGGCATGGGAGCTGCCTCGGTTGGGACTGAAATCGATCTAGGAGTTGTCACCTTTAAGGCCATCTTCCCTCCTTCCTTGTCTTTCTTTTCTTCCTCCTTCTTTTCTACAAGTTTTTTTCCTTTCAGCATTGTATCGCTGGATTGTTACAATAATATGATGCCTAAAATACGGAAAACAAGAGAAGCGACTCAACGGTAAAAGCAGCTTGGAAAGAGGGGATCTGGCAACCCCTAATACGTGTTAGTCCACCCTCGACCCCAGACCTCCCACCTTTTCTCAAGAGAAGGTCCCAGTACGTCACTGACCCTGCTCAGATTTGCTTTTCAAGAACCCACAACAGATCCAAACCAGCCATGTTGTCCCATTTCTGTCCACATGGATTTCACAAACCAATCTAGTTCCCCTTTGCTTAATTTCAGTTCCTGCATGTGCTGATCTAAGACCCACATGCATACACACTCACCCTTTCACCCACGCCCTCCCCATGCCAGAGCTAAATATAGTCTTCTTAAAGAGAGGGGAGGGATGTGCTTAAAAAAAACTCTCTCTTCAGTCACCCCCCCCCCCCCCAAGTTATATTATGCAAACTTTCAAAGTACACATTAATGAAGTTGTTAATTTCTATTACTTTTTTATTTCGTATTTTAATTTAGGTCAATATTTTAAGGAGGAGTATTTAGTTTTATAGTGGCAATTATGGGTAATTCAATTTTTTTTTCTCTCAGGCCATCCCTTTGAGTGTTTTTAATGGTTATTTGTACTGTGCAAACTCATTAGTATATTGTTAAAACACTGACCCACAATGCAGTATGAATCCAGATTTCCTGTTTAGTGCAGTGAAACACGAGAGGCTCTTCAAATTACTATCATTTTCCCATGAAAAAATTGTGTTAAATATACATAGAAAGCTGATGAACTGTAAGAGAGACAATGCATGATGCATGAACTGATGCATGAGAGAGAGGTGAGAACGATCGCATCTGCACAGGCAGGCAGAAGAAATGTTCAGGGTAGAAAGTTCAGTCGATTGTTAGGACAGACACTGATGGCCTGAAGTTCAGAATGTGGTCTTTCTGCAGGTTTGAAGGCCTTGGAACTGACATTCCAGTGGAGATAGCGTGGAGAAAAGAAAAGCAAACGAGTGACATTGATAATTATACTGCTAACAGTGTACAAATTCAGCTGCCAAATCTGTACAACAGTCACATTCCCTGTAAAAGATCTATCCACTTTGCAAAAAGATTCAAATGTTTTAGAGAGACTGGGTAGTAGCTCCCAAATACTACGTATGTATTTTTCAATCCGGATTCTCATGGACCCATAGTCCACGTTTTTGCTCCCTCCCAGTTCCTGGTAGGACTGTCTCTGGGTCCCTGAGGAGTGGATTGGGAAACACTGGACTAGGGTAACCATACTTCCTCTGGCTTTGATGCCTCTCTTTGTGTCCTGCTCCCAGTGTCTTCTTTTTCGCAAAGCAAATGGCTGCCTTACAAGTACTCTGCATGTATCTATGCGTGCGTGGGGTGGGGTGCAGCAAAACAGCCCAGCAGTATCGGCGTTCTGTACTCTGTTAACTTACTCTGACAGCCTCGACTCCCCCTGCGGCCTCCGTATGGAGTTTCAGCATGAATTCTTGCCGAGTTGAGCTCACGGCGTGAGCAGGGGGGCAGACGCAGGAGAATATTTTGTCAGAAAAATGTTAGGATACCCGAAGTTAATACCAAAATACCATAGACCGTGCGACAGAAGGAAGGATGTGAAAACACCACACCCCAGTTGTGCACAGCTGGCTCCAACCACTTAGGAAAGGACTTTCAAAAGGACAGATGTGACAGTGAGAGATTCAGACAGTACGGCAACTGCTCCAAAATCTTTAAAAACTTTATTCTTTTCTTTTTGTTTCTTGAGATTCTCTTCAGCTACACCATCGTTGGTGACTTGTTACTGGAATAGGGGTATTTCTGTTTGGTAAACAGCTATAATAACAGAAACATTCAGAGACAAATACTGTAAGGTCAACAACGGAATTCTGCCAGAAAGAAAGTCTATTCAGTTGGTTAATGATTGCAGTGCTGCACTTTAGATCATCGGCACTAATGATCAGTACTGTTAGCTCTGAACACTGCAAATCACCAGAAAATCATGAAAGTGCAGCATGCAAGTGCATCAGGTTGTGTCCATGCATGAATTTATTAAATTCTGAGACACCTCTATGTCAGGCTGTTTAGATATTTTAGTAGAAGATACTCTGATGACATTCAGTCAGGATCCCTTCCTTGCCTGTCAGCCCGTTGTGAGTGAGTGTGTGAATTGTAATGGACATACATCCCTTGACGGGTGTCCCCTGCCTCATCTCCTCTGTCATCTGGGACAGACTCCCTGTCCACCCCCACCCTGTGCTGGATAAGCGGTTAGTAGAGGCAGGTGAATCTGTGTTCTGCTGTTGCACTTTTCTGTGGTCTAGACAACAATCATTGCTATGTCTCTTGTGTCTGCCTGTCATAGACGGAGCCTGGTTTACTTCATGCTTATCACTGTACTTCCCTTTGCGGTACAGGAAATTGTAATTAACCTTTAATTATGTATGTAGTAGTCACTGTCGTGGAGTAAAGGTCAAAATTTGCGAAGGAAGCCTTTCACTGCCTACTTGCAATACACAAATATAACAGAAGGGGGCATGGTAGTTTCATTAATATAAAATCAGCCTGAGCATATAGAGTCATTTAGAAAACAAAGTGACTTCAGATTGGTACTGATTGTGGTTACACCAATCCTGCTATATGAATACTGTGCATTTGTTTGTTTGTTTATTTATTTTTATAATTGCAATCATGCCGTTAACAAACAGACCCTGTATTAATATTATAGATAAAAGGTCTCGCACATACGTGTTTCATAAGATTCTTATTCACCATACATGTAATTTAAATTTGCAAACAACAACTGAAACTGAAACATATCAGGAATTGAGACTAATTATAAAGGGAGCGACTGGATTTTTGGATAGGAAAATTAGATAATCATTGATGCCTAAAATATTATTTAAAACATTAGGGCTCCTGTAATGAAGGGCGTGTATTGTTAGCATGAAGGCCTCCTGAGATTAAATCCCAGGAGAGTTTTCTCTACTGTAACACTGACGAATGTATTAACCCTGAACATTTACCGTGTTATAAAGGCAGGCAGCGGAATACATATGAAGACAGAGCAGTTCTGTCTGCTGTAAGGTGGTTTTGCTGAGCACTTCATACAGCTCAGACACAGCAAATTTAACCTGCTAACAATCAACACTTCTCAAGAGCCCATTCTAAAATGAGCTGAGGTCGGTCTCAACAGCACTGCAGAGATGATTTTTTTGAAGTTCAGGAGAGCGTAACTTAATCATTAAATTGCATTCCTAAGCACCTCTTCCTATAGCCAAATGTGCGTATGTATTACAAATTCCTGACTGTGACACATGCTGCTAGGGTCCCCGGTGCATGTGCGTGAGCGCAGTGTCTACATTATAAAGATGCAAGAGTCAGGTCGCTGCCACAAGCAGGAAACATCTTTGCACATGTTTCCCTTCAGCTACTGAAGCAATCTGGGGTTTTTTTTTGTCATATGAATGTCTCGAGGGTGGTAAACAACATCTTCGATGCCATAAACAATGACATTTCTGTTTATATGGAGTAGATAAGCTGTGAATTCTGCCCCCTTCATCCAGTCAGCTTGGTGTGAACAAGAATCCAAAGCTGCACGACACAAGACGTACGTCACGGCAGCTCAGCGAGAGAGGCCTGCCAACGCTTTCCTGAGGATTCCTGGCGCCATTGGTATGTCATGGTAAATAATTCACATGTGATAAATCATGACTCTTGCCTTAACATAAAAAAGGCTTGGACACCAGTCCCAAGCAGTACAGGACACAAGTCTGAGATACACCCTGGATGGGATGCATTCATTACAGGCCATTCTTAAAACAAAGTTTCTGAAATTAAATGAATTAATGTATTATTTTTGTCTGCCATCATACCATTTTAGTGATTATAAGAGTGCAGATTTGGAAACAAAAGGGGGGGGGGCTGGGAGAAAGGCACTGCTTAGCAGGATTTTGCCTAAGGCACCACAACACCCAGAGCTGGTCCTGGGAAGATGAGATTATATTATATGACATGTTTGTATTGTGAAGCGTCCTTAAGTCTCTTTAAGGTGCTATATAAATAAAAATTATTATTATTATTATTATTATTAGTAGTAGTAGTAGTAGTAGTAGTAATAGTAGTAGTATTATTTGGTTATAGTAAGGGTTTTTTTTTTATGTGTTCAACCTACACAAAGGAAAAGTTGTGAAAAGTTATTGCAGCAATCTTAAAAGTATAAAGAAGTCAAGTTACGAAAATGAGGTTGGTCTGAGGTAAGAAGCTGAACCGGTTCCGTAAAACAATGATGGTCACGCCGTTAATCCGTCAGACTACGAGGCTGGGAAAATGTCAGCGGGGATTTCTCAATTAAGGTCTTGCACCAGAAGTAACAGCTACAGCAGGCAGGAGTTTTGCAGATTATATAAATGGAGATTGAGATGTTTGTTGCCGTTAGATGATTTTTTCTTCTAGCAAATTACCCGCCTGAAGGTTTTCAGAAAATGGCTTCCAGATTTATTATACTACAAAGGGCCTTTTGTTCAACTTAAGCCCTCCCTATTACCTAATTTAATGAATGAAGATGGCAGGAAATCACATTACTCTGTATTCTGAGTGAAAGTCATTTGCTAACTGGATTTTTAAATGATAGTTTAATGACCACATCCTTATTTCATAATATTTGTGAGAAAGTGTCCTTTCCTCAGGATTTCAGCACTCGGTAGTCCGGGCTCAGCTTGAGTTCTCTGCTCTGTTATATACTTACACTGCTAGTCCAACCTCTGGCTAATATTTAATTGCCCTGATGAAGAGCTGTAGCAGAGATGGAAGGAACACGGTACCAGTGAACCTGTTTGAAATGGGGTATCAGGGTCCCAGTGGGCACTGTTTGTGTATGCGCATGTGTGGATCATTTTCAGTACAATAATAATAAAATGATAATAAAAACCTGTTATTTTGATGTTGCTGGAACCGTTTATCAGGTCCCCACAAAAATCTGTGAATGCAATCAAAAAAGTAAAAAAATGTCAAAAGTCTCATATTTTGTTTGGTTATTTGTGGTTAAGGTTAGGGCTGGGTGGGGGTTAAGGTCGTCATGTTGGCATTAGAGTTTTCCTAATAGAAATGAATGGAGAGTCCCCACAAAAATCTAATTACAAACCTGTGTGTGTGTGTGTGTGTGTGTGTGTGTGTGTGTATGTGTATGCGTGAGTGTTTCTCTATTGAAAACACCAGACAGCAGGCAGGAGGGGGATGACACACATGCCTCTCTGAACTCATAATTGGAATGCCAAGTATGCAGCACATGCTTGGCCTATATCTGTTACGATAGTCTACTCTTGGATGGCAATAGCTGAAATTCAGGCTGGACGTTAGTCTTTTGCTTCTATCTGCTGCAGATCATGCAGGGAGACAGGCAGTGTCCCTCACAACAACAGCACTGTGGTCACTTCTTTGCAAGGAGAAAATCTGAAGTGTGAAAACAAGTACACAACCAATCCAGGCTTCTACTCTGAGGTCTTTGACATATTTTCTGTATTACTTGAGGTTCCTTTCTGAAGCCACTTACTCGGTATTTATTTAGGGATGTTACTTACCTAGAATCACTTCTCAAGGAAAGTCATGGTTACACAAATCGTTAAATCACAAATAACAATTCGATTGTTGTGGAGCATTTATAGAAATTCAATTCCTATACAGAACACAAAAACACATAAGGGTTTCCACTTATTGATTATGATGCCATGCCAATGATAGTGGTTAGAATACAATTACTATTTATAATTTAATACATTTACCAGATGAAAAATAGCAAATCTCCTGTTGTGTTAGTGCCAACATTAACACTTAACAATAACCAGTTGCATTTTTAAAAATGTCGGGATCTGGTGAAATGTTTAAAATTTTCTAGGCTTGGAGGGTATTGTTATATACAGGATTAAGATAAGGTTCGGATGAGTAGACATTGCTATGGTAACCTTTTAGAACCTGATTAGAGGCAAATTCAGTTTCAAATTCAAATATTTTCCGTCTTCATAACCATTGTCTGTGCTGTAGCCATATTAAAATTATTTTGTATATATTGGTAGACAATGTACAATTCTCATATACTATTAACAAGGTTTAATTGGATTGAAGCTTCAATAGGGTTTTGACATTAGGAGAAAATTTGTAATTAATTACAAATACTATGAATCTCAATAAGATTTGCTAACAGCTACTTTCAATTTTAAAGACTGGAGGCCATGTTTCATTGTCAAAGATTAATTGATTGATATTCTGAATGTGTTGATGCAAAGATACAGTTGCTATGCCTGTTGCTAGGCACATGATGAAACCACTTTGCCAGCACATTGTCAATCATCTCACGGTCCTGGGAAAATCCAACCTAAAAATGTTGCTTTGAAAGCAAGAGTGGGGTTGCTAAGGAACCTGCATGGTGTCACAATTTTCTATTCTGTCAAAAATATAATGCATCATAGGTACATTACTAACAAAAAATGCAAGCAGCAGCCATGGATAATCAGAATGAAAATCCTACAAGAAATAACGTGATTGTTCGGCTTGTCCTTCTTCGTGTACTGTGTCCTTATCAGACTAGCAGGCACTTATACAATAAGAACCTGCATGTCCAATTTTAACATGGGTATGTCTCTTCGATTGACCAGTGTGACTTCGAGGGACCGGCTAATTTATAGTAGCAGAAAAATAGACTGCTAGGTGTTACATAAGTTTAACATTGTTTGGTCTTTTCCTGTTTATTTTTATATACAGCGAATGAGGCTTTCTACTCTTTCTTTTCATTTCTTAGACAAGTGACATAAAGTTTTTAAATGAATACATACCGTGCTACTAAGCAGTTTACTGCGGCTACGCCTAAGCAGCTATGATACTAGCTGTCCAAATAATTATAGTTACAACTGTTATTCTGCAAGGCAACACTTTGAAATACTTTTAATTTCACATTGAAATGCACAACCAGTCATTTAAAACGGGTTTTTATTTTGGAATGTACTTTCGTTTCAAAATTCGGTTACATGGTGACAATGACAAGTACTAAGATACCTAAATACCGCAAACTCTCCATATTTAAAGCTCATTTTGCCAGTTCCAAAGCGTTGTCGGTTCACTTCTTCCTGCCCGCCCCCATCGTCTGATCATTTGTCACTCAAACCTTTTCACCAATAGCAACTTGTAAATTAAATACGCAGGGGGATTCCTCCAATCGGGGGATGTTAAGACCAGCCGAGGGGAAACTGGGGGCGGGGCTAGGCGGAATGAAGGGTAGGCGTAGCTTAGGTGCAGGTAAGACGACCGGGTTTCGATAACGTTGACTTAGGTTTACGCAATGCTGCTTGGACATATATAGACTTCCAGGAATTTAAAACATTTTGCGTTTTTGTTTTTTTGGCGAATACAACGTGTGTCTACGGTCCCGGGCTATTAAGGTAAGGAGTACTTTGGCAGTTGCCCGTGAATTATTTTTTCTAACCGGCTGTGTGCTTCGTTTAGAGAAGAACTAATTAGCAGTATAGCTAGGTTAACTGCCAAGGTATTTATTTCAGCTAACAAAGCAGGCTAAAGTTAAAATGGTAGTAGTAGGAAGGACCTAGTTAGATATAACATATTAGCTAGCAGTACGAGTGGACATTTTGTTAGGTAATAGCCTTGGCTACTTGCTATATACCAACTAGGGCATGCTAGCTACTGCACTTATAAGTTGGCAGGATGGTATTTGGCTTAAAGAAATGTTGAAATAGTCAGTTGTCGTCAGTTAGCTGTTTAGCAGGGTGACTCTGAACTGTCGACGACCTGCGCTAGGTAGGGGGAGGATAGCGCGGCTAGCCGGCCGGGATAACGAGGAAGGCTCGTCCAAGATGCCCGTAACACTCGGCATTTCTCTGGATTAGCTTCGTCTGATTTGCTTTCCGAGCGCTGCTATGACCGTTGATCTTTTACTTTGGCGCTGTCTGGTTGGAACATGATAAAATGCGGTCTTTAGCCTCGATACCTGGGGCGTAGCAGCATATAACCAGTAGCTAGTTTGGCTTGCAAAAGTGTAACAGGAAATTTCTCGCTGTCAGAATGAACACTTGCGAAGTACACCTTTAACGTCATATGTGAGGAATGAGGAAAAGGACGTGTCGGTATTAATCTTTTTAGGAGGGTTTTGAATACCCATCAAAGAATTAAGACGCCGCAAGATCGTTTAATGCGAGAAAGACCCATGGCAATTGCCGCCCTACAAAAATCGAGGATAACTTTGGTTTGGGTGATGAAACTGTATTCAAGTAGCATGTAACCTCGCAGGCTTCTAGTTTTTCCTCTTGATTTTTAAAGACTTTAAATATCTATTTTTTTCAACATTTTGACACTCGAGTATTACTGTACGGCTCCTTTGGAAGGTCCTCATTTTTGAGATGTATATACAGACTGTAAGAGAGCTTAGTTCTAAAATGTCACCTTAAACATGTAATATTTTTGTATATCATTGTAGCATATTTTATAAGACATATTGTAAGACTTAATGTTTCACGTTGATAATAAAAAGAACAGGGAGACATTACTTGGTTTCATCCATTGGTCATGCCTGACAAAGATTGGCAACCATGAAGAGTGATATGATTACTAATTGTCCTACCAGTTGAGGTCATCATCATGGGTAGCTTATGACCTGACCTTGACCTGTGGTCAACAATTTTCATGCTTCTAATATTATTTGAACAATTTTGGCTGATTACCTCTGGCTTTAGTCATGGCTATGTCGTGTTTCTTGTCTCTGATGTCATCAAGGGTGTGTCGTGCTGATTTAAAAAAAAAAAACGGGGGGGAGGGGGTAGTTATTAATAGTGAGTCACTGAATTGGAACGTTATCTTGGATTTTGCCTGCTAAAATTTCCATGGGTGTGATTTGGGCTGAGTGTTCATTCATGATTGACATGCAACCCTTTAAAAAACATTAATTATGGCCATTGGGGAATGATTTATTTTATGTTTTGGGAAAGATCCGCTTTGGAAATAAGGGTTTATTTATAAAATGCACTTTGTGGGTATATTGTATGAAGCATTTTGTATTTGTATATTATACCCCTTAACCATGTTCTGGTGGATATTTCTCTTGTCCCCAGATACATTGTAAAATATGAGCTGGATTAAATTTTCATTTATTTTCTTGTGTGTGTGTGTGTGTGTGTGTGTGTGTGTATGTGTGTGTGTGTCTTTTTTTATGTAAGCAGTGGTGATTTCTGACCCACTAATGAATGAATGATACATGTTCTTGGTTATTAACTGAAAAATTAATCAGTGATTGCACTTGTATCTATTTTAGTCGATCTAGAGTTGGGGATCTAAGCCCTTCGTTCCATAGACAGTCCCCCACCTGGCCATGGACCGTGGTAGGTTTTGAGGAAGCGTTGGTTAATTTCCAAGACATCTGGGGAAAAAATGGAAATTGTTAAACTTAAGAAATCGCCATTTGTTGTGCCAGCACCCCCCACCCCCCTCCCCCCCTCCCCCCCCTCCCCCTGCTCCACTCTGCCTCCCCCCCGCCTCTACACTCCTACACCCTCTCTTCCC
>JAODKE010000041.1:11281940-11297610 GCA_026779605.1 Mormyrus hasselquistii
TAACCCATATGTGACATAAGAGGGGGCAGCTAATTCAGTTCCCGGGGAGCAGTGCTTGGGGGCGGTACCTTGCTGGTCGGGGATTCGAACCTGCAGTTTTTCAATTACAAGTGCGCATCCCTAACCATTAAGCCACCACTAACACTGATGCCTCACATGAGAGCTCATCAAAATATTATGGTCTGTACTCTAATGCAAGGATGAGAACTTGGATATGAATTGCTTCAAAATACAATCAAAAATAGAATGACTATCATAAAAGTTGTAACTGTTAAAGTAATAAAAATAAAACAATTCCCGTAACAAAAAAAAATAGTTGGGATCCTGCAGCTAATGCTGCTTGGACCCCCTGATAATGGGACCTTTCTGTAAACAATCTGACCATGAAATAGGTAGGTAATGCACTTATAGCTCAGCAGCAGAATCCGTACTTTTTTGTCACCGCAAATGTAATGCTTTCCTTGGGTTTCACATGTTTGCGGGCCTATACACAGACACCCTGGGCCGCTTCAGTTTGGTGAGCATGAGTGGCACACGAGGAGTGAAGGCACATATTTGTAAAACTGATCTCAGAATGGTTTTAAACCCTGGGTCAGACACACTGTATAATGCATATCCTAAATCCCAGCCTTTGCAATTTGCTAATCGTCCCGTTTTAAATCAATTTCAATTTGAAAGCGATAGATCGTTAAGTTCTCTGTGTACGTTTTGTCCCTAACTCTTCTCCAAGCATACATTTTCAGTAACTGCTTATCCAGACTGATTTCTTCTGCCCGGTTGCTTTAGTTCTGGAAGCACGAGCAAAGTATGGAGGTCATACGATTATACAGAGGGCGGTCGGGAGTTGCCAACATACCTGAACTGCCTCATTGTTAAGAAGCAAATTCCAGCCGAATACTTGAATACGTGGGAGATGAGAGAAAACTGTTAGCCAGAAAATAACTGAAACTAAAACCCTGCTGAGTAGCAGACTGATTATTTGTTTCTCTTTATGTACAGTGTGGTTCTTTTTTTACATGGTTAAAATACGTGAATTGTGAGCAGATTTGTTTTTTGATGCTCTTTGAATGCCTCCTTTTTCAAAATGAATTTTATTTTTCAGCATTTAAAATATTGATACACAATCAGGATATATTATATGCAATGTAACATAAGAAATTAACATTCTGTTTTCTTGAATGCATTACCACCGTAGACAGCTGGGTGCATCAAGATAAAAGTAGACTTCCTCTAACAACTAGTTTGATTTATTGCACTGTCTTCATATATTGTAAAACCAAGCAGAACATGGCAGTAGTGATGCACCTGCTGATGTGAGGGAAATCTTTTGAAAAGGGAAAGACCAACTGAAATAATTCTCTTGAACATGAAAATGGTGTCTGTGGTCATGCAATACTGAAATATTGGGGGGGATGATTATCTGAAACGGGTCCAGTTTCATGTGTTGGTAAGCTTAAATTGCCACGTCAATATTTATTTCGAAGGCCAAGAATAAATTATAGAAAGTAGGGGACATGTTCTATTGTGTGCACATCACTGTAAGATATTTCAGCATTATTTTACCAGGGGCTTGTTTTCTCACGTCTGCCTTAAGGGCTGTATTCATGAACAGTTTTTTCAAAGGATTATTTTCACAAAACCTTCAAGGTACTGCTTCTACCCACCATCCTCATTCATGAACGTTTATCTAAAATGCTACAAACCAAGAGGAAATAAGACCTCGATACGTCGCCGTGAGGTCTCCTCAAGCTCAAATCGACCTTTATGGCACCCAGAAAGCGGAGTACTCTTTAACCCGACAGGGGCGGGTAGCCTCGAACGCGATCGGTACACTGTGAATATTCAGGCTATGTATAAAGTGTCACCATTTCTGCAAGGAGAGCAAACTCATTAAGATTTGCATAATGAGCAGTGATTGCAAAAAAATGACTTGTAAAAAAAATTGGAATTCTTGATGTTCTTTTCCGCATATGTTAAATGAGTTCAGCGGTAGTATCAAGTATTAGTATCTGATGACATCTTCATTTGTGTTCCAAATAGAAAGGCGTACCCAGCATCATGGCATTCTTCATTATGACTTGCTTGGCATCCTTTAATGTTGTATCTGCTTGGGTTTTTGCCTGGCCACAGCTCTCTATGTAAATGAACCCACTTTGATTGTTTGTGATTCAAGCTCATGTTACTAATCAGCCCTGTGTGTCGCATTATGAAATCGTCGCTGCATTGCTTCATTATTTTCCTTAATGAACTCTGATTATGCAAAATTAAGTTACATCATCGACAGGTCCATCGTTCCACTTTTTCCGTTGCCCCAGATCCCAGCGTATCATGCTGAGATCTTCCCATGTATCGCAGATCTGCAGCAGTGTGTGTCATGGTTTGTCACTTGCTGTTAAAGTAGCCCTGCTTCACGTCTTTAGTTCACTTTAGGGTTGGAGTTAGTCATTTCTTTGGCGACTCTGCTCTTCCAGCGCTGCCATTTGCTTGTGGTCGCCTGTGGGAAGACTCAAAACTTCTGGCTGAGTGCCAGAAACAGGTGAATGGGGCTCTGTTTTATGCGGGGGAGGGACTCGCATGTGACACTTGTGCAGAAGTCCTTTTGAAATTTAGCTTTGGATTTCAAAGTAGCTTAACTGTGATGTCCCGTCCTCCCCGGGACTTTTTACTGCCCTGCATTTCATCAGCCTACAATCCATTCGTTCACCCTGTATGCTTGTAGAGTGAGATGACTGCTCACCCTGTATGCTTGTAGAGTGAGATGACTGCGATGGGCAGTGCTGGGTCATAAGTGGGTGGCCTGTATCAGGACATTCTTTCCCTTTTGTTTGAATAGCTTTTCTTAAAGGTTGGGAGCTAGAAAACAAGTGAAAAATCTGTGTATTCAGTCTTCTTGTGCAAAATGTGTATTTTTCTTTCTTTATCAAGTACTGGCCAGAGCAAGACAGGAGTGGATCGGGTAATATGTGGGGTCGATATCTGGGGTGTAACCGCATGTACGTGATGTATTAAATTACTGCTGTAATGATGCACCATAAGCCAAAAGGCATTTGCATCTTGTTTTAAATATCTGATTTGAAAGTCATTCCTGGCAATATTTACGGGCCCACACAAAAGCAATATAACGTTATAGCCCGATTTTATAAATGAAACCGGTAATCATGGGGTCTGGGTTCTGAAAGACGTGTCAGATTTGAAGTGTGCTGGGGCCTGCACTGCACCCACCGTGCTCGCGTGGAGGGCTCGGGAGGCCACCCAGCCATTAGCCGCAGAAGCAGATTTTCCGCTGAATGGAAATGGAGCATGCAAGTGCGGTCCCTGCTGGTCCCGCCTGTGGGCCCCGCGCAGGCTGCGGCTTGGACCGGGCCCCACCTGGCAGAACCTCCATGCTTTCCTGCGACACCGCTCTCTCCAAATTCTGTTTGCTGATGGCTGCCCTCCTCATTTGCGTACCTTAGGTTGGCTGAGAGAACGCTTCCCGTGTATCTGCGTTTACCGTGCCGTTGTGTTGAGCGTCATTGACCGTCTTCTTTTAAACCTTAGGCTTTTTGTGCATTCTCAGTCATGAATCATCTCTCATCTCTCTTGCTGAGCTTCAGAATTCAGCTGAATATCAGAACTATACTCTGTGGCCACTTGGTCAGGTTCTGCTCTTTAACACAAATGGCAAATTATCCGGCTGCAACTGAATTCATACAGCATACGGACAAGGTCAAGAAGCTGCTTTGCAGAACAGATAGTATGGTGTAAGTGATATGAAATGAGGTGGAATTGTCAGTGCAATACACAGTAGTTCCATCATGTCAGAAAAAGCCACCCTCCTGGGGTTATAGAGAATGGTGTAATAAATATCCATTAAGTAACTGTTATGTTGCCAAAACACCTTGTTAATAATAGAGATCAGTTGAGATTAGCCAAAATCTTTTGACAGTTGACAGGCCACGAATGCAAAAAAATAACTGTTCAGTACAACATTTATGTGCAGAAAGGTATCAATGAACTTGTCAACCCCAGAAATGGTTTTGGAGATACAAATGGGGTCCTACTTGGGGGCGGTGATCAATAAAGTGCCTGCTATACGTATATTACTTCTGATACTGGTATGACATGTTTTTCACTGCAGTGGGACTTTTAACATGGTTTTATATATTTAAATGAGGGAACTTCTGAGTTGGAGATGCTTTTTGCACCATCTGTAGTGTGATTAACTATAGTCTTAGTTCTGTGCGTGTTTTTTCTGGACTCTCTCACACTGTGTACAGTATGGTTCCTGTTAAGAAGCAGGTGGAACTCCATACGTTGCTGGCTGCGTCTCTCCTATAGGACAGGTTGGGTCAGAAGTTGCGTCGCAGGAAGCCAGAGTCCTGGGTTGGGCTTCATCCTATCTACAGTTCACCTGCCTCTTGCAGAGGACAGTCATTGGTCTGTTGATAACAATAACTAAGTAACTGTTTGAAGAAGGGCTGCAAGAAAAATAATTTTGATAATCGATTAATTGTGAGATCAGCCAATCAACAAATTGATTAGTTTGGCCAAAATAAAGGTGCACCGATCCAATATTTGGGATTAGTATTGGCACCAATCCATATCTAATTAGACAGGTCAGGTATTTGGCGATATATGACCGTTCCACATCCGATATTTGCTTATTTCATTTTTGGCAGTCTGTCAAAAGATAACTCCTATTTTTTGTTAAATCGATTTTGTACAGTCAATCACATGACACTTCTTTCCCATTTTAGATGTGTTTTTGCAGCATTCAGGCTGAATACTAACGGTGCCACTCGGTTATTTGTCACTCGCTATGTACGAGCGTAGTGACTTCCACCCGCTGTGACGGCATGTGCGTAACCTTTGCAGTAGGAGGAGCATAAGAACATCAGATAAGAGTGACGATCTGTATCTTACGCTTCAAACAACTAGCGACACGGCAAATATCGTAGTAGCAAAAATCTCACTAAACAAAGCCCACACATTGTGTGAGACTACATGAGTGATATGAAAAATAGCAGTGTACGATTTGACCTCTGAAACCCATTATATTCAATGCATTCCAAAGCGTCAACGGTTTTACGCTGTGTCGAGCAAAGCGCAATGCGAAGGTGATGCCGCGCACCGTTCGAGGAGCTTATGTTCACGCCGCTGTTTGTGTCTTTGCATTACCAATACAAACAAGGTACCAAGCCGAGCGCAGAAATCAAAATGTAGGAGGTACTTGTACTGTTCCCAGAGCTATATGACACAAGCTTATCTTTTAGCATATGAAATGTATGTCATCACTGATTGACCGCGAACCGGGGCAACAACGGAGTGACAGGAGTGAATTTTGAAAAGCGCGGCTACTTTTTGTGCTGCACCCTGGTGCTGTCACAGAGCAGTGAGCACAACTTGCTGTTTTTTTTTTCCCCGAAAGGATGCACAAACCCCGGGGCGAGCACAGCGCGTTCCACGTTCAGTCTGAAAACCGCTTAAGCGACACTTTTGCCAGTGAGAAAAATTGTGGGTCATTTCGGCATTCGCCAGTTGCGTGTCCTCACTTGGAAGATATTCATATTGAACTGTCAGTGCTTCAAACGCTTAAGATGCAATCGATGTGGAAGAGTGAATTATGTGTGTTTTTAGTAACCTAATTTACAAAGTGTTTTGGCATAAATTTTTTTTCATTTGTATTTACTAGTTTTAAAAAAAGTGCTCTGGTATCAGATCCATACTCACATCGGTCTTCAGGTATCAGGATTGTATTCATGGCACTGAAAAAGTGGGATTGGTTCAGCTGTAGGCCAAAATGTAGGGTTTAAATAATAGTGCAAATGCGGTATTTCCGTCACAACTGTAATAACTTCTCTCGGTGTTGAGAATCCCTAAAATGATGGCGTTATAGTAACAACGACCCGCTGTTTCTACCACATTTTGCCTGTTAACTATTGTACTTCTGATTTAAACTTCATTTTCAGCGCTGTTCTGGTGTTTTGAATTCTTGGCGATTTAAATTTGCCATGGGGGTCTCGGCTAATTTTAGCGCTATTTCAAAATACGACGATATGCTGTATTACCCTTATACTGCCCAAGCTTAGTAACGATTTAAAGCCTGTTCATTAAAGTTGACCCATTTTATTGCATTGCTTTGTATATGTGTTTGTGATACATCTGTCCTCTGTTGGTCTGGTGGAATGTCATTGCTGTACACAAGTGCCGACAAGCCATCTGTGTTCACCGAGAAATCTATATATGCAAGAGCATGTATGCATAACCATGCGTAGCCATAACAGCATGTGGGAAAGTGAAATATGAACTGGACTGGACATTTCAACAGTAACATTGCTAGGCGGTGATGTCATTATACACAATTTACACAAAAAAACTGCAACAATGCAACCAGTCATTGACCAAATTCATCAATTATTTTTCTTAATGATTATGGTCATTATTGATTAGTTGTTTCAGCCCTGCTTTGAAGCCTTTACTGCTTTTTGATGCTGCGTGTTATTGAAGCCTGTGATTAGAAAGCTGCCCACGATGGCTGATTGCTTTGTTTCATTATTCAGGCCCGAAATGCAGATCAGGCGTATTTCACTGGCCAGTAGGGCCAGGAATAAGAGCTGGCCTTGGCAGCTGTCTCCTTCTTGCTCTCTCTCTCGCTCTCTCTCTCTCTCTCTCGTTGTCCTGAGCATATTGCAGAGGCTTTGCCTTGGCCATGAATAAGGCGTGACTCAGCCTCCGTGCCCAGCACAACCATGGGGGGCTTTCTGTCGCCCCCGCCCCCACCCCTGGTGAGTCCCACATCTACCGGATGCGACCTTCCGAGGTTGCGGGCCGCTCCCGTCCGCGGGTGTGATTGCTCCGTTTGCTGGATCCTGCCGACGCTCGCACTGTGTGGGCCTGTCGGTTGGGCTGAGAGGAGTGGAGTAGAGGATGTATGCTTTCGTCACTGTCCAGCTTTGGGAAGCTTACCATCTTAATGATGGTTGCTCTGGCTCAGCCGTGATGTCCTCATGCTGATCTGCTAGCTGTGTGGACGGGACCCCACTTTTGTGTCATGGATGGATGGTACACCTGCCAGCATTACTTTATGGCTAAACTACTTCTAAGATGCGTTTCATGTGTTTGCCATTAACGTAAGGTGAAAAGCTCACTTTCCACAACCATAGTGAGATTTTGTTTGTTTGTAAATTGTGCGCCGCGTGTCCCAAGCCTGAGGCTGCTGGAGATGCACATGTATTTATGATTAGCTTGTGTTTTTGTCTGACTTGCTTTCAGAATAGTACACAGTATGTGACCCTTGTCCTACAGAAATGTATTTCCGATCTGAAACGCCTATATGAAAGAGAGCCCAGTGACGTGTGTGGTTTTCAATTTCTGTCTGTGCGCTGTTTCGCTGTGCAAGAACAACGCTGAATGAGGTGAAACTGGATTGTAATGGGTTTGGCTTAAAAGCAGAAAAGCTGACTTATGCTGGTAAGTATTTGTTATTAGGTACAATATTAGGAGTTCTAGACGCTGTAATTGAAACTGTGTTCCAAGGTCCCGTGGGACAAATGTGCCCTGAAAGAGGTAATTTGGTTGAACTTGTGTCCTTGATACAAAGTTTTACTGAAAACCGAAAGGGAATTCTATGACCACAGATCTACCAGATACAGATTTTCTCCTGTATGGCAACAGCCGGTTATGCTGTTGTAGTGGCAGGACAAAGGTGGTTGCTGAGGTGTAGGGCAGGGAGGAAACGTTTCTGTCCTATCACACTTGATCACTCTTTCGATAATGGAAACTGATTCTTGTGGTTTACCTTGGTGAGATTTCGCAATGGGAGAGGAGAGGATTTCTTGCTAAATCTCTTCAGAGAAACTCTTGCCATCGTGCAGTTTTCTGGAGACTGTCACGCGGTCCAGATTGCTTCACTGGTCGGTCTGTCTCCCCACCTGCCTACCCGCCGTCTCCCTTTGAGATACGGAAAGTTTCTGTCACCCTCTCATAAATGGGGGACTTATTGAAACGTTGTGGTAAACTGAGGCCCACCTGCGTGCATCCAGAATGTGAAGAGATGTAGCACCTACGTGTGTCTCTGTTTACATGCCCGTGACAGTGAAACCGGTGCTTCGAGTGACAGTCGGTGGTCTTGGAAGTGGCTGGAAGCCATGTTGCGAGCAGAAGCAGAAACAGGCTTGCTTTAGCATTCAGCGGCCTGTGCAAGCTGATGTAGATATGTGGCTGGGGGGGGGGGGGTCCTCCATCTCAGTGGAGGGCTCAGCGTCACAGACTGGTGCCTCTCTGTTCCTTTTGTCCTTGGAAGCGTCCGCAGTCACCTGATCTGCCTCCCTGACGGCACAGCACTGCCGAGTATGCGTCCTGTCTGCAACGGAGACACTTTTCTGCTGCCCCTTTCCTGAAAAGCCTGGGGGCATATTGGGAGTGGGAGTCTCTTGTCTGAGCGGGGAGGAGATGCCACTCGACAGGCCCAGTGCACATGGGTAGAGGTTTCCGGATGGTCGCAAACGTAGGATCTGATTTTCGTTCCAGCATTTTTTTTTTTCCCCCCCTCTCTTCTTAGTCCGAAAATGAGGTCAGCATGCAGCTGTAGCGGCCTGTAGGTAATTGGTGCAGCAACAGTATTCTCTGGTGATGCGCTGGGCTGGAGCAGCCGCCTGTTTTGAATCTTTTCATTCATCAGCTTGCTGTCAGAGGGCCCTGGCTGTCACAGTGACTGCCAACTGGGCAGGATTTTGCTGCCTTATGTGTGTTGGTATTGCTGTCTTTCTGGTGAGAGAAGAGTGAGTAAAGCAACCCTCCTCATATCAAAGTAGTGGTGTAGGAGAGCTCAAAGGTATATGTGTTTATATGTGTTTCAGCTTATCTGCTCAAGTTATGCACTTTGGTATGTTACCATGAGAAGTACCCTCTGATCGGTGGTGAGATTAGTGACAGTGGCGTAAATTAACGGCAGTATTAGTTGCTCAGTATTTAGATAATAAGTAGAGTCATAAAAGCCTCAGACTTGCAGCTTTTTCCGTGTTTGTGGTTGTAATGCGGTGATTTGTAAGTTGTATTTTAGCTGTCCGTGTGTAGTAAATGTGATCTTGACGTTCTGTTCGGAGCCTTGCAGCTTAAGTGGGAGTCTGAGTGCTTTGCGCTGACGCTGGCTGAGAGTGAGACGGGGAGTTGGCGCTCTCTCACCCGGCTGCCCGCTAGCGCCTCTTTCTTCACAGCCTTTGCTCACTTTTTCCTGGCAGGAGCCTCCCGCCTCAGTGCTGGAAACTGGGACCGATCCCCTGGGCGGGCCTACCAGCGCCATGCTGTGGAAATGGCCGCCGGCGGAATTCTGTCCTTGGTTACAGTCCGAACTTGGGGAGACGCGGTGGAACCGCAGCCTGGGTGGGTGGGGGGGGGGGGGGCTTTTCCAGGATGACGTGTTAGGCTCTGGCAGCAGTGAACTGCCACCTCGGCATCGTTAGTCACAGAGGGCCATGTGACCCAGTCTCCCTTTTGGGGCATGTCTCCGCTTTGTATGACTGAGCACTTTCTCAGGGCCTCCCCTGTTACTTCTGCGTGCCGGCAGGCAGCGGGGGGCCTTCCGGAGGGGAAATCGGGTGGCTGCTGCCGTGGCAACTTTGTAAATGTTGGGCTCTAAACTCCTGACCCTTTTTGCTCTGGGTGGGAAGGCGCAGCTTCGTGTGCTCAGCCCCCGGACCCCCCCCCCCCCCGCTTCCAATTCACCATGCCATCTGGGGCCCGGCCTGACTCTATCATAGCAGGAGGCCCTGGAACGGCCTCTTACACACTCAGCCATCTGTAATGCGTCATTATTCATACTGGCACTGACCTGCGTGAGAGCTGCTGTGCTAGGTCTCACTCTGGATTTTGTGTGTGTGTGTGTGTGTGTGTGTGTGTGTGTGTGTGTGTGTGTGTGTGCGCGTGCATGTGCTCATGCGTTGCTGTGAATGAAATCCACACACGTGGCCCAATGTTCATGCCATTTCTCCTTGAATGTGCTGTTTGTGATGCTGCCTCTCCAAGTATGGAACAGGGAGGAGGTTCAGTCAGCATTCCTGGAACAATTGAGGATTATGGGTCTTCATCAAGGTTCTGCTGGTGACATGATGAATCTACCGGCCACGATGGAAGGCAGGTACTTTCAGTAGAGAGCAAGATTCCTCTTAGCCTTGGAAGGGTACGTGTGCGGCGGAACAGGACAATAAAGCTCTTCGCTTCCCGTCTTGCTGCTGTTGTTTTTTTTTTTTTTTTTTTTTTTTTTTTTTTTTCTCTCTCCAAGTTGCTACTTTTTGCAATTTTAGCATCTGCACCGTTTGAAATATGCCGAGAGAGATCGCAGGCAGTCAATATTGAGGCGCATGCATGTTAAAAGGAATCCGGCAGTGAGTAAATGGAAAGAGGAAGACCAGCAGGACGGAAGGGTTGCGGTAACGCTATACATAGGACTCAGAGGGGATCCTGAGAGCCCTGTTGGTGGGGGTGCAGGGGCCTCCCCCATCCTAGTGCTTGACAAGTCCCTGAATAGTAACCTGACCCACATGGGAATTGCGGTGCAGCGGGCAGCCTGTTGAAACAGGAAGAGGTCACTCCTCGGCATATGTTAGAGGGAAGCGTTGTTCCCCAGTCAGTACACATCTGTCCACCGCTACACCACACGGCACCTTCGCCTCGGTGTCCTGTTACCAGGTCCCCGTCCCTGGACATGCAGTCTTCTGTCTCCCCTTCCTCCGATTTAGGACCTCCCCTGCCACCACTAACCTGTACTAGCTTCTCTGGGCTTGGTCTTCAGGAATCCCTCTTGATGATATTTGAATAGTTTTAATGTTTTCCGTTGAGTATCCTGCATTTTTCTGTCTATTTATATCCTGATTGAAGATTCAATGTAGTTAAGGGGGGGGCGTATCCTGTCAGAGAGGGAATGTGCCTCTCTGGGGTAAAGAAGCCCCCCCTCCCCCCCACACAGACAATCTGGCCTGGCTGTAAAAGTGCACTGTTGTTTTTGGTACCGTTGGCGGTGGTAGCTGTGCATTAAGGCATGGGATTGGGACTGTTTGCAGTCCTGGTTCCTTTGGAGTTCCAGGTACCCGGCATGGATTTTTTTCGCATTCCTGCCATCGCTGTGTGTCTCTGGCCTGGTGGATGTGGCTGCCTGTGTGCCGTGGGGCTGTCCGAGCTGGCCGTCTCTCTCCTACCATCCGAACGGGGCTGTGATCACATGGCCCCATATGCAGCGACCGAGAGAGGAAACCCCCAGCTGCTGAGAAGCAGCCTCTAGCTCGTCCCGCTGACGCTCAGGGCTGCGTCTGCCTAATAAAAGCATGACATGTATGCAAGCCTGCAGCCTTCATCTGTGTTTTCGCTTTCTGTTCAGCATGGCTCTCTTTCATCAACAGTTCACGACAGGAGGCTCTCTCTACTTGTAGCACGTTGCTATTTTACACACCTTTACAAAAGCAGAGTAGTTGCATAGCTGATAACGTTTTGCGACACGTGGGTGACTTTGTTTGCTAGCTGCAGTGTTCTCTGTAGTTCTGCACAGTTCCGGGTGATTGTTTTGTGTTTCACCCTTCTCACAGTTGCTCTATAATGTGTGATGATAATGTACATTGCAGTGTTAAGTACTCAGTCCATTGCATTGAACTGAGGGTCTGCCTGTTGAAACGTATGTGCATTGGCTTTGAGACGACGTCATTGTCGTCGTCGTCGTCGTCGATCACTGCGGTTGTTAAGCTGCCTTATTAGCTTGGGGAATCAGCATAGCCTGGCGGCTCTTCATGTGAAGTACTGTCACTCTGGCTTGTGATAGTGTTGAGTGAGCAGACTGGGGCAGCAGGGCGTGGCTATGCAGTCTGCCAGCTCGCCTTTCGCAAGGACCTCTCCCCCCTTCCCTTTCAGCGTCTCTACTCTAATCTGGCTACCTTCTCCTGGCCTCTCTAATTGCGTTTCCTAGCCAGTCGGATGAAAGTAATTCCATTCAAGTGGAGCATTTTTGGTTTTGGGATCTCTGTGCGCTGACAGCGTGCGGATTCGCTCTAATTGGCTGGGGATTCGGCACCTACCATATTGCCTGGCGGGCTGACCAGACTGGCTGGCGCTGATGTCTTGCTTTGGTTTTGCCTCTGATGGTGGTTTCGGCCTCTTACTGCACTTTGTGCCCTGATGCCACACTGATAACTGGGAAAATTTGCCAGTTTGGTTTCATTCAGAGCTCACAGCGTGTGTTTCGAGAGTCCTTATGTGTCGTTTTTCTCCCATGTGCGGTTGGGTGAATCTGATCAAAGCCCGCAGCCCGGCTGGGTGCCCGGCCGCCCTCAGCTTTTAAAAATGCAGTTGTGTTTTCACTGTCTTTTGTGAAAGTCTCTTCACATCGCTGCCTTCTCTTGCTGATTGCCAGCCTTTATTCAGGGAATATTATTCTCATCCGGAGCAGGTTCTTTTAAGTTGTACTGTATTAGTCTGCTGTAATCTGAGATGTTGTCTGTCTTGTTTGGGTTCCTGCAGCAGGCACATGGTTGTGTGCTCCTACACACTTGCACACGCACACGCACACAAACACGCAGGTGGGCAGATTGCTGTGAATGTCAGTGGCCTGATGTGTGTAAGGCTGTAAAACTGCACAGCTGTTTCATATATTATAGAAACATTCAGCATTCACACTGGAAAATAGATCTGGTAGTTTCTAGTGAAAATCACTGTGTAATCGGACATAAATCTTGGTACAGTGTAGCCAGCCAAAGACCCTGGGCTGACATGCTGAGCTGCTTAACGCAGGTCTGGGGTCAGGCCCTGGGCCCCGTGGCCTCCGCCACCTGAGGCAAGCCGGCCTGAGATAGGGTTCGGTCTTCTGGGCTCCTGCTCCCTTTGTGTCCTGTGAATTCCAGCGATCCATAAGTGCCCGCAGCGTGAGGCAGATGGTCTGTTTAATCTGGAATTGTAAGGAGCAGAGCAAACGCCTCCCCCTCCAGCCTGCTGATATGGTCATCGCTGGGCAGAGACACACTCTGACCTAGATAGAGGGGCCGCGGTAGCAACTCCTCCAGCATCCCAGCACCCTGCGTGCAAGCTGTGCCGGTACGGGTCTCTCCCTCTGTCGTCACGTGCGAGAGGCTTACCTCGGTGTCTGCATGCATGGAGATGGAGGGCTGACGGACCGGGGTGGGTGATCGTGCCGGGTGGGTTAGGGGTTTGGCTAGCCAGTGGTCAGCTGTGCTGTTTCGCATCCACTTTTTTGGTCGCCCGCTTTAAGACTAGGGTTGCAAAGGGGTGTAGAATTTCTGATAGATTTCCAGACACTTTCCAGGAGAAGTTTAGTCTGGGCTATTTTGGCAAAAAGCAGCTTGACATCAAACGGGTATATGCAGTCTCTTGTAAATGAATATTGCGAAAGTGGCTTCCTAATGAGTAGAATGCGTCGTTTTGTTATTATTTATAGGCCATAAGGTGTTTTTGTCTAAGTGAGCTGAGTCAGACAGTTTCAGTGAGCCGTGGAACTGTGTCAGCTGTCATATGGCAAAGATAGCAAAC
Organism: Mormyrus hasselquistii; assembly: GCA_026779605.1. Classification (NCBI taxonomy): domain Eukaryota; kingdom Metazoa; phylum Chordata; class Actinopteri; order Osteoglossiformes; family Mormyridae; genus Mormyrus; species Mormyrus hasselquistii. Next base: position 11,295,447 of record JAODKE010000041.1, read on the forward strand.
TGTATGAATAATGCAACATAAAATATGACTTTTAAACAGTGCATTTTGATGCAGATGCTTATTTTGGGGTATTTTTTACACGTAGTACTTGGTTACACGGTGATATCATGATTAGTGTCGTCAAGTTCGGCACCTTGTGATTCTGACAGTACAGGTATGACTTCCATGTGTCACGAGGTTCATGAGTTACTGTTTTTAAACTCCGTTAACTGATTCAGTGGCGATCAGGTCCCAAAGGTTAAATTGTCAATGAAATGGTGTTGGGTAGCTTACACGTCCTTGGTGAGCGGATTCTGTAACATGCCAGCCCGGACCGAGAAGCATGAAAGGTGACTGTCAGGGCCTCAGCCAGTTTAGTTTGCCTATCACTCCAAAGCCCCAAGATCTGCGAGCAGCACAACAGGCCTGCGTGAGGCACTTTCTGATCTCCGGTAACACCCGGTATTGTCTGTGAATGGGAAGCGGCCTCGTGGCTGTACGCCGTGGAGGCTTTAACTACTGCGTGTGTCTATCTCATTCAGGTGCTCAGCCATGAACAAGCTGCGGCAGAGTTTTCGGCGCAAGAAGGACGTGTACGTGCCCGAGTCGAGCCGACCGCACCAGTGGCAGACGGACGAAGAGGCCGTACGCAGTGGGAAGTGCAACTTCGCTGTCAAGGTGACAGAGAGGCGCATGCTCGCAGCCGCTGTAACGGACCGCGGACGGCCCTGTTTCCCCAAACGGGTCGTGTGATTGAGGCAAACCTTCAAAGCACTCCATCACTCTCATACTCACACTAACGCACGAGATGTGCTACTGGACAGGAACCCCCCTTAACTCATTTCTTTGTTTTTATTTTAATTAATTTTTCTACTATTGTCTTGAGTTTCTGATTCTTCAGAAACTTGGTTACTAAAGAGGAGCAAAAGCAGTAGTACTGGTAAGAGTAGTAATTGTAGTAATAATAAAATAATGTCAGTAACAGCCCCCCCTCAAAAGAGCCAGTGCTTAATCACCCCTGAACGGCCTCCTCTTAGCTGGTGCTGAACAACCTGCTGAGCTGCAAGTTTGACCCAACGGCCCGATTAGTGACGTGCCAGCTAGGGCCTGACAGGACTGCAGTCATTTAGCCTCTTTACGTCTGTATTTTACAGTGAGCAGCACTGCTTGTGAGAGGCGTCGGGAGTAGTGCACTCAAATACTCCATCTTACCTTTACAGAAGATTTCTAGGATTGTGCTATTTTAGATTTGATGATTGCCAGCAGAAAGCAGCACTCTTTTCTGCATCATGTATGTCCCATGGGCTCTTTTTCAGTAACGGTTCGTAAGCAACTGCTACGATGTTGAATCGGGCCCTTTTAACTGTAATCAGACTGTCGAATCAGGCCAGCAATTCCCGATCCGGTCCACTAGGATCACCAGATGGTCCACGTTTTTGCTCCCCCCTTGGTCCCTTCAACAGGGGGGCGGGAAGGAGCAAAAATGTGGAATCCCTGGGGGGTCCCCGAGGGCCGGGTTGGGAAACGCTGCCCTAGGCCTCAGAATGTGTCTGTGGCCCTAATGGACCAGGGACCTGCCTCAATGGGATCGTGAAGGTTAACAAGGCCAATAGAAAGCAGCCTCTGCGGTGTGACAGGAAAGGGCCAGGACTTCCTGGCCCGCCACCCGCACAATGGGCTCTGGGAGGACAGACGCATGAGCTCGTGCTGGTCCTGGGCGGCAGGGTCAGGGTCTGCGGGGAGGAGGGGGGGCAGGGCGGGTTGACCATTCTGATGCCTGTGTGCCCCCCATAGTACCTGGGCCACGTGGAGGTGGAGGAGTCCCGTGGGATGCACATCTGCGAGGATGCTGTGAAGAGACTGAAGATGGTATGTGACCAAGGCATCTTATGGGTGCCAAACATGAGGGACCGTCCATGGGGCGTTTCTGAGCGTGTGTCAGCGAGCGAGCAAGTGTAGTCTGTCTTTTTCCCCCCCCCTTTTCCTTCCTCCCCCTGCCCTTCTTTCTTTGCCTTTTCTTCCCCTTTTCACATTTCCTCTCTCAAGACAGTGCAGTGTTTATTCTCTGTTGTGACCCCCCCCCCCCCCCCCCCCCCCCCCCCCCCCCCCCCCCCCCCCCCTCCCCCCCCCCCTTCCCCCCCCCCTCCCCCCCCCGTGTGGGTCGCGCCTCCGTGGCGGAGACAGT
>JAODKE010000041.1:11301694-11315822 GCA_026779605.1 Mormyrus hasselquistii
TAGACTGAGAAAAGCATTAAAGGGTGATGGAGTGGTTCCTGGCCGTGTTTTTTTTTTTTTTTTTTTTTTTTTTTGTCTTGGTTTTGTTTCTGCAACCTGCTATGGACTGAAATCTAGCTGAGGTCCTTGATGTTCCTGGCACACTGGCCCTGTGATGGATGGATGGATGGATAGGTGGATGTGAAGAAGAGGCCTCTCAAGCCGTGTGTGGAGATCAGAGAATGTTGTTCCTGTTCCTCTTATCCATTTGAAAGTCACTCTTAATTCTCCATGCATGCCATTTGCAGAGGTGGAGATGGAGGGTGACAGCATTAGCTCCCTGTGTACCCAGATCACCTCCACGTTCAGCGGGCCCCCCGAAGACCCCTTCTCCTCCGCTCCCATGCCTAAGCCCACCTCTTCGCCGCAGTCTCCGGCTGTGCCAGGTATGCCCCGTCTTCAGGCAAGTAGGCCTCTGTCCTCAGTGAGCGTGCCTCTCAATCCAGCTCTCTGGGTCCCTTCTGCAGTGAACGGATCTGTTCCTGCCTCCAACCCGCCAACCACTAGCATGCTGAGCACGGCTCCCCCAAGCCTGCCCCCGCCGTTGCCAGCACGAGATACCAATCCCTGGGCCAGGCCTGCTGCCGGGATACCGGGCCAGGGCTACATAGGTAGGCCTTAGCCGACAGGGTTACCTGTCCATATGCATCTCTATTTTGGACTGACTATTTAGACCAGAGTTTTCCAATCCAGTCTTCGGGAACCCCCAGGCATTCCATGGTTTTACTCGCTCTCAACTCTGGCAGCTCGGAGGGAGCAAAAACATGGACTGATTATGGGTCCCGAGAACTGAATTGGGACACACTGGCTCAGACAGTTGGAGATGCTGGTCTGTCAAGTTCTTCTGAAGGATAGATTTAGACAGGGCCGTGATTTTTGGTCCGTTGTTAGAGGTACGTTCCTCTAAAGGATCTTTTTGGTTGAGGAGAATGAAGGTGGCATCTGCGGGTGCACATCTTGTGTACATTCCTTGGAGGAGGAGCAAGGGAACGGCACCCTGGGGCTTCCCGGGTTTCCCTCGTGGCTGAACTCTGCCTCTACGGCTTAGTGTGTGTTGTGCTCACGTTCTTTTTACTTTGCTCATGGGAATTTTACTTGCACAAAAATGTTATGAGGGCCGAATGAAAAATGATTAGTCTACAGAGAATAACCAATCAGATTGTAGTGGAGGTGGGTGAGAGCGACTAGAGAAGGCGAGGCCAACCAGTCAGATGTCTCGGTCCCACCTCCTCCAGTTGCTTGGTCCCACCTCCTCTACAATGTGATTGGTTATCTATCTAGAACGATCACTTGTCGTTCTGCCCTCAGATCATTTTCTGGTAGGTAAAACTCTCATGAGCGTTTACTTTGAATTCCCCCATCCTCCAGGAGGAGACTTGACCAGCGCCCCTGCACCCACCAGCTCTGGCACTGCCGCCCTGCATACCCACAGACGGACCCCGTCAGAGGCAGACCGCTGGCTAGATGAGGTGACCAAGTCTGTGCGCGCCCAGCAGCCCCCTGCCGCTGCCGTCATGGGCACGCCATCCCCCCCCACCCACCACGTACCCGTGCCAGCAGTCCCCTTCATGCCCGCTCTGGCGCCAGCCGTGCCCTTGCTGCCCCCGCCGCAGCCCGTGTATTCCATTCCTGCACCGGCTTCCTACCCCGTTTCCAACGGGGCCCCATTCGGGGCGCTCAGCGTGCCCGTCGTTGGCATCACCCCGTCCCAGATGGTGGCCAACGTCTTCGGCACGGCCGTACCCCCAGTCCAACCGGTGCCCTTCCCCCAGCACAGCGTCATCGCCGCTCCCCCTGGTGGCCTCTACAAGCCCTCCCCACCCCCCGCCACCGAGCCAGCCTCCTGCTCCCCGCTGCACCCCAATGGCAGTGCCTCCGTCAACGGTGCGGAGATGTGGGCCGGCCAGGGCCAGCCCCAGGCTGACGACTTCGACAGCCAGTGGGCTGCCCTAGAGGGCCAGTCACGCCAGCGGCCCACGCCGTCGCACACAAACCCCTTCTCCAGTGAGCTGCAGAAAACGTTTGAGATCCAGCTGTGAGGCTGGGCACCACTAAGAATGTAGAGAGGAGGCGATGAAGGCGCGGGGAAGGGATCAGGAGTGCGGGACCCCGACACCCTGCCTGAATACCTCCCCAAACCGAATGGGATGTGAAGGTCTGTAACCAGCAGGTGGTATCTGGAGACCTGTGAGTTTGACGGTGTGGTATCCATCCAGGTGTTTTGTATGTCCATCACCCCCTCAGTCGTGATGCCTCATGCAGCAAAGCTGTGCATGGAGGATGACAAACTCTGCCAGCACCAACTCCCACTCGGCCTTGCTCTGAGCTTTTACTGCCCCCTTGTGGTGGAGGTGCAATATGCTGCCCCACCCACTGCAGGCGCTGAAGTGCTGCGGCAAACAGAGCTTCCAGACAAGTGTTTCAGAAGTGGGGAAGGAGCACGATGAAAGATAAGAATGCCAAAATCTTTATTTTTATGCATTTATTATATTTTAAAATGAATTTAATAAGTTGTATATAATACTGCCAAAGGTGCAGGCTAACCATTACTGGGATAAGTGTATATAGACTTTTTTTTTTTTTTTTTAATCTTATGTAAATGTAATGTTGAGTTATGAGATTTTCTTTTTTGATGCCCTGTGATTTGCAATGAGATTTTATCGTACGTTGTCGTCGAGGCAGAATCCCCCCCACACCTGAGCCCAGTGAGTAGCTGGCTTGGAGGGTGGGTCGGGGGGGGGGAGGGTCTTCTGTCCCCTGTTTAATTTATATTGCACACCAGCCCCTGCTCTGCTTCCTGCTCATGGGGCAAGCCCCGTCCTTCCTTGTCCGTCTGTCTTTTTAATATATCTGTCCATCTGACCTCGTTTTCCGTTATGGCTTTGGCCTGCATGGTTCCTGCTGGTAGATCGAGGAGTGACCCGACTCCTGCTGCTTCCAGTCCCACCTTTAGGACCGTGTGTGACCCCGTGGTCCCTTCCTGTGTTTTGTTCTCATGCTTGAACACGTGAACCTGTGACAACTGGTCTTTCTATCCTTGTTTTTTATTTTTTTCACAGCAAACTGTTGGGACAGAGACTGAATAAAGTGGTGGTCAGAAAAACTGTTTTCCAAGTTTTTATCAATCTCCCGAATGACGCTCAGCTGTGCTCCCCCTTGTGGTCATTCCATTACTAGCATGGCTCCCATAACTTTGGTATATGAGGAATAATGATCCACCTGCTCAATAAGTATTTACTAGCGTGCAGAAACAGAAGGGTCACCTGCCCTACTGAAATAAAACACAAATGATTCATCCCATCTCAGAGGACTTCAGTGAAAGTCATACTACAAAAGGGCTGTTCTTGAAAGAGCTAAATTAATTTTAACAGCTGTGTTATTAAGCAAATTTTATTGAGAGAACTTCCCAACAACCATGTTCAATGTGTTTCACAGCTTAAGCAAATTTGCACCTTAGGAGAACTCTTCATAGAGATGCGTACAGATAAGAAACCTGAGCCAATGACACCTTAATGTTAACACTGCAAACTGAAGACAAGGATCTTTACTGGGAACTCTTTTGTGAATGGAAAACCTATATCAGAAATATCCAGCCTATTGCCCAATTCAGTGACTTGCAGCATTTGAGTTTAGACAAATGGCTCTCAAATTAGCTCACAGTGTGTGTGGCTTGGTGAGCTAAGCCTCTGCACCTGTAACTGGAAGGTCGAATGAATTTAGTGATTGTCATTGACACACCACAGCACACAGTGCACAATGACAAAATGTGTTCTCTGCATTTAACCCATATGTGCAAGCAGGGGGCAGCTAATTCAGTGCTTGGGGGTGGTGCCTTGCTGGTTGGGCATTTGAGCCTGCAGTCTTTCAATTACGAGTGCGCTTCCCCAATCATCAAGCCACCACTGCCCACAAGTAGCTTCTGCAGAACAAAATGTTTGTGGGCCTTCGAGCAAGGCCCTTAACCCTCAGCTCCATGGGTGTTGTGACATGTAGAATGCCCTTCACTGCCAAGCTTGCTCTCACTGATCTGTGTCAGGACATAGGGTAGGCAAAAAAGTCCTCCCCTTGGGGATCAATGTGTCGTTAAATTACAAAAGTTCAGTTAAACTGTTCATAAATCCAGAAATTCATCCATTTTATGACCCTGCGTGTCCTATTCTGGGTTGCGAGGGGTCCTGGAGTCTATCGGTGAGAGCCAGGGAACAGCCCGGTATGAGGCACACCTATGGGCAATCTGTTAACTCCAGTTACCTTCAGCATTTTCTTTTTTTGGACGGTGGAATTTGGAATGTCCCGAGGACAGAGGGAGAACACGCAAACTCCACACACACGGAACCCTGATCCCAGAGGTGTGAGGTAACAGCTCTATCCCCTGCACCCCCATCCTGCCCCCTTCAGAAAGTCATAAACCAACAGAACTGTTAGAGTTTATTTTTAAATTACCAAAAAACAGAGAGCATGTTAACACCGGTCTTTAAACAGAAGAAATTAAAACTGTCAAGGCTGTGTGTGAAGAGTTCCTGCATCCCGTTCAGCGGCGCCTCTGCCGCAAGCTGCTCTTACAGGTGAATTTCCTGAATATACAGTCAGTATGATAATGGGGACGGTGCTTTTTCCCTCCCCAAAACAAATTTAACTTCAGATATATGTACGGTGAACAAGTTTCAACCTCAAGGGACCAATGTCAAGCATGTTGGAGATGACGACATTTTTCAACCGGGATGTTATATTTCAGAAATATATCCCTGCATGAAACATTGCCGAGTTGAACCAGACTTTCACATGACTAGAACATCTGAATTGGCCATCCATTAAAAATCCTGCTTAACAAATCAGTAAAGACAGTAAAGTTAAAAAAAAAAACATGGTCATTATTATCATTGAAACCCCCCCCCCTAAACAGCTAGGCCCTCATTTGCCCGCCTGCTGGGCCTGCCGGCGGAGCAGCACATAGATCTTCTCCTTGATCCAGTCCTTGTTGTAGGGCTGGTAGGTCTGGGTGTCTGCACGATACCTAGGAGGAGGATGAGAGACATAGCTTTTACACCAGCAGTTCTCCTCCTGTGCACTAGGGGGCGTTTTCCATGGGACAATGCCACTAACGATGAACACCAAGTACAGCACATCGTCTCAAAAGAATCACCTTCATTGATATCGTAGTCTTTCAATCGACGAGACCCCGCAAAAGAATTAAATTTGCTTTTTCCCGTCTGCCCTGACATTTCTCTGATAATCTGGTCAGGATTAAAGCCTGGTTGTACCCTGCATATCAAGATTTCAAAGTGGACTTCAAACAACTTGCAGTTCAATGGTTCTTGATTGGCTGAAAAAAAGCCACATTAATATGACAAGCACAGCCAGACCCCAAATGGAGAACATTCCACAAGTTATTAGGTCTGCGTCTTGACGCTAGCTAACATACTACCACCAGAATTTCAAATTTATCCAAGAAACAGCTTTGTGCATGTTGCTGCTGCGGGTAAATTCCTCAGTGGTGTGGAATCAGACACCAAACAGGGCAGACTTACACCAGGCAGCTGAGGTCAGCCAGGTCGTCGATGAAGTCGAACAGCTGGCTGATGTCGTATGTGATGGACGGGCTGTTGGGGTTCATCCTCTTCAGGTGCTCCTCGTACATTTTGCAGACTCCTAGCAGCGTTAGGAAACATAGGTCACCCTCTCTTTCGGGGACGACGCGAAAGCCGCCCCCATGGGTTTGGCTATTTTTAACGCCGCAGTTGCTGCAGTGATGCACTGCACTGGAGAGCCAGTGTTAAAGGGGGGATTTATCCAGTTATTTTTAGTGGACTTCAAAGTACATGCAGGAAAGGCAGCTGCATAGATGGACACTCCTTTGTCTGGCATTTCTCAGGCCAAAGACCATCGGAGGGTTGTAAGGAGCAAAGACGCCGGATCTGGAAGAATCCCAAGCTGTTCGAAGCAGCCTGGTCACCTGCTGCAGAAGGTACTCGAGTCCTTAAGAAGGACAGGTCTGCCTTCACTCAAGGCAGACTCAGGGGCCACGTTATACCAATGGAGAAATGTGTGTGGGTACCAAGGTCCTGCAGCCAACTGCTAGACACACTAGACAGACAATTCAGCACAGGACCAAAAGTAAAATAGACTGGTCCTCTTACCTTCCATGCACTCGTTGACAGACTCATAATCGGCATACGTTCTCCCCTCAGGCCTCTTGGTGGGCTGGACCAGCAGGATTGTGTGGGACTGTGAGACAGAGCTCAAGTTAGTGTGGAGTTACTTAGCATGCTAACCCATGATGCATGATTTGACGAAACCATTCCCATAAACACAAAGGCATGTTTTTCTACTCCTTTTCGGTTTGGATTATTTGCTTCAGCGTTTTAAAACTCCAAGCGGACTTCTAGAGAATAACCCCTAGTCATCAAATGACCTGAATAAAGCAATTCAGATGCTGTGATTCAACAGAAGTGGCCCAAGGCTTTCATTCTCAACTCTTGATCACTCAAGACATTAATCACAGACGTCCTCCGACCGTCTGCCCTCATAAGCAGATGGTCCAATCGTCAGCAAGCGGCCCCAGCAGGTACTCCAGCCCAATTTCTGAAGTCAGATTTCTTTTTCGCAGTCTTTTAGGCACAGCCGCAACTTTAAAGCTTAAATAGAGAAAAATGGACAGAGATGGGGCCCAGGACAGGCTATGGTCCCACTGGAAGCAAAGCTAGAAAGAGCCAGTGGGATGCACTGACGTCTTTAAATTACGCAAGTTTTAGTGGAACAACTTTATTCGTCAAAGAAGTTCTGTTTTGTAATTTTAGAAAAACATGAGGTCCGGGTACATTTGTCATGCGCTCAAGCTGCAGAGGATGTGGCTATGACAGACGCTGCTGCTGCTCTGCTGAGTGGTAGGATGAGGCTATGAGGGAAAAGTCTGGGTGCAGCCCTCAGTGCCATCAGCCCCAACCTCAAAGCCAATGTGCCAATTATGGCAGCTGGGCATTTTCCCCCTAAAAACTTACCAGAACTGTAATGTACAAGTTCAAAGAGAAAATACATTTCTATAGCTACAATTTGCTGAAAATGGAGCCCTTAGCTCAGAAACCATCTTTTATCCTGAGACTGGAAAACGTGGGTTGTGTTACAAAAATTACAACAGCTTGAAAGAAAGGTAACAACAGAATCCTTTATTAAAAAGGAGCTGCCTTGGAAACTCACGACAGCAAACTATAGGATCAGCTAAACAGTCAACCAAAGGTACAATGCTTGCATTTACATATAATTAAACCGAAACTCAGACATCCCGATGCTCGTATGAAGACTGTGTTCTACCGTATAAAAGCCGAGATTCAACGAGTCTTGTTATCTGATAGACAAATATCATTAAGCATTTTTATTTCGTTTTAAATTAATGATTTCGTACTGTAAAGCAGGATAAGCTGTAATGCTGTAAAAAAAGAGTGTCTACTAAAGTTAATGTTTGGAGTAAGTCATGAAATATTTTGCCTTTATATTGAGACACCTGGGCGTGTTTTCGCGACGATGATACACACAACATTCATGGCACTGATGAATTCTGATAATCTTGCAATACTGTAATCTACCATTATATAGTTTGTATCAAAACTACTTCCAATAAATGTGTCAGTTTGAATCCTGTAAAACATACCGGGTACAACTGTGGCGTTTGATTCTTTCATATGCAGAATTTTAATTAACGTTGTTTTGCAGTAATAGAGGGAATGTTACACAAAGGCCTTCTGCGGCTTAGGTAAATAAAGGCCCCGGCCACTATTTAAGGAAGTACGGTAAGTGCTTTTGTTCAGTTCCTCTCAGCATTTAATCAATACACCAATATTATATTTATTAAATGCTGACGTTTCATACTACTGTCTTTACTATCCAGTGGCATATTAGAATTTGTAATTCGACCATTTAACAGGTCCCAATCTAAAGCATGTGATCGTATTAGAAGAATTCGATTAGACGTCGTCTGGTTGTAGCTTCGACTTCTAACTAGCCTGGGTCGTATTGTACTTGTAAACTGTATAAACTACATTGGTGTCACCTTTGCCTAAATTCACCTAGGCATAGTATTAAATACTGATATTTAATACTGAAATGTTTGCATACATTAGTACGACGTCTCGACTGCCGTCCTTTTAATACACCCTTAGCTGCACACGCCATCTTATGCGAGACACTTAAAGTGGCCAGTACAACAAATTCGTCTCACTGTACGGTTGTTTTGCCATCTACATTTATTTTTCATACAATTACATATGATACGCAGTTAACAAGACTTGCATAAGCAATGTCCAAAATGTTAGTTAGACTGGACGCAGTCAAGGAACCGATTTATCTAGATGCAATACGAATACTAACGTTATATTATGCCAGTTATATTAGGAACAAATGAACGACACAGATAAGATAACACAATCATAAAGAAGACGAGCGAGTGTGTTATCTAGCAATGATTGCAGCCAACACGCATGTGCTCCATACCGGCCCGCTCATGAACGCTGAATGAAAACACTCTGGCACAACATTTCGAGGCAGGATCACCCATACACTTACCATAACTGTTAGATATTTACTGTTCGCTGCACGTCTCGCTGTTGAAGCAAATTCACTACAACGGGCGACCTTTTCAAGTATCGTTTCTAATCGACTGAAAGACCACCAAACACTAACGTCGGGGAACAGCTACTGGCGTACAGGAAGTGGTACTCCGGAAATAGAAATGCATGATGGGAAATGGCCGAACCTGATGTTCGGAACCCGGGGTGCGTGTGACCTGCATGATTTGTTTGGCCCTAGTAAAGGCAGCGAAATTCATTTTAAGATTCTCTGTAGCTATGATCCATGCAACCGGTCGCTACGTTTTTGATAACATATGTCCAATTTGTTCGTAAAATAAAAAGAAACCATTAGTATTAAAGCGGTTATTTTAATTTTACCTTCAAATAGTCCTAGTTTATGAATGGATGTGGCATTTTCAATATATTATGTTTCAGCAGGGTGTTACAGTTTTCTGGTTGCATAATATTTCTTTTAGGTATCAGAGCAAACCATGTTGATGTCAATATTTACCTACTCTGTTCTTGAGAAGCTTTATGATGTCAGAGTGATAAAGAATAAATGTAATTTCAATTTGTTCTTTTTATATAGAGTCCTTGTTTGTCTCTGCTGGAAAAGATATCAAGATATTTGAATATTAAAGCCTCCAAAATGTGTACAATACTATACACTATAGTGGGCTGGCTTTTGACATTCTTTTATAACTGCCTATTGCAATGTCTGTATCTTGCCAGTGTTAATGTGATTTTGTGTGTACTTTGATATTGTCAAAAAAGACTAAAACCTTGACACTTTTAATTTAGGTTTGTCTGATTTGGCCATTTTAAGATGCCTATAAGAAACATGTGAAAAATGTATATAATACACCTGGAAATGTAAAAATGTAAAAATGAGACATATCCACACTTGCAGTGTATTACGATTCATGTAGTTGTGTTGCAGATATAAAAAGTGTTACACGTACAAAATCAAAATAAATCATGTCCCACACTTTTCTATTTTTAATGTGACCTTTCAGGGAAACAGACTATTAGGGGACAAAATTAAAATAACAAAATCAGCGTTCAGAGGTAGCCAATCACACTTGTTTCCGCTGACAAACATCTATGGGATTTTATTGTTGAAAGAGCTCTATCAGGAGAGAGTTGTGCCATGGAGGACTGTGAAGACTGTCATCTACACGTGGAGAAAAGGTGGCATCACCAAGACTAGGATCTGAACATTTTTCAGAACATCATGAAGTGATGTGTCTCTTGCGAAGGACCCCATGCCTTTGGTGAAGCGCGGTGATGGCAGCATCATGCTCTGGGGCCACTGCTCTTCAGCTGGGCATCTGGCTGGCTGCAGATATCAAGATGTTTTGAGAAAAAAATAACCCTGTTCCCCCGCCCCCATCAGAAAGTAAAGAGGAATTTCATGATATTGAAGTGTTTAAGTGAGCCAATCAGACACCAGGCTTCAATCCCATAGAAAACCGGTGGAATTTCTTTAAAAAGGCAATTTGGCAATTTAAAGGAACCTCGACTTTTTTTGCAAAGAAAAGCTATTCTCAGCAATTTACTGCTGTAATAAATGTGAGACGTTTTAAATTTCTAATTTTTGTAAAAAATTGCTTTCCTCTTGTATTTTGTTAGATGTAAAGTCAAATTAAGAATGTAATACATGTGTCTTAAATAATTGTTGATGGTTAATAAGTGTTCAAAACTAATTTTAAAAACAGAAAATCTACTTTAACGTTATCCAATAATTCGGTCCTCTTATAACAACAACTCCAGAAAGAAAGTGTTTATATGTTTTTATGCATTTAAGTAGAACAGTCAGTTATAAATAGCATTTTGGTGCCTGGCTTGGTCATAAACAGATTTCCAGTGTAATTGAGGTTCTAGTTGGAATTTGGATGACAAACCAAAATATAAGGAAGCCTGTGACATGTATATTTAGTGGGTTTACTGGGTTTACTGGATATTTACAACTCTGGAAAAAAATTAATAGACCACTTTAAATATATTTTTTTTCTAAAAATCAGCAATCCTGGTTTAATCATGGTTCTGCTGGCAGAAGGCTACACTGTGAGGCAGGCTGCTTCCAGGCTAAAAGTTTCTAAGGCGGCAGTACACAAGAACAAGGTGAAGCAGGAGACACTGGCAGTGACCAGAAACCAGCCAGGCAGAGGGTAGAAGCGACTTTCTAATGCCAGATATGACCTTTAACTTATCCGACGGTGCCTCATGAGACGGAGGATGACATGAAGGGACCTTAAAAAAAGGTACGTATTAAGTGGTGTGAAGTGCACTGCTAAGACAATTCATAACAGGTTCCTAGAAGAATGACTGTGGACCATAAGAAAGGGCAGAAGTCTTCATCACTGAGAAGCAGGGAAGAGACAGGGTGGAGTTTGTGAAAAAAGTATATATTTTACACAGGCACATACCCATAAACTGAGAAATGAGTGAAACTGAAGATTTTGTTGTGGTCTCTTAATTTATTCCAGAGCTATATTTAGTGAATTTACTGGGTATCACATCTGTGTTATTATGAGCGTTAGTTATAAGTTATACGTGTCTTTTACTTCTGCTTTGCCGTTACCTTCCTGGAGCATGGGCTGCTTTGTAAGCCCCAGGATGTCTGGCTGCTCTTCTTAAAGCTGCGTCTAATTGGATTCTGTTTTGTATCGGAACACTCAAGGCGAAATCTGCTGCCTTGCCTACAAGAAGCAGTGAAGGTTAGTCTTCATTTGTACATAGTGATTTAGTGTTCAGATCTTCATCAGACTATGTCCAGCAATCAGATTTGTACAGTCCAGTATCAGGGTCAATAAATATGCAATGTTTCCATTCAAAATGTACCAACATGTACCAACATATTGGAGATTGCAGTTTGTACCCATTGTTTGAACACTGTAGACTCATGCTTAAACCAAAGTAACATAACTTGAAGTTTTTGTTACTATACCTTAAACAAAGTGTAATAATGCCCTAAACTAAAGTGCTGCTTTGCACTTTAGTTGCAATTCTGCAACACATTTGCTCCTGCACGCTGCTCACTATTTCATACGTAAGACATATCGTTTAAAAATGAAATCTCAGGGTACTATTGGGAAAACACATCTATTCAAAATACAAAACACATTGGGTAATTGAAAATACACCTGAAAACACTTATTTACAAAACTGAACACCAATCAGCCAGCTAGAAAAAGGCCTCACTTGAGCCATTTTGAGAATTTTGCAAGCATGGAGGCCGGGAGAGCTAGAGGCAGAGGTAGAGGAAGACACAGTGAGAGAGAGAGAGAGGAGGACGTGGTCGAAGAAGCCATGCAAGGACTATTATTTCTGATGACATAAGAGCAACTTTGGTGGACCATGTCATCAACCATGGGCTGACTATGAGGGAAGCTGGGCAGAGAGTCCACCCTAATCTAAGCCATTTCATCCACAATAAGGACATTCCAACTGGAACGCGGGTATGTCTCCAACTCTCTACTCAGACTGTATCTAGAGTATTTACAGTACTGTACCATATCACATTGCCATGTCACATGTACTGTATTGCAGGGTGGCTAATGTTCGAAAAGGAGCAAAAGTGGTACTTTTGTGAAACATACCATGATAACGTGTTGAGATGTTTCAGTACTGTGTATGGTATATACAGTAAAGTACACTATATACAGTACTGTGTATATTTACAGGAGAGTACAGTATATGCAGTACTGTGTATGGTATATACAGTAAAGTACACTATATACAGTACTGTGTATGGTATTTACAGTAAAGTACAGTATATGCAGTACTGTGTATGGTATATACAGTAAAGTACAGTATATGCAGTACTGTGTATGGTATACACAATAAAGTACAGTATATGCAGTACTGTGTATGGTATATACAGTACTGTAAAAAAGAAGCAAACCAATAACAATTTGTGGTTGCATTTTTCTACAGAATGGCTAGAAGACCTACTGGGGGTGGACCCCAATGCCTGTTCACCCAACAGCAGGAACTTGCCATTGTGAACCTAGTCAGAGCAAACAATACGATCCGTCTCCACCACCTACAGCAACAAATACTTTAAGAGTATTCAACAACATAAATCGAGTAAGCATTACCGAATCAGACGCATCTTGGTAAAGCACAACATGACTATGAAGCAATTGTACAGTGTCCCATTTGGGAGGAACAGTGTCAGGGTCAAAGGGCTTTGACATGAATACGTACAGGTAAGTGTTATAGTCCTTTACATTTACAATGCAGAATGGGTGCAGTCCAGTAACAGCTGAATATGTACCATTGGATCAGTACCACATAGATATATTCAGAAAGCTACACAGGTACCTGTGTGGTGGGCTGGGGCGGTTAGCAGTAGTGTAGTTGTGTGTTTTGAGTAATGCCATCCATAACATGTATTTTCTGTTGCAGAGAATCTTGTACATGGATGGAGCTGCTCAGCCTCGTGAATTTATTTACATTGACGAGGCTGGATTCAACCTTAGCAAAAATAGATGACGGGGACATAATATACTTGGCCAAAGGACAATTTTGCACGTCCCGGGGCAGCGCGGGGGAAGTATCACATTGTATGCCACCATAAGTCTTGGAGGGCTACTCCACCATCATTCCAAACTGCATCCCTATAATGCACAACACATAATCACATTTCTAGATGCGCTTCATGATGCAGTTGTACAGGACAGACCAGGGGGTTGTTCCACAAAGCGAGCTAAACTCAAAAGCCAGGCTTATTTCGACAATCCCGGCTGAATTTTTCCAAATTTGGTTCCATGAACGAGGCTAACCTGAAGGTCCGCTTAGTAACTATGTCAACATATGCTCTTGGACAAGCCTGCTCCGTGGCAGGATAGCTGTGAAGCTTAGCTTAGCTTGATGAATATGATTGGACGAGCCATGTGATGTCACACAGCAGGACATTCTGCGGGCCTGGGATTATTCTGATGCTGTTCTCTCCCTCTCCCCCCTTCTCACACATCAACCCTCCAATATGAAATTATTAGAGATTACATGCAGGCAATTCCAATTACTCAGAAAGTATAAAATGACAAGGAGTGCATTGAAGACTTTTACATGAAGAACCATGGCGTTTATTCATAATGCAGTTGATGAGGGAGCACGGGTCATTCATGGAGCTTTAAGGCAACAGGTTCCACAGGTACTTCGGCCCAGGATAGATCCATTGCATTTTCCCAGATGATTATTTATACGAGCGCTATAGATTTTGTAGCGGCAGTATTACATATTTGTGTCAGTTATTGGAACCTTATATTTCTATAAGTACATGTCGCTCTAAAGCCCTTACGGTTGCACCGTCTACGTGTATCGCTTTTTGTTACTATGCCAGTGATTCATTTCTGTACAGTGTGGGGGATGCTGAACATTTACGCAAAGCTGCCGTGAAATCAGGAAGGTTTACATTGCATTTAAGTCCTTTTGAAATATATTCCTTTCCTGGCCACCGAGGCATTTTTGACATTAAAGAAACTTTCTTTGGAATTAATGGAGCTGAATCTTTAAACATC
>JAODKE010000041.1:11330952-11342155 GCA_026779605.1 Mormyrus hasselquistii
ATGGATGGATGGATGGATGGATGGATGGATGGATGGAGGCACTATGCAATAAAGATACATGCTGTATCCAAAGTCCCAGGACCCTTCACAGTGTCCATTCTTCCCACCGCACTGCCACTTGAGCGTTATAAGCATGAGCACCTTGGGGTGGGCTGTTGCAGGTATGGGTGCTGTCCAGATGGCGTGACTGCAGCCCGGGGTCCCAGCAGGGAGGGCTGCCTGAAGAAGGACGTCCACACTGACGCTGTGAGGGTCCATCCTCTCCGAGCGCTGCACTCTCTCTTCTCTCGGAATCTCTGAATGCCCACTGGTCCAATAGTGAGACTTCAGGCTACACTCAGTGTGTGATCAGCCTGGAGAAGCCGGCTCGGGGCTTTCCAAAGAAACCTACTTTTGCTGTGTTTATATAAATGCGGGGAAAAACCCAGAAATGTGCATCTCCAGCGGAGTGTGCCTTAAATGAGACCTTCCCAGTCACACTACAATTTGCTACGATGTCAGAAAAAAAGTACCAATCAGTGCCTTGGCTTGTGTACTTTTTAAGGTACAGAAATGTACTGATGTTTGAGAAACATCACATCAGCATTAATGTACCCCAATGATACAAAAATGTTCATCAGAGTCCATTTCTGTATCTTAAAAGGTACATTTACTTACGGCTAAGGGTACAATTGGCAGACCCTTGAGGGTACAGCCTAAGTGACAAGCAAAGATACTCTTTTTTTCTGACAGTGTACCACAAGTATATAAGTGACTCAGTGATTCCAGCTCTGTCTCTGTGAACTGAACCACTAGTATTTTACCAAAAGTGTAAGAAATAAATGTATTTTCTTTAACTGATCACCTGCTCAGTGTAGCCCTTCGAGAAACTGGAAATAGTTCCCATTTCTTTCTATTTAAAATCCATGACTGAATAAAGAGCAACCTTCTGTCTTGTTATCTTGGTATTTTCAGCATTAACTTAACTGAGCGCATGTCTACATGAAGTCAGGTACCCGTGAGTACACTTCTAAGTTGCTGTTGTGCAACATTTGGGCCGATTGCATTCAGAAAGGAGAAACCAGACTGGAACTGAACATGGTGTTACCAGGATCCTCACTGTCTCATTCTCCCACCTGTCATCAGGACCTCTCTGAGCCTCGGGGTGAATCCAAAGGTGACTGTCACACCAGCACCTACGGCTGCTGCCCCGACCAGGTGACCTCGGCACTGGGCTCCCGCGGGGAGGGTTGTCATAGCCGCACGAAAGCCGGTAAGCCGCGGCCCTGGCCGGCCTGTTAACAATGACAGTCGTCACCAGCCTCCAGCGTCACTGGAAGCGTCTTACCCTCTGCATGGTGACATCTGCTTTCAGATCAGCAGACCATCTGCTCCCTGCCACGCAGCTCCGGCTCCTGCGGCAACTGGTCCCCCCGCTACCACTACGACCCCGCCACCGGCTCCTGCTCCCACTTCTGGTATGGCGGATGCCACGGCAACTCCAACAACTTCCCCACACGCGAGGAGTGCCAGCGGCAATGTGGCGGCATGAGGGATAGCCGGCGGAGCCCCGTCCCGGTGCATGAAGTGGGGAGGGTCCGCACTGACCAGAAGGGCCCAGCGTCCAGCACACGAGGCAGTGGACGTCGTGTGAAAATGGGCACCGTCCTGCGGCGCTCCTCTGCCGTCTACCCCGTGCGGGGTTAGGCTGGCGTGCGCGGTGCCAGCCGCAGACCGTCACCCCCAGCTGCTCTACACCGCGAGCAGGGGGGCTGAATCGAGCAGGTGGGGCTGACATTCTAACCTCCCTACTGAACCTGCCCTCTCATGGATAGTGCGGGTAGTGCAGGGTGAAGGAATCTCAGGTTGGTGGCAGCCATATTGGATAACAATCAGTGCTTTGCATTTCACATTCCTGCCTCGTTCATTCAGCAGACGGCCATATTCAGAGCTAAGGTCCTGTAGTATCAGTGTATCGGCAACGGAGAGCGGTGAGAGATCAGTGGTATAGGTTAACAACTGCCTGCAGAGTTAAACCACTAAGTTATATAGGGCCTCTTTACACATCTATTTTACAGGATGACTTTTTTTGTAATTTCTGTCAATAAATTGATCTCATGAAAAATTTGCTGGATTGTGTGACCTTTTCCTGTTTTTTGATTTCATGGTTTTCTTTGGGGAGAAATTCTTTTTTTTTCTTCTTATAATTGTGACACTACAGTATACATTTCACATAAGACAAGAAAACTTTATTCATCCTGAGGGAAATTATTGTGTCAACTCTCACCATTTTATTCAACAAGAATAAAACAACAGAGCTTAAAAAAAAACAAAAATACAGAGTTTAATAAAACACAGGAATATAATATAGAATAATTGGAATAACCTTCAATACAAGTATAAAGACAAAAAATATATAAAAAGACGTAAGAGGGAATACCTGGACTGTACTGCTTTCTCTGAAATAACCACTAAGTATAAAAAAAACGAGACAAATAGACAGACAGATAATAGACAGACAGACAGATAGACTGACAGATAGATAGATAGATAGATAGATAGATAGATAGATAGATAGATAGATAGATAGATAGAGTGCTGCAAGTGAATAATATGGTGTGAACAGATTTTCAACCATATTTCTTATTTGATCTGTGTTTTACGTTCAGTTGAAAGGTAGCACATGCCGTCGTCCAGCTTCGTGCACTAACGCTGGCGGAGTGACCCATGCGGGGTGACACGGCGGCGGCGGTGGCGCGTGCGTGCGCGCACGCAGGGGTGTCGCACACTCCGACGTGCTCGTGGGGCGGTGCTGTCACACGCGTCCACTCCCGCCCCCAGCCCCATGCATTCCCAGTTTACCGCCGTGATCCGTGCACTGCGTTCCTAACACCGGTCCAGTCTCCGGGAATCATGGTAAGCGGGCGCTCCGCCGCAGGGGACTGCGCGCTTTTATCTGGCTGATCATCCGAATGGCGGCCGCGTACTAGCGACTGGCGGGGTGTCACAGGACCCTGAACAGCACCGAAATAAACGGGAATGTGCATTATTACAAGTTAGGATCGGTGTTCACATATAAGCACCTCGGGCCTCTTAAACCCTCAGGCGGCCATTTTAGCCTAATTTTAGCCTGAGTAAACGAGTCCAGAGTCATAATAATTAAAGTTAATAAAAATATTTTTTCGCCTAGATCCATATCAGTACTGATGTAATGATTCTATTTGAAACTTTATATTTGTGTATAATGATTTTTATATACCATTACATTATTATTATTATTATTATTATCATTATTATTATTATTATTGTTATGGCGGTAAACAGCTGGTGAGAGCCGGTGCGTGCCCTGCGGCGATCGGCGGGCGGTCTGCGGTTTCTCCGCCCCCGTAAGCCGCACCATCCGCGCTCTGGTCACTGCGCTTTTCCTTGATAAATGCATTCCCGTCCTTCTAAAAATACCACGTGTGTATTAACTATGCTCGCTCACTGACAGGTGCCTAAAAGACTCGTCACTCCGTTTCATACCGTCCTCACCTGCAATTAAGAGTTTTACTTGTCTTGGTTCTTACCAACAATTTACTTCAACATGGCACCCGATGTCACACCCATCCCCAGAGTACAATGTCATTTATATATAAAATAGATTTGACCTCCAAGTTAGCAACTGGTTATTTAAAAACTTAAAGAATAGACTAACCAGGCAGCAAGGTAGTTACTCTGAGGGATGCCAAGCAGTGAATTTGCTGTGGTGTTATGGATAGAATCAATGGCTCCGAGTGTTATATTCTCCCTAAGACATTGGCTGACTGCTATGCCCATGTCCTATGTCAGCTCTGACTCATGCCTAACTGTGTGAAGGGGTTAGGTGACGGTGACAGTAAGGCAGCGCCCTGTGGGAGATGGGCAGTTGGATCATTTTTGGGTGGGTTGGATTTATATCTGTGTTACAGTATTTCCTTGATACAAAAAAGAATACATCGAGGTTATGTGGCATTTTACGTTACGACTGCGTGTGAAATTAAGCACCAACTCGGCTGCGCTGCTCCCGTCCACCAGGCCTCGGGCGTCACAGTGAGCGACGAAGTCATCAAGGTGTTCAATGACATGAAGGTGCGCAAGTCCTCGTCGTCCGAAGACGTCAAAAAACGCAAGAAGGCCGTGCTGTTCTGCCTCAGTGAGGACAAGAAGAAGATCATCGTGGAGGAGGACAAACAGATCCTCGTTGGGGACATCGGGGAGTCAGTAGACGACCCCTACGCCTGCTTCGTGAAGCTTTTACCTCTTGACGACTGCCGCTACGGCCTCTACGACGCCACATACGAAACAAAGGAGTCAAAGAAGGAAGACTTGGTGTTTATATTTTGGTATGTTTGTTGCCTGGATGAGGTCGTTACGTTTGGCCGTTGAAAGAGAATGTGGATGATGGGCAGGTCTGCTGTAGAGATTTCTTTTCTGTCTCCATTCATGACTCTCACCTCACAGGGCCCCTGAAAACGCCCCTTTAAAAAGTAAGATGATCTATGCAAGCTCCAAAGATGCTATAAAGAAGAAGTTCACAGGTGAGCGCTTCCGTTGTGTCTAAAATACATTTATAGAGATGAGTCTTCCTGAAAAGTGACTATGGAGGAATGTTCCTGTTGTTTAGCTCCTGATTTAGGATATCCGGGGATGTTTCTAAGCTAAGTGGAGACTCGGGACCTGGATGGAAAATGGTCCAGGTTGCTGAAAAGCTTGCAGCCCACAATAACTGCTTGGTTAGGGCTTTGATGTGAACGCAGAGCCGTGCCGTCATGGCTTCACTCGCTCCTTTCCACAGCCATTTGTCATCCTTAAATTGTAGGGTACTCGATACTTTGTGATTCACTTGAACTGCTAACCAGGGCTCCCTCAAGTGGTCAGTCCTGCCCTCCCCAACTCCATAATAAGCTTTCAACACAGTCTAAACATTCTACTGGGCTTGGAATCTTGGCAGTAGTATTTGCCAAGGAGGGGTGGGTGGTCTCAGTCATCAAATCCACTCCCATTATGAGTGAATTTTCAAGTGTCCCCCCCCCCCCCAACTGATATCAAATACTACATACTGCGGTATAATGTCTGGACGGTGTGGACAATGTACTTCATTGTCCACGTAACATAACGACATAACTAATACAGTAGGATGTGACTGTCTTTCTGCTCGCGAGTCCCAGGGGGCTCGTAGTGGTGAAATACAGGTCATGCTGCACGTTGTGTCTGAGCTGTGTCATGTGATGTCTGTTATTGTTCTGCTGGGGGAGAGAGACCTCATACAGACTAAAGACTGCAGGTGTGCCTCCCGTGGGGGGGTGCTTCGGGGGGGGGCCCTCTGACCCTCACCTGGCCATGTGTCTGCTAACCCTTTCCTGTTGCCATTACAATTCCTGGTCTCTCTCCCTCATCCAGGCATCAAGCACGAGTGGCAGGTGAATGGTTTAGATGACATCCAGGACCGCTCCACGCTGGCGGAGAAGCTGGGAGGGAATGTGGTGGTTTCCCTGGAAGGCAGACCTTTGTAAACTGAGAGACACGTGCCATTAAGATCTCCAGCTTCCATCTTATCAGCATTTTTAATATAATTTTATGCAGTTGGAATCTTTTTTTTTCTTTTTTAATTTTTTTTCTGCATGAAGGACCTCTCACAAACTAATACAAAGCCCTACCAGAGATTCCCGTTCCGTATTTCCTAATCCTGGTAGATCACAGAGCTGAATCCCAAAGCATGCTTTCAAGACTAACGCCGTCCCAGAGCGAAACGAGGAAAACGCCCTCCGTCGCGGAGAAGGCCGAGGGACCCATGGGACAGAAAGGGCGCCGCGCGTTTGTGCCACACGCTCGCTGAGGCTGTTTTTGCCAAGAGGATAAGAACGGGAGGAATGAGCTTGCTGGAACGCTTTGACTGTCACGACTGCCTGCCACCAAGGAGTCTGCCAGAGTTCAGCTCTGAGTGTCCTTGGGCTGAGATTCCGTGGGGTCTGATAGTTTGACCTCTTTATCCCTGGAGTTTCAGCACCGCAAGACATGACAAGCTATGCAGATGAAGCCCTTTTTGTAAGAAAACCTTTTCTTTTAATTTAGACCAGACAATTAAAAAGGAACAGAGTTGAGTTTCTGTATTCGGGTATCATAACAGACTAATTCTTCGTTCATGCTTGTGGAAAAGAGGATTCTTTTGGTTACCGCTGAAGCGTACGCTCGAGAATAAAACCGGTATGAGTGTTTGTTGGAAGAGTTTGTTGCGAGCAGGGAACCCTGATAGAAAAAGACATTGTCGAGATTGCAATAATTGTCCAGATAGATCTTCTTCAGGAGGGACAATGTTTCTTTGATCAGCAAAGTCATCAAGTTGCAATAAAATTTGTGAAAATTATGACACATTTTGTTGAATTGAACTGGATCGTTACACCATTAACAATTCACTTGCACAAGGTAGGTCAAACTCAGTCGGTGTTTAGCTTTCGGTAAGACGCTTAGCACTAAAACCTCCTTGTGACACATTTGTAAGTATGTAAGCAAGAATCAAGGAATTTGGGATTATAAGATTTCTGGATGATTTTTTTGGATGAATCATTAACTATGGTTCACCTGATCATAGAGAATAAATTCATAAAATTCTACTCTACACTTTTACCCCGTAGACTAATGAAAGTAATTAAGCGGCAGTAGTAGTGTCAATGTGCGTGAATGGTGTGTGAGTGAATGGAGTGTGAGGGTGCCCTGTGATGGGTTGGCACCCCAACCTGGGTTATTCCCTGCCTTGTACCCCATAGCATCCAGACCCTTGGTCATGCATAGGACAATCAGGTGTAGGAAATGGATGTTAATAGTTAAAAATGACCACAGTCACCTATCAATAAAAATACTTTAATTTGGTTGACAGTAGAGGTCTGCAATCCTCTTGTGCGGAGTTTTTGAATGCAGGAGTGGGTGGGAAGTGACTAATGATGAAATAACTCGCAGTGTCCCACAGAATGAATTAAAAATAAGCATTGTTGAAATATGTATTTTGTTATTTTATCAGACTGTTATTGAAGTTTGTGAGTGAACAGAAAGTCACATTAAAATTTTCTCTGAATGAAAGAAAATAGGCTACTATGCTGAATGTGGTTTCTACGCAGCCAGCCTATCCTGGAAGCTTTGCAATGACGTCGGCATTTTGACGGTGCTTCGTCACTCTTGTGAGCATCCTGCTAATGATGGCGGAGCACGGAAATCTTTAACGTCTGACGGTGTAAGTGCCTGCATGAGCAAAGGTGAATATAATTGTCAGATTAAGTAAAGGGAAAGCAGATATCTGGCGATTCTTTTCCACGGTAAGTGACCACAGCGAGAACCACTTCCCTTCTGCTCATTTTGACAAATTCAGCCGAGTGCCGTCATACACTGGGAACAAGTCTGGCACTTAAGGGCCCTGAGTGGTCGGTTTCGGGAGGCCGGACTACACTGGCATTTACTGCAAATGCAAGCAAATGAAGAAAGTGACAAATGGAATAAAAGATAAAACCGCAAATGTGTGAACTTTATTACTGCAGACACCGCAGGTGAAATGTGCCCATGTGTGTGACTAGCCTGCTATGTGTCTAGCCTCTTAACTGTTAAACATTCAGTTTAGTCTGTTTGTTGAGGCTACAGGTTTATCCCTATTCCTAACCTGAAAATAAGCATAATCAAATCAAATGTATTTCTCCTTAGAGTGGGACAAAACGTGACAAACTTCTGCAGGGACGGAACAGAATCTTATGTCTGTGGGCGGGATTTTAAATTCCGTCTCGTACAGACCTCTACTTATCGAGTACTTATTGATCAAATTTGGGAATAACAGTGACTGCAGGCACGCATTCAGAGGGGTCTTCCATCCAGAGCAGTGTAGAGCCGCTGTAAAACTCACGGCTGTGGAATGACTGAACCTGGGTGGAGTCCAGGTCCGGCCAGCCGGGGAATGTGATCCAGTGCTGTGGAATAGTGCTCATCGGGCCGTACTATTTATGGCAAACGCATGCTTTTGTGTCCCGTCATTCTCGTCCACAGAAGGCCTAACGAGATGCGCTTATAGAGCTCTGCGAGCGGGGAACGCCAGCACCGCTGCGCGTAGGAGGGGTTAAGGCTGACCCCAGCTGCGTGTGTGAAAGTTTGAACGTTCTCTCCCGTGTCGCGTGAACGTCCTCCTTCATTCCAGAGACGCACGGCTATGCTGACTGGCACCTCCGTCTCGCCTCCTCCGTCCTCGGCGGTATGTGGGGCGATGGAGACTCGCCTGTCACACCATACCCAGTGAGTCAGCCCCGAAGCGCAGTAAAAAGTGTGCGATGCAAATCCTAACAGCAGAGTTTAGTTATAAACATGCTGTATAAACAACCCTGCGAGGCACCCAAAAGGAAAAACCCAAAGGCGGAAAGACTGACATATCTAGCAAGTCTTGAAAGAAACTAGCAGACGGGTGAAGAATGTTTTGCCTGACAGGGTAAAGGCACCTAGCCGGCATGTGTTACATGGCAGAGTGTATTACATCACTGTTACCCCTCTGACTGTAGTACATCAAAATCACCTTATAATTAACACATTCACAAAATCCACCCGTGACAGATCGGAACTGTGCTGGTTCTTGAAAATTAAGTTGTGTACGCAAATTCCTCTGTTCCATGTTTGCTCATCAAAGGAATTCAAATGATGCCATTATCAATCGAAAGCCATCAGTTACAGGTAAACCCACAGGACAGAATTTATTTCAAAGAAAATGCAAGTTAGTTATTCATTAGTGCCTTTTACATCGAATCATAAGTTATCACGTCTCTGTAACATTAAGATCTCCGTATTTACAGTATTGCTCGAGTTGACAGAAGCTGTAGTCATTTGGGAAATGGGGGGGGGGGGGGCGCGAGAGAGAAGGTAGGGGCTGTGTGGGTGCACCAGGACAGCCACACCTGTAGGGGGTGCTGTCTGTGCTCGGCAGCGAATTCTGGCACTTACAGGCGACATAAGGATGAGAGGGAAAGGGGACTTCGTTCCCCAGTCACTGTAAGAGCACCAGCTCCCCCTGTAGTCAGAAATCCAGAAGCCCATTGCTCTGGCAGTCCGTCAGTTCCCCCTGCCCGCTCCTCTCAAGTCATGGAAACGGGTATGGAGGAGGATTTTCGGAGGGGGGGGGGGCATATTGTGCTGGGCCATCCAACCTCTTTGCCAAATTAAGGAGAGCAAGGGTGGGAGGGGTGAGGAACATCAAACAGATGGACGGCTCAGCTGTGCAACATCACGTTTAGTTGTGACACACCCACCGCCTAGCGGCGGAAGAACTTGAGGTAGACGACAGCTCCCAGGATGGCCAGCTCCATGAGAATGATGACCGACAGGAGGAGCTTATTAGTCATGAGTCTGTAGGGGGCAGTAAAAGGAGGAGAGGGGGCATGTCAGAATAAGGAGAGCTGGAGGGGGTGAAGAACCATCTTACAGAAGCGTAGTGCTACGATAGCCACAGGTGATAGCCAAATGCTACAATGGCTTTGGGAAAGTGAATTAAAGGCCTAATCGATCCCATAGTTCTGTGCTTAAGGGACACATGAGATATGAAGAAGATGACGCACAGGAACTAAGTGCAGTACTTTACTTAACAGTATAAATGACGGGGGGGAAGATGAAGGGGCTTAGAGCACAGCCTGCAGCTGAGAAGGTCACTCACCGTCGAGACATGGAACGCAGAATCTTGCGACTGCGGCTCAGGTTCTCCCCCGTGTGAATGAGCTGTGTGAAAGGGGACAGTCGGTTACGATAATGTCACGCGTCTCCCTAACCACCTCCTCACATGCTAATCCACTGACCCGGTCACGGGTCCGGTCCAGCTGCTCTCTCTGCTCCCCCAGCTCCTCAATGATGTCGTTGCCGACGTTCTCCGTCTCCACGGCGATTCGCTGGCTGCGCTCGATGCTCTGCGTGGCGCGGTGCAAAGACTCGGTACCCTGGAGGAGCAGCGCACGATGGGACTGTGCCTGGGTCTAGTACACAGAGACAAGCTGAATCAGGACAAGCAAAGACACACGACTATTTTTCTAGTGCTTAGCTGATGTCCAACGGTGCGTGTATCAGGGCTCAGCAATACATAAAACATCACAGGTTAACAGGTTGCCAACTTTGGTCAGTGGGCAGCAGTGAGATTTTCAATTTGAGACAAGTTTACACACATATTTATATGTATGTAACAGTTTTATTACCATATAAATAGTCTGTAAGGTTTGCAAACTACCCCAGCGTTTTTGATTTAGTTAATTTTAGGTTTATAATGGAATGATATAGATTTGCCATAAGATTTCTTGTGTCAGTCAGAAAGTGTGAGCGTGAAAGCTGGCAACGCATTGTTATGTTTGGAGTAGCTGGAAACCAGGGGCCAGTACTATGAAGCGGGGTTACTGGTTTATCGGGGTAACCTGTCAAATTTAAGGTAGTCTGGGCAAAATATAAATGAACGAATATGAAGTCCATTTAAACTGTGGTACCTTAAGTCCGACAAGTAACCCCGATAAGCCAGTAACCCCGCTTCGTATTACTGGCCACAGATTTTACAAAAATATTGTGAAAATAGTGCCTGCAAAGCTTCAAATTGAATTCAAGTTAAGAACATTGGAATAGGTTCCCTTATGAAGATTTAAATTAGCACATTTTGGTCACAAGTTCCTCGATCACTGGAAAAATGAAAAGCCCTTTGTGGCGCGGTTTCGGCCGCAGTTTGTCGGAAGGCCGCAGACAAGAAGCGGGCATTGGCACTCACACTCTGCTCATTCTGCGAGGCATAGATGCCATAGCTGCCGTGGCCGCTCTCCCCCGGCCGGCCGGAGAAGCCCAGGGACGCCTCGGAGCTTTTCATGTCACGCTGCAGCTTCCCCAGATCCCTGCGATACAGGCGCAGCTTCGCCGACATCGAGTTGCGAAAAGAGGAGGGCGCTATACGCAGCTCTTTATCCATGCCCTGCAGCTGCAGTCGTAAGGCAGGCATATTAGGACCGACCCTTACAATAACAACAGTGTTGAGGACTGAAATCAATATGTACGAATATTAATATACCATTTCCTCTGCCTCTCCCACTTTTTCATCAAAGTCTCTGACCAACCTCTTCCTTTCCTCTGAAACAATACGTAAATAATGTATGACAGTAATCAGGGGATCAAGCACCAACTGCGCTGGATCCCTACAGTTTGTAACAGTTTTAATCAGGAGTCGAGC
>JAODKE010000041.1:11366258-11401087 GCA_026779605.1 Mormyrus hasselquistii
GCTCGCCATCTCGAAACATTTCCTGCACCCAGCAGGAAGCACCTTTTGGTAAAGTTACGTCACAGTAACATGCTAACGACGCACACGCACACACGCAAGCTCGCACGCACACGCAAGCTCGCACGCACACGCACACGGCAGCTGGGGTTAGCCACTCTGCCTGGCTTTAATATGGTTCCCGTTCATCATGCTCCCCTTTGATCTGATTCAGGGTTTAATATTCAGCTCTACCACCAAGAAGGAAGGGTCGGGCATCAAAGGAGTAACCCCCCCGCGGTAAACCCACACCACATCCCACCCCTTCTCCCTTTCGGAAAATCTGATGCCCGTCGAGGGCAGACTCTCTCCAACGCGTGCCACCGACCGAGTGGTTGTCCGGAGGAGCCTTAATGGTGACCCTTTTAGGCTTTGTGCGGTACACTCAACACCGAAATGTTCAGCCGGACGTCGGGATGTATGGGAGGAGGAAGGGGTGTACGGTACAAGTCTCCAATGTTAAGTCCCGTGGCGGAACATTGTGATGTGACAGTGTGGCCATCTCGGTGTGTCACCTTAGCCTAGCGGATGCTAGCCTATTTGGTCGCATTAAGAAAACAAAAGCATGTTTTCATGACACGCAAGCTTCTGCGTGGTTCGTGCTGAGCTGTGCGAGTTTCTGTACAGATCTCTGTCTTGAGGCTTCCTGTGAGACCCACTATGAAATACTCCCTGTTCAGAAAGAGAGAGAGAAAAAAAGAATGCAGTCAAGGAGGTTGCCATAGTAACCGCAAAAGCTGAAAAATTCATAAAAACGGAAGTGTCATGGCTCAGCATCTGCCAAACTGCATGTCCTGCTCTCTCATAAGAAGCCACCAAAGGAGGCAGAGTGTAGACGTGCGCTGCTGGCTTTGAAATTATCGCCCTTTCCACTGAGGGAGAAGCATTTCCCCATCTTACGCCTCGCTAACCCCAGTTACGTTATCGCCACAGTGACAAACGGTCAGGATGTTCAGATCGTAGTTCAGTTCCCCTTCTGCCGCCCGTGTTTCTGCTTAAGTGCCGATAAATTCTGCATCCGTCGCATTTCTGGCGTGTATCTTCACTGGATGTGTAAAATGCTGAAATAGCTAAGTGAAAAAAAAAGAGAGAGTAATTCTCCTAATCACGTCGGAAACAGTTGAATAAAAAGTGAAGAAAGAGATGAAGGCGAAGATGATATACAATTATTTCAGGCAAGCGGTCACGATGCTGCGGTGTTGCATTGTTCAGATAAAATGCGACATCCACAGCTTAGGGTGCTTCTGCAGCTAGTCCAGCAGAGCGCTGGTACAAATCCTACAGCAGATTCCCAAGGGGAAAAGGCGAACGCGGAATTATGTACATTTAAGAGTGAAAAGGAGAAGAAGACTACGAGGTTCTTAGCCTGAATGTTAAGGATGGACCAGAGTCTGACCTAAACCTCACACCGTAACCATTTAGGGAAAACATCTCCATTAAAATGACAGCAGCAGTTTATCGGTGAGAAGATCCACATTTTGGCAAGGGTATGTGTTTGTTCTGCTCCATCGGCAGCACAGGAAGCAATCGTACCACCGAGAGGTAGTCAGTATGAAAGTAACCGTTACGGTGCAGAGTTGCGGTGTCGGGCTAATGGAAACGCCGTTTCTCATTTCCACAGCTGACAGCCTCCCTCGGCCAATCACACGGGGAATTCAGGCAAATCTGAGGCGGGCATATAACGGCCACGGAGCCATCCATTTCCCTACATGCTCAATGTGGGGTGCGAGTTGTGGCCCCATTAGTCAGACTGAACAAGATGGGAAGATGACAGAGAAGATGAGTCTGAATTCAGGACTTTTTAATAATGCAGTCTGGTGAGATGCCAATCATTATTCCATCCATCTATCCATCCACCCATCCTCTAATCTCCTGTCCTGGTCAGGGTCCGAGGTTGACAGGATGCCATCATCATTCAATCATTATTGAAAAAGGAAAAATATACAGTAACTGGTTCAGACTGTTCAGTTGATTAGTCTTGCTGTACCAAAAAGGTATGTTTTTCATCTGTGTAATTCTGGGTTTAAAATAAACAATTCCTTTGATGGAAAACTATCGGTCATCGGTGCAACAATGAATCAGCCGCCCGGTGTGACTCTACACGCTCTTCCGCCGAGCCCTGGGAGTACAGAGACGCGTGACGCGAGGCCGCAGCCCAGCAACGGTCTCCGACCGTGCGAGACGCGGAGGGTCCGGCTACGGCCCGTCTTATCCCAGACTGCCTGCGTGTCGTTGGCATCTCAGGCACCATAAATGGTCAAAGACTGGCCTGAAAAGCAGAAATCTCTGGAATGTGCTGGAAAGAAACTCCAGGATGTTAGCGGTATGTTTGTCTTTGATTCTGCTCACTGATGTCAAGGAAAAACAGGCTGGTTCTCTTTTGATCACACTCACTGCTTTCAGGCACTTTGAATTTCCCATGTAATGGATCCGTTGATGCTACCAATCAGATTATTTATTTAAGTATTGCATCAATAAATGAAGCAGGTACTTCTTAACTGAGGTGTATGACGATACCCCGACAAGCCTTAAAATAACGAGTCTGTGCATAAGGACTAGAACGTTCTAGGCACGCCCAACCTGTCATCCCTGCCGCTCTAGGCCATACACTTCCATCCTCACCTCATTTTGCCGAATCATTCCTCATTTTCGCGCACGTGTCACCCTGACTCGAAGCTCTTGCTGACATTTTTTTCCCTAACAATTCCTATTTAAATTATCTTCCCCTGACTCCACGACCACTACGCTGTGGTATTACAACTATTGCGTGTTTAAAGTACAGCATCCATCGATCTATGATCCTCCATGTTCGCCAGTTCACGGCACTGTGCTATTTAAGGAAAGGTACACAAACAGGGTCTTTGTGCTGCCTTTTGAAGTTTGAACTATATCAATGTGTAGAGGATCTGCGTCTATTTATGATAATTACCAAATTAGTCATTTAGCTGCAGCATATACATTAAAGGTAGGTCTTCACTGAAGTCTGCTTTCACTGATGACATAGTTTATAACAATCAGTTTGATTTGATTTTACTTTCACTTTGTCATGTCATCTTATTGGAATTGTGCCAAATCAATATTCAGTAATTATTCATTTTATTGTTCCCAGACCTATATTTGCTTTAGTGCATAAGTAGTTTAATAAATACCCATTTTTAGGCCGCACACTGGGTATCTCCCAGTTCCACAAATCAATGGCATTCTCTAAAGTCTAGCCACTAAAATAAATATTTGACCCAATTACCGCCACCAAAAAGAGTGAAAAGTCTTCCTGCAGTACGGAGTCAGGGTGGTGCCTCACTGCTTTGCAGTCATTCATCTCTACTTCCACTCAGTTTAGTTCAGTTCACGCTTAAACATCACCCACCTGAATACAGTCACCCCACAGAGCTCAAGAAAGATCCGGTAACAAAGCCAACAGTGGGTTTGGAATGAGCTAGTGCAGAAGAATGAATGACATGACAGACAGACATAACAATGAACGACAATAATCATGTGATCGCGTATCATGTGACACTAAAAGTCAAGTGGAAAAATGAAAGAAGATAACAGACACTAAACAAAAACTTGTCTTGTGGTTATAGGTGAGACAAAAAACAACTTCTCTGGTTTCAAGGGCAGTAGGGTACCTAACCTTCGGCAAAGCTGATCTAAAGTCTAAGGGGTGAAGTGTTTGACCTTGGAATAAACCATGACTCTCTATCGCAAATGTGGGTATTCTATACCAAAAACATTGATGAGAACCCAACAAACACAAAAGCCAACCAAGAAGTGAAGCGTATTTCCACAAAAAGAGAGCGGCAGATCTATACCCTCAGACATTATACTCAGTCACGGACTTTTCATGTGAATAAGGCCTATACTCTCAACATTTTTAGCTGTTTAACAGAGTGCCACTTTACAAACTCAAATTAAATTTCTTAAAAAATATATTTTTAGTCATCGTATTGCAGCCAGACTTGGAAACAGAAGCCGCACATGATTATAATTCAATCGGGGCTGCGTGCATATCATCTCTGTCAGAACTTCAAAGGCTGTGGGAGCAGAAGGCATCACTTTGACCGATTCTCATATCGCACAGTGATACGGAGATACAAAAAGACCCGGCGCACGTCACCCTGGGGACGACAGGGAGGCCGAATGAGACGAAAAACAACAGGGCGATACTGAGGAAGTACAGAGACCGATGGGGGCAAGAATCCAGTGGGTTTGGCTGCCGCAGATTCAGCAAGAGAATGGTCTGGTTTGAGCAGGCCATCTGTAAAGCTACCAGACTCACACAAATGACTAGGAAGTGTCTGATCCCAAAGCGTCCTGACAAATCGCTGCAGGATTTCAAGGAACTTACAAGTCAAGCCATTTCTTTCCAAACAAATACCACTGGATATAGATTATTTTTGCACATGGTAAAGTGGCATATTAAAAGTATTTCATTACCTGGTCACTGGAGGCATACTGGTGACCAGTGAGCATTTAGCTATGTTCCGAAAGACTCTTTAATGTCACTAGAACAACGGACCAAACCAGATAATGCTGGGAATATCCACATGTACATTTTACCATTACAGTACAGGAATGTTAGTGTCTCCTGGTGATTTCAACTTTTCACAATAAGATAAAGGTGACTGGAGGTGCGGGCGGCATCATTTCCTGTGTACATGGAGGAAATATTCTGCTGATGAACGAAGGGAATCTTCCTGGACGGGATGCCCGTCTAGCACAGAAACACACCGGCAGCGAGGCTGGGCCATATCTCGCGGGTAGGGCGGGCACAGGCTCAGCGTGGCACGGAGTCAAAAACGGATGCGGGGTGGTTCCGCAGGAAGCCGGTGCCGTTCGCTCCCAAGGAATTCCTTCGGTTCACTCCAGGTTCAGAGAAGCTCAGAGCACTGACGTACGCTGCACGGGCATGTGCGCCAAAGCGCCAGTATCCCACAACACCCGGCGGAGAGAAAGCTGAGCCTCGTACGATGTAGATAATTACCTGAGGCGTCGACACATCATGCGGCATTAACTTTACCTTCCAGTGGACTGGAACCAAGCCAAGTCCGCAAAAATGGGCCCTCACACGGTGATGGGACAGCAAGAGCCTTCTATTACTGCATCTGGCTATTCTGGGGGGGGGGGGTCCATTGTGTGCACCATAACCTACCCCTCCCCCCTCACTCTGCCAGTGGTTTATGCCATACCTACTTAATCTCAGCCCTCTCATCAGCGACATTCGCGTAACATCTTTTTTTTCCCCTAAGACTAACCTATAAAAATACATTTTCCCTAAACTCCAGTAAGCACGAGCAAACCACACTGAAGTACAAACTGT
The DNA here is from genome assembly GCA_026779605.1 of Mormyrus hasselquistii. NCBI lineage: Eukaryota > Metazoa > Chordata > Actinopteri > Osteoglossiformes > Mormyridae > Mormyrus > Mormyrus hasselquistii. The sequence goes on from JAODKE010000041.1 coordinate 11,371,615, forward strand.
GTAAGCGTTATTTAATGCTATAGTAAATATCTGTATCTGATGTTACAGGTTTTTTTCAGCCTTGATGCCGTTCGCATGAATTATTTCTAGTGGTAGGCCATGAACACACAACTTTTCATTATAAAAAGGATAACGTTTTTTTTCTTCAGCTTATTACCATTTTGGGGTACACTAGTTCTCAGGAATGCCCAAGCCAAAAAACCACAAGACTTACTCAGAATCTTAAATCAGAAAAAAAGTTTCCATTTTAAAAACCAAGTAAAGCGTGGGAGCGACTGATCAGGAAATGAGAAACATTTCACATATTTACTAAATTCCTCAAATGTCTTATAAATTGCGAGGCAGACACCCCTCACAATTTATGGACTCGGTGACAGAGATTAGCTGCCAACAGTAATATGCAGCGTAAGGCGTCCTTTTCATACAATCTGATCTAATGCAATCTAACCCCTTCCATGATAAGATTCGGGAAGTAAACATTAAATGTTAAAAAGGTGTCTGTCCGATCTGTCTTTCTGACATTGAAACTGAGTTCTGGGGAGGTGGACGTTATACAAAATACAGTCACTACGCACTTACACACGATTTAGGAAATAATTAATAACACGACCTAGGCAGTTTAACTACACATGGGCGATATTGTGATGCATGAGTCACCGACACAAGTCCGAACTGCTCTGACAGGCGAGATTTTAGGTAAAAAAAAATTAATAGCTTTGGGCGCGCTTTCTTTACAGTGCTTAAATATAAAGATTTTCTTATGCAAATAGAGAAAACATACCAAGAGATTGATTTTAAAAACCTTCCCAGTGATGAGATAAACTAATTCGCTTATAATAATGCTGAGAGTTTAAATAAATTATTCATATAATATTCGTAATATCTTTCTTTACCAGCACAAACATGACAAGAGAGAAAGAAAAAAACAGACTAACAAACTAAACATTTGACTTTAAATATACGGAGTAGAAACACCGAGGGCCGGTGGTGCAAAACCGCGCTTATTTGCCAAGTAAACCGTGCAGAACTATATAGGTGTGATTAAAAAAAATGCATCGTCGCAACGCTAAGGAAAGAAAGCGGATTATTCAGGAGGCAGTGAAGATGAAGGAAGCCCAGGACCTGCATGCATGTTGCCGCACGTCGAAATAATGCGAGCACCTCTCCTTTAAACACATGCAGAATTCAGCCAGGATCACTCAATACCTTTCTCTGCTGCTTCTCCCACGCCGGGTCCAAGAGGAGATCCCGGTCCCAGTCGTCCTCCTGCTGTCTGTAATCGTTAGTCTCCCCATCGTAAAGATCCATAGTGAAATACGCGCTCTCCTGCTCACGGTGTTGCCCCAGCTGCCTCCACGGTGAAATGATGTTGCGGCGACGCAGCTCCCCCGATCACTGGCAACTGAGGCGAGGCGTCGGGCGTCACGATGCCGCTGGCTAGATCCGGCTGCCTGTTTATCTCCGTCTCTTTATCTGGACACACACCGAGCCCAGAGTCACATCCGACCGCTCCCGTCGCAGGGCCACCATAAGGCAAATAGGTGGTGAGAACTTTCTCTAAAAGAATAAAATAAATCCATGACGACACCGGCTTGCTGATTGGTTGAAAGACTGTTTTATTGAACCCGCCCTACAGCCCTACTGGCGACATGATTGGACGGTCTTTCTGTCAGTACAGCGATGGATTATTCCCAATACTACTGGCCCTGCTCGCCATCCACAGCTCTCCGTTGCCTGGACCGTGCGGTTGCACACCCACTCAGATATTCGGCACCCATCCATTCTGCGCTTATTGGACTTTTAATGAAAGCCGTCTCCCTAACCCTCTGGAAATATTCCATGCCTAATTCTTAAATCACTTTAACAGCCTAGGAAGTTACTTTCCACCTTGACATGCAAAGCCAAACTGATAAAAAATACGCTGACATACGCGATGTAAATGAATGCCGGAAATATCCTACAACACCAAAATGTCCTTGGAAAAGTATTCTGTTTGTTATTACCCAAAATCCAGCATCTGTATCTTTGTTGCCCGTAACCAACATATATGACGTATTCGAAAACACGTCTGTTCATTAAAATTCAAGGGTTGTAATGAACCACTTCATTAATTTTAAATAATTAAAAAACACGCTGACACCTTGGAAAGCAGGAAAGCACAGTAATACTCACACTATAAAGGTAATTCAGATCAGTAATATTTTTGAATTGTGGTACACCACACTATCACAGCTAAATACATGCAACATCAGACACAGAACTGCTGCGGCAGGTGTTCAAACCAGCCACAGAGGCTGGTTTTGTACAAATAAACCACACAAACATTGTCATGGACTCTAAGGGAAACAGTACAAAAGACAGGCCAAAAAGGTGCCCAAAAATATGAAGACTTCAAGTTTCACTGAAATTTACTGCATTGGTGTGAGAGTATACCTCAGACCTGGCATTTGGTTTGGTGTCAGTTGTGACGTTTGTAGGCACAAGATTACTTATACCAGGCTAGTTCTTATACCACAATTTAATAATTATTTTATGCAATTATATTTTTATCTCTCCCTTTTGAAGAATAAGGACATTGCTCTTTACTTTCCCATTCACGCAAATATGTATCCTAGCAACATGGCTATCTGACAGTTGCATAACAGACAGAGAAGCAAGTTAGGGGGAGAGTATTCAATGGAAGATTCCTCTTTTTGGTTTACTTTGTCTATTAATTCAGATGTACATATTTTTGTGGTAATGCAGGAGTAATTACATAGCCATATTCACAATTTTGGTCATCAACATGAACAAAACCATGTAATCGTGCTCCTAGTAATGTCTGTAGTATATATATTTTTTGCTTTAATTAAGGGTTACTCACACATGTACATGGTTCTATTTATATATTTCATTTGTGGCGACACAAACTTGCTCGATATTTTTATATGGACCGCAAGTGATGTAGAAATAGTGATTGATGGGCTACATTTGCAGAAGACGGACCGTAAGCTCAAACCTCCTGGGTCTTTTGCTACATCACTACCATAAAATTTACAGATGGGAAGTGCAGAAATGTATGCAAGTCACTTTGGATATTTTTGGCTGTCTAACAAATATGGGCCGCCTCAGTTTTAGTGAGGTCAGAGTAATCCCAGACATTTTTCGTCCCACAAAGCAGGGTTGCATTCTTCACAGCTAATGTCTCTGCTTCCCCATGTCACCCACCCTGAATTTACTTTCCAAAGTATGCGAACAGCCACGACGGACTGCCAAAACTTGGGCTGCAATGTAAACATCACAAACAGTAGGCCAGGTCTCCCTGCCTTGTAAGGTAAGACTTTGGTTCACAAAGCCATAGACATGCGTTGTGGCCGCAGCCCTGCCGGAGGGGCAGAAAGGTGGGAAGCTCCTGCTTCCTTATATGGGCAAACTTACAATGGATGAGCATTTGGAAGGGTGATGTCATAGATAAAATGCAAGGAATGCTCACTCATTTATGGATCGCTACTTAAAGAGGAAGCATATTTATACAACTAAGAAAACTTCCTCGGTAAGTGCAATCCAGAGAGTTACCGTGATAGTCTAAAGCACTGAAGATTAAAGTGTATAATTAAAATCAATATTTCTATAACCATCACATAAGGCCCATATTTTTGAACTTCTTTGATCCAATATGCTAGCATTGCATATCCCGGATCTTACGTGATTCCCATACGGAGAGTTAATGAGCCATTTAACAAAACGGTCAAGTCCTTATTCACTCCAAACTAAACATAAACGCCAGAAGACCTTCATGAAGAGATGAGTAAACGGTGAGTCTTGTGAAGTCTTCTGCACAACTGACTTAGAATCATCACTTCCTGAATGCTCCCTTCCCAGAATCGACAAATGCAATGAAGTGAAATCATACAGTACATAGTTCCCTCTGGCCAAATACCTCTCCAGCCAGGATTTTTTAATGCACTTTAGAAACCATTAAAATCACGCATGCAGAAAGGTCACCAGGATTGCATTTGAAAGCCCAGGTCTGATAACAGTACAGCATTTGTGTGTGTGAAGGAGGAGTTGAAACCGACAGGGGCCATAAATTGTTTAAATGAGCTGAATAAGGCTGAGCTGAATCTGCCCTGCTCTTCCTACTGCTACGTTTTGTAATGCAGATACTGCAAAGCACAGAGACGAACCTTCAAACGGGGAACCGAAAATCAGTGAGGAGTTCACAGTCAAGTGTTATGCTTTACGTTTCACAGGAATATTAGGTTTACCAAAGGCCGGCACTGAATAGAATGCACCTTCCAAAGGTTCATTCTCCTCATATCTGTTTTGATGACACAGTCACATTCCGAGTGCTGAATTGGAGCCTAGCCTGGAAAGCAGAGAGCATTATGCAGGCCATCAGTCCATCACAGGTCGCATGAGAACATCTTATTGTACCTCATTGTATGAGCGGCTTTACATGCGGGTGAAACGTGTATAAAAATAATGCGCCTTGTTCTTCTATGACTCATGGGGAAGTGTACCTCATTGATTTCACATGTGCATCGCACGCACACGTATGAAATCCTCTCAATCATCGTTTTGTTCCACAAAAAGTTTCACATCAAGAATCTGCCGTAAGGTACGGTCACCTTCACTGAATAATTGTCCATAGGAAAGGTAAACGACGTCAGGAACTGACCCCAGTCACGTGACATGTTCCATTCCGCAACAGACAACAGGCAAATTTCATCGGGTTAACGGACCATGCCAATCAATGGCGATAAGGTTCCTGACCCGCAGCTGCATCACTAAAGCAGAATATTCCCAGATGAACCTTGTAACTCACATGCAAATCCAACAGACATAGATAAAACTCATCAAATTCACTAGTGGTTTCAATTTCCCTTGCGTGAGCCGGTGTTAAAAAAAAAAAAGTTTTAAAAGCAATTTACATAATTTAGTTAAATAATGATGAAACCAAAGGAAAAGAAAGTTTTTTGTCATTAAATCTAAAACTTTATGGGGAAAAACATATATAAATATAGTATAAATATGATAAATTTAATAAAATGAACTTGTAGGCCGCAAGGTGTATAGAAGTCACTGCTATCTCTGGTAAATACAATCAAAACCATTCGGTATCACTGCGTGACCTGTGGTCGCAGCAATACGAGCAATACGGTGAAAATTTAAATTTTATAGTGAAGTAATTTCATAAAGGATGTGAAACATGGAAGCAGAAGTGATATAAACAATGACGGTAGCGTACATTCAGAAGTAGAAAAAATTGATAACAGAGGGAACCACAAACATCGCATAGTTCACACTCCAAATTCTTAACGCTGGTACGAGTAAAATCAGACACACGTGGCATGTGCAGCGGAGATGCTTAAAGTTTCCCCGGACATATGGACAGAGAAAAACCATATGTGCCGAGACTAATCCATCAAGCGGTTAACATGGTACTAACGGGACACCAGCTGAAAGTGACGCCGTGACCTCCCAGAGAGCGATCAGGGAATATGATAACTGAAACAGAATAAAATATGGCCTTTACACAATGCTACATCCCGGGCCAAAAGAAGTTGGAGAAAGAATCATACATCACAAGCAGGATGGCTCCCAGATGGGAGGATCGTATTCTCAACAATATTTCTACGGTGAGAAAAAAATTGGGAGAATGCCATGTATAGCAGCACACATATCCAAGAATACACATATAAAAACAATGTTGTTAACACATGCATGTGGTTTCCTCAAGACTCCCCAAATTACAAATGTAAATATATACAATATACAGTGTATATTATGTTATTATTTAAATTATACATATTTTTTATTTCCGTATAAAAGCAGTCTTTTAAGTGTATGATAGTGAGTGATACTTTCAGTGATTCAGTGTTTTTGAAATTTTTAATTGGTTTTAACCTTGAAAAATGTAATACTGCTTGTGTCAGAAAATAAAATATCATTTTAAAATAACATTTTTGTAGTGTTCTGTAGATTAAGCACGCTCCCTTTTCTCAGAGTACTCTGGCTCCTCCTCCTGGTAAAGACCATGCAATGCAGGTAACGATTATCCTCGCGTGCGTGGTAGTGTTTGCGCAGTCCAGTCTTATGTCTATCAGAGTGCATTTTGAATAAGAACAGTTAGGAAAGAGGTGATTTTTTTAAAATTTACCGATGAGTTAGAGTGATCTCTTTATTTTTGGAAGACTTCCATCACCAGGGATTTTTTTAGTACATAATTTACTGTACACGCCTTACCGTACACTCAGTTAGTTACCCTGTACTGGGAAGTGTTTGGAAGATGGATGGATGCATACGCAATGCATTGCTTTTTGTGTTTTTAATTTTATTTCTCAAGAGCTACCCGTGAGAGTTTTATCGTGAGGAGCTCATTGGCCGTGGGAAGCTCATCGGCTTCTATCAAGAAATTAATTGGTCAGCTTATCAGCTAAAAGGTCTATTGCTCCAGTCCACCTCAGTCCTCACCATTTTTGGTATATATATCTCTTTTCCCAGTATTTATCGTACACATATAGTGTACTACATTTTTACAATATGACTTCATTTCAAATTATGAGTAGGACATACTTCATTAGAACATTTTTTGTGCATTGCCATCATATATTATGGTTTTCGGTCAATGTTGTCTTTGCAGGTTTTATGGGAGTGTAACGCTAAACCTTGTAGTTGTCTGTATAGATAAACGATGGATAAACCTGCACTGGGAATAATCTGTTTGGCCTCCTTGGTCCTGAATATAGAATTTGATCCTCTGTGTTGGTCAAGCATTCATGTGTGTAAGAGTGACCAATCAGGAGACTAACGATGACCCCATAGTCCAAAAACAAGAAATATTATTGTGAAATCGCATATGTTAGGTTTCCATTGTCCAACAACGAACAGTCTAGTTTTGTTTGTAATTTGCTTTAAGTATCCTTTTCTTTTGTGCTCAGAGGAGATGTCAAAAAATTAATTCCGTATTGTTTTAGAATGTCCTAATTCATGCTTTGTTTTGGATGTCCAAATAGTAATTAATAGCAAAGGAAGACACTTCACAATCTGCCTGAAATATGAAGTTGCATTTGGGGCTGTTAGCCTTATTTAACTTTAAAAATGGCCTGTGATGGCAAGACATTCAGCGCACGTCGCTGGAAAAAAACATTTCCCATGTAAGTGAAAAGTATATAAGCATTTAATTAATATTATAAATGTGAATGGATGTTCCGGATGCTAATGAGGAATCAACTGACGCATGCAGCTACGTAATGATGAAGCATTAAGTTATTAAATATTAAGTTATTTGCGATGGGCTGGCCCCCTGTCCAGGGTTGTTCCCTGCCTCGAGACCGTTGCTTCCGGGATAGGCTCCGGACCCCCCGCGACCCAATTGGACTAAGCGGGTTGGGAAATGGATGGATGGATGGATATTAAGTTATTATTCGTAGTGAGTTATTAATAAAGCCTTATAGTGTCATTAATAAGTCGTCGAAAATCTTTTCACCATTGAGACTTAAATACTTTTTTTTTTTTAGGCTTAAATACTTCTATGAACCAGTGCTCCGAGTGATTACTTTATAATTATGCTTAAAATTGTGATAAAAAAAATCATGCAACTAGATTTAGCAACTCTCGTTACCCAGTCACAGACCTAATATAATTACTTTGAACGGGCACCTCCACCGAAAACCTTTTCTAGGTAAACAAAAGCAGATTTTTGTCGTTGTGACAGTTTTCACTGGTTGGCGTTTCCGCGGAAACAGCTGCCGCGTCTGATTGGCGGAGAGCAAGGAGGGCGGAGCGTCGTGTTAGAATACGGCGTTACGGAAGCCGCAGTGCTGCACCCGAACATGGCGCTCCTGCCTGCCCGTGTGCTGGAGGCCGCCCTTAAACGGTGTCGATCGGCGCCGCACCTTCTGCTGCTTTGCATCGCCTTTGCGGTTTTGCTTAAGTCGCGTCCCGTGCTAGGTAAAAAGAGCCAGCCTAAAGAGATCACTGACAGTAACTGGGAGGAAATTCTGCAAGGAGAATGGATGATAGAATTGTAAGTTTCATTACTTCCCACACATGCGCAAAAATGTTCTGGACGTGGGCTGAATGGTATACCTGTGATGCCCGAGTAGGCGATAATAAGTCGATATAAATGATAATTAAAAAAATAAGGTTCAGGATCCGCACTGAATTTAATAGTCCTTTAATGCCAGGTACTGCTGTGAAAATTTTGTAACTCATTTCCTGCTGAGGAGTACCTAAAAAATATATATCCGCATGTGAAAGTGGAGTCTTTATTGAGGGTTCCGTTCTTATTTTCTTTTGTCAGCTTTGCTCCCTGGTGTCCAGCCTGCAAACAACTGCAGCCAGTCTGGGATGAGTTTGCAGAATGGGGAGATGACCTGGGCATTAACATCGCCAAAGTGGACATCACTGAGCAGCCCGGTACTGTAGAACTCAACGAAGTCATATAGCGAGGCTATTAGCGGCGTATTGCAATGGCATCAGATCTTTTTAAAAGCGTACATCTTTTAAGTATTTTAATCGCTGCATTAAAACAGATCCCCGGTTATCGCTGCCCTTTTGTCCCGGAGGTGCTTTTTTTTTTAAGCGCTCCGATTAACCTTATTAATGTCATGATTAATATGGTTGGGCTTTGAGTAATAGTCGTGACTCCAACTCAGTTGCTGTTCCGGGATTGTGTCTATCTGGTTGCTCTTGTATCTGACCTCTTTATTGACATCCTGCATGTCTCTGCTGCAGGCCTGAGTGGGCGATTTGCTGTTACATCCCTTCCTACAATCTACCAGTGAGTTCCTCCTTTGACCTTACATCAGGAGGGCCTGTGCCGAATGTTTAGATTATCACAGCAGTAGACAGGTTATACAGTACACCCAGTGCTTTTGAGTGGTGCAGAAGAGGTTTAAGTTTGGTCTAAATGAAGGATTCTCTCCCACATTTTCACACTGATTATAGGTAAGCATTCCTACGAGATTTCGGAACGTATCTCACTCGCAGTCCGGCTGCTCTGCTCTTTCACTTGTTACTCACCGTTTGGTTGAATGCATCACTTGAACCTACATTGTCTCTGATAACTGATAACTTGTCAACGTCAAAACGTAGTCATACCTGGAGAATGGGAGACTTCCTTCTGGGTTATGCATTTATTATTTAGCCAATGGTCTTTTAGTCTTGGTGAAGCGCTCTGAAAGTAGGGTTAGCCTGGTGCAGTCAGGGTTAAGGGTCTTGCTCAAGGACCCGATTTGTGAAATCTCTCTGCCAGCCATGGGATTTGAACTAGAGGCCTTCTGGCTATAATGGCCTAAGCCGCTGAGCCACCTGCTGCGTATCCCATCCCCGTGCCGTCAAGCCTCAGTCTGAAACCTCGCTGTGCATTTCAGCTGTAAGGACGGCGAGTTCCGGGTCTACGATGGAGCCAGGACCAAGGATGACTTCTTGGGCTTCGTTGATGAGAAGAAGTGGCAGAACATCAAGCCCATGTCCTCCTGGCTGGGACCCTCCTCCTTCCTGTGAGTGTGTGTCTGGCCTCGTAAGCGTCTGTCCAGCGGATGCACATGGATCCTTTGGTGTCCTCGTGCTTTTTGATGTCCGTCGGATAAGTTAACTGTCTGCTGCCCCCTTTTTTGCTCCCAGCATCTCTTATCTAACGCAGCTGTGTCAGACGATGCAGGGCTCGCATGGTTGTCTGATACCTGCTTCTCGTGTTCATTTTGCAGGATGAATGGCATTTCAGCAGTCTTCAAACTCTCGGTGTCCATTCGGGTACTGTGACGTGATATTTCATTTTTTGTTTTTCACTGAACGTTATCTGCGTTTTGTCACCCTACCATTCTAGGTACGCACCTTAATAACTACCCTAATGGATCATTAGGTTGTCTTCAGGTATCGGGGTTAAAATGTTCACGTGATGATCCCGGAATGTAGTGTAAACTGGTTTAAACTTCCCCAGTTGGCTGGTTGTCTTATGAAGTCTGTTCCCCCTGCTCGTTAATGAAGTTGTTAGTGATTGTGTCCTTGTGCAAGGTAGAGCTGTATGGTATCACATTGCGATGTACTTATGGTTTTATGGCACGTGCGCAATAATCACCAGGGTTTTAGGCCAGCTCATCGCAGGGCACACTCACACACTGTTACCATTCACTCACTGTTAAATTGCCCGTAGGTGTGCGTGTGTATTAACTCCAATTAGCCTCAGCATGTTTTTGGACTGTGGCGGAGACTCAAACCCAGGCCCCAGAGGTGTGAGGCAACAGTGCTAACCACTGCACCATCATGCCACCCGGACGGGTGAAACATTTGGTGCTATATGGACATTTACTTGCACCCAGAATTTGGTAAGCAGATTAGTAGTATTGCCTAAAACATCAATGAGATGCGTATCGTAACGTCAAAGTCAGTCTGTATTAATAAACTTAAGGATACATCAAATTAAATCCAGTTAGCAAAGCACACCAGGTGCTCCTGCTTTGGTAAATCATGAAAGGGTTGAGCACTGAAGTGGTGGTGAAGAAAGGGACTGTTCATCAGCCACAACATCTTTTAAAAGAGCAGAAATTGTGGATAAACAAGGTAAAGACATTTCAAGTGTGGCGGTACTTTTTGCAGTTTAAAATCCCGCTTGTTTATTAAACATAAGGACGTGCTGAATTTCTACAGATTACTAATATATTTTGGGCGTATACTAATCTGCTTGCCAAGTCGTGGTCGTGAGTAAACGTCCGTATGATGCTGAAATTCGGCGTCCGGACAGATGTCTCACCCGTCGTCTAATTTCCCGGTGGTTATTGCACAGGTGCCTTTATGGTGCATTATGGTGTGATGTCGCACAGCCCTAGTGCAAGGCTGTGCTTCCAGTCGCTGGGTAACGCCGCGGCCCCCTTGCCGCCTTCTCGTTTCCAGCAGTGGCACAGCTACCTGACGGAGCAGCTCGGCCTTCCGGCCTGGGGCTCCTATGTTCTCTTCACCTTGGCCGTGCTCTTCACCGGCCTGGCCCTCGGTCTGGTGAGTCCTCGCTGTTGCCGTCTTGCAGACCGAGATGCTTCTTTGCGGCCCGTGCGTGATTGGGACGCACGCAGCTCTACCCATGGATTTTAATAATGGCTGACTGGGAGGTTTGTGATCGGATCAGTGAATGAATGAAAGACGCCCGAAGAGCTTCACAGAAGCAATGCGGAGCCACTTCATCCAGCACTGCGTAGTAGGGCTGTCACTTTTTAACCGATATTCAGACGTGATGTGAAAAATTAATATTCGAATCCATTGGGAATTTTAAACTGTCATTGAAGCTGATAATTCAGGTAGTATCTGGTCCCCTTCATCCTCTCGTACCCCTGTGTCCTCCTCAGATCCTGGTGATCATCACGGATTTTGCTTTCTCCTCCCGCCGCCCTGATCCTCCCCCCGGATACTACCAGCGTTAGTATCCACAACTCCGTGCCTCAAACTGCTGACTGTATCTGCTTATTCTGGGATTGCTCAGTTTTTGTTTAAATTCTGTTTCATGGGGTTTCCGAAGTAAGTGAAGGGACTTAGCTTATAAGTGTCATTTTATATTTATACTTGGGGGGGGGGGGATGTTTGTCTGTGTACTGTAGGCAAGCCTGAGAAACCGGTCCAACGACGGGCTTGACTGTAAAATTATACTATCGGTAGTATGCATGTAGTTACATGGTGTGTGCGCGTGAGAATGTGTTTCTAAGCTTAATATTCCTTGCTTGTGTCATTATCCTCTTGTGATTCAGGGAGACGGGTCTTGGAACGGGCTCAGTTGAGAAAACGGCATGAGGATGTACTGGAGGAGAATGAGGAAGAAGACGAGTCCGAGGAAGAGGACGCTGGCGGCAAGCCAGAGCTCAGGGACGAGGACTTCCACGAGGAATCTCTGCGGAGGAGGTGCCAGGGTCCTGGCAGGGAGGAGGAGGACACCTAGAGGCCAGGAGGGGTGCTGCAGATGTACCTGGAATGGTCCACCGGGGGGTGGGGCATGAGCACAGGCGGCAGAGTTGTGTTTGTGGGGCCGCTCTGTGAGTTTGGTGTGGTGTGTCCTCCTGGAGCAGCTTGCCTGCCCTCCCTGGCCCCCCCCCTCCCACTCACTCCATGCATGTTCCCCTGGAGACTGTTACTCTCCGGAAACAATACTGCAGAGTTTCCTTTAATAGGGACATATTGTGCAGTATTCTTTTTTTTATTATTGGGTTTTTGCATTTTGCCTTTCTCCGCTAATGTTTCTAATTTTAATCTCCGCTAGCTGAGCTGCGCCTGGCGCGCTCTCCCATGCGCCGGGCCTCCCCCGCCACGCCCCGGACTTCCCGCTGCCCTCGCTGTGGTCTGTTTTTCCACTTATCAGCCAGTTAGATGGCCGCCTCAGATCCCCAGCAGCGTTTCGTCTGGGTCTGTGGGAGGTGGAAGCGTTTAACATCCGCGCTAAGCGATTTCCCCCGCGCCGGTGTGCCAAAGTTCTGCAAACGGCACCTTAGCCCACTTCCTGCAGCAGAAATGCAGTAAATGTTAAAGCCTACACCAGCTTCTCATTGTACCCATTTAGCACTGAAGAGAGATTTAGTTTTTTTGTTTTCCTCCGTTTGGAACGGTGCCCTCTACTTTGTCTCAGTCGTGAATTTTATAATGCCGTGATCAGCTTTATGTAAATTGGAATAGTTTCTTGGCTCCCACAGTGATGCAGATCCTATTTGGTGTGAGGATATTCTGTAACTTCCATGCTAAACACTAGAGGGAGTCATCCCTTTTAGGATGGTGAAATAAAAGCAGGCACTTGTTAAACCTAAGACTGACAATTTACATGAATGCATCAAGCGATCGAGTGCAGAATTGAAGAAATCATTCTAAAATATTAATATTCAACAAATGGCTATTTTAATGTGAGGTTTTAGTCATCCCTAATCATGTTCTGTACTGTATGAGTAATCCCCTCTTTGGAGATTTCATACTTCACTGTCTTGGACACATTTGCTGCACATGGATGCAGATTCAACCCAGTTTTGTTTAAACTTCGCCTTTTTTTTTTTTTTTTTTTAATTCCCCCCAAAAAATGTTTTCATTCAAGTTGACTCAAGTTTGTTAAAATAAAGACTTTGATGTTTTGCCGTACCACAGAGTAAGAGAGTGCCTTATTTCCATTATTAATCTGTTCATCTGTGTGGTGGAAAGGACTGGTGTAGTCAGAAGTGGTTTTGGGCCTTCTAGAGATAACGGTAAGTTTCATTTTCCAGTTGCAGCTGTGTCACGGGGGCATGGTATTTAAGAGCCTGACCAAAGTTTAAAAATACATTGAAAACTACAGCATTATTCTAGTGAGGGAGCAGGGATGAGGGAGTGGAAAGTTTTGTCCCAGGATTTGGAGACGCTTGAAAATTCCAACACCAATGGAGATTTTCACTGTGATGTGTGAATATTACGATCCACAGTAGGCGATGTGGACAGCATTCTGCGCTAGACTAACTGGTAATTAACACATTTCAGTTGTAAACATTAACCAAAGGAAAAACAAATACTGAATGTCACCTAGTAGAGCAAGTCCTTTGCCTAACAAAGTGCCAGTTTGTTTAGTTTTGACTTGGTCTGTGTGGTCTTGTGGAAGGATTTAGGGCTGGGGTGGAAACCAATGACATCTTCAGGAAAAGGAGCCAATCTCATCGCTGAAACACAAAGGTCAATGATCGGAACAGCATGCTGGATGAAAGGGTGGCGTGAAGTGACTGATTCATCTGCAAAGGAGACTGACAAACTGCTCAACCTGTACAGTGAACATTTGTTGCCAGGGAAACCCATGAATGGCGTTCTGGGTAATTCTGTGAAGCTTTACTAATTATATTCGGAGAAGACAACAGGAAGTCTGCTGCTATCATACGGTCTGTCTTATAAACTGAGACCCTGTGCTGGATAAACAGTTATAAGAGATGGGTGGTGGTGTTTACATAAAGATGAATGAATTTGTGAAAAGAACTACTTTTTAATGCAATATTTAATTTTTTAAAAGTCTGTGTATTGAGCATCCACACCGCTTTCTGCTGAGCAAGCTGTGTGCATCTGTCACCCTCCCTTGACCGTTACAGCACCCCCCCCTCATCGTCCCCACCCTGAAGAAAAGGGGTGTGGCACTCCATCACGTGACCAGCCTGTTGGCGAAATGCATGCAAATGGCTGCAATCACATGACCTTCACCTTGTGAGTTGTTCTGGCTACAGACATTGTTTGTTTCCTTTGTCGAATAAACTTTTAAGTGAGATAATCATAACATCAAAAAGATAGAAAATTCCAGAATAATCACTGATCCATCCATGATTGGTTATTACTACTAAGTACACATCAAGGGCACCACATTTGAGGGGGGGGGGGGGTTCCGTATGTTTGCCACTCAGAGAATATCTGACTTTTTCTTCTGGTAAATTTACTAGTTACATCTCAGAGGATTTCAGAGTTTTCTTTCTCACAATTTTATGACTTTACAAATATATGACATATCCCCATTTTTTATATACAATGGCCCTAGTACACCGTTGTAGTGGAACAGAGCCCTTTTCCTCCTGACTTTATTTTTAATTTCAGTAGTAAACCACCTTGGTTACAGTTTCCAAGATTTAGTTTTGCTAGAAACTGATATGAAGTCCTCTTGCACTTGCAATAATGTGTTTTTAAAAAATTGCCATGCCTCAACAGTTTTGTTGTTTAACTCCATCCAGTTTCGCACCATTAAAGTTAGGTTTCCTAATGCTGTTTATTTCTTGTTTCTTGTTCTTTGTATATTTGTTTTGGACTTTGTTCTTTGGACACTAACCTCAAATATAATCATGTCATGATCACTACTGTGAAGTGGTCCTAAAACCTCAAAATTTTCAGTTCTATCCTGGTTATTAGAGAAAACAAGATCGAGAAAGGATTCTCTCCTGGTAGGGATTTTAACGGAGTAAATATGCGATCCTGTACGAATTTCACCATCTCAAGTTCACTTACAGCAGAGCCAGAGACCATGTCCCACTGTATCCCAAGTAAATTAAATCACCCATAACTACCACATCATTTTTATTACTGATAATCCTGATATTGTTGCATAACATTCTGCTTTCCTCTGCAACTATATTAAGTGCACTATAACAAAAACCAACAAATTTGCCATTTGAGTTACTAGCATCTATTTAATTAAATATTTTTACAATGAATTCCCTTGTCTGCATGTTTTCTTTTACATATACTGCAACACCACCTCCCTTCTTGCTTATCTGGTCCCTAAGGAACAACTTGTAACTATCCATATTATATTCAATCAACCACGTTCCTGTTATTCATATAATGTTGTAAGAGCAGGGTTCATATGGGTACTTGAAATCCTTCAAAATACTTGAATTTTTAAGGTTTGGAAAATTTTGGATGAAGTGGCTGAGCGTGCCCTTCAAATTTTGCCCCCTCTGAAAAATGTACATCAGTGCTGCTAAAACAAAACAAAAAAAAAGTAACAGAACCATGCACAAAGTCTTTCAGGAAAGCAGAGAGGGTCATGCAAGATGACCTCTTCCCAGCAAAACTCAACTTCTTTCTAATGATTGTGAGGGAAATCACACCATTTTTGAAGTTATACAGTACCAGGCTGACAGACCCATACTGCCATTTATGAGCAATGATCTTACAGATGTGCTGAGGAGTCTAATGGAGAAGTTTATAAAGTCAAGTGTCATGCGTAATACAACTAACCATGTAAATCTTACTACATGGATGGAACCAAACTGAAAGTCGGATTTACTGCAGAGCAAGGCTTAGAGGAACAGGTGATGAACTCAAGAGCTGAGAACCTGAGCCTTCAGTTCAGGCAAAATTGCAAGCGTTTTTTTCTGAAGATGATGTCTAAACTTTTTGAAAAGGCACCAGTTAAATATCCTTTGGTGAGAAGCCTGTGGGTTCTGGATCCAGGGGTGTGCTACTCAACAACAAATTGTTGAGCACCCAAAAAATCACCATTATTCTCCAACTCCTTGTGGAAAATGGCCGCATCGAGGAAAAATGCTGTGATGACATTATTAGGGAGTTTGGGCATTTTTATGACCATAACTTGATGTTGGCATTTGATTCCTTCAGAAAGTTCAGCCCACAAAGTGAAAGGTTGCATGAGTTTTACCTTAAACTTTTATCCAACAAAGTACAGTTTTGCCATCTCAGACATCCCAAGTCTCCCGGAAGTTCCGGGAGTCTTCCGCATATTGATGGCGGCTCCCTAATGACCGCAAATTAAATAAAATAATATAATTAAATAAAATAGTGTTCTGACTAGAGATAATTAACAAACGATTATATATGTAGCCAATGTAGAAATGCTCCCTGAAATGAGTTTTTGCAGGTTGGGATGTCTGCCATCTATGGGAGTTGGTAAAACACATCCTAGTCCTCTCAAATGGTCAAGCTTCTGTTGAGAGGAAATTTTCAGTTAACAAGGAGGTGATGGTGGAGAACCTCAAAGAACATTCACTGATTGCTCAGCAGATCATTCATAACCATGTGTGCTTTACTGGTGGACTGCACAACATAAGCTACGCAAAAGAATCGCTCCTTTCTTTGTCTGCTGCCAGGCAGAGGTACCATATGTATCTTGATGATAAAATATGTCAAAAGCAAGACCAACAAAAAGATCAGAAAAGGAAAGCATTGATGGATGAGGTAACAGAGATGAAGGTGAAAAAGAAGAGGATGGAAGAGGATGTGAGGGTCCTCATGAAATCTGACAGCAATGCAGAAAAAGCTGAATCAGAGGGCAAACTACCTCATTTCAAAGTCAAACAGAATAAGAACAGCAAACGAAAAAGAGAAAAATCTTGAGGCAGAGTTTAATCTAAAAGAGAAGATGAAGGAACTAAATGAAACTCTTTAAAAGGTCCTAAACCATTTGAGCTTACCTTGAAGAATTTTCCGATGTTCTTGTTTTCAACAGAAGGGGCCACTAATGTTAAAGTTGATATACAGTACTGTGCAAAAGTCTTAGGCAGTCCAAAGAAATGTTTAAAGCTGTTTATCTGGGTAGCAAGTATACTTTAGCTTAGAATAAAAAAAACACAATTTAACATTAGAACAAGTGCAAATTAAGAGTAACACAATAAAAACTGGCAATAATTTTTTCTGTTTTCTAAAAAGTTACTGATATCTAGTTGGATGACTAGTTGAACACTGTTTCAGTTCCCAAACCTCTTTTCAGGGGCACCTCAGCCATTCTACGTATTTGTTAAATTTCACCAACAGCTCAATTAATTATTAAATAAATTGGTTTAAAAAGTCAGTGACAGATTGACTATCTCTATTAGGTGTGCTAGTGGCCTAGTCAAAATATACAGTACATGGTGGCATTGGATGGTTGCTGCAAATACTGGGGTGATTTTAGCAGAGGTTCTGAAATGGCTAAGCTGACACACTTTGACAGGCATAATACCATAGTTTTACACCAACACGAGGATAATTTAAACATCATTTTTTTTGCCTGCCTAAGACTTTTGCACAGTACTGTATTTAACTTGCACTTGTTGAGTTCATGTTCATGTGAAGTTGCCTAATGTGAATTTATACATCATAAGCTTACATTTTCCTTACCTTTCAGTATTTTTGCAATATACTTTGTACTAGGTGATACTTTGTGTCATGATCCGCTCCGTTCGATCCTCCCATGTGCCACGCCCACCTCGTTACCTTGTGTTCCTTCCCCGATTGTGATCACCTGTGTCCTGTTAATCCTTGCTCATCTTGTGTATTTAGTCCGCGTCTTTCCCCAGTATGTGAGATCTGTCAATGGATTGTTGTGTTGTCGCTGATGTTCGTGCCTGCCAGTCCTGCATTAAACCCCGTTTCCCTGTACGTCCAGCTGTGCTCGCCTTTTTGCCTGCTCGCCTGCCCAGCGATCGTAACACTTTGTGTTGTTTGATGCATTTTCCGTAGTTTTTTTTCCCAGCAGAATGGGATAAAGCATACTTAAATCAAATTAAGTTAATTTGCTGCGATTTGCACAATGAGTTAATGTGATATATTTTTGCAGTATTTTGGTTAACTACTCAATTGATTGCATTTATTTGTATCATGTATGCAGTTTAAACCATGCCCGTAACTACCACACACCAAGGTTGAATTTGACCGTGGAAAAGGAATATGAACCCTGTAAGACTCCTAGCTTTTAAGTACAGATAGTAAAGGGTAGGTGTTTTACAGGGCCACTTTCATTATTATTTGGGGCTTTCCGTCTCCCCTCACCTATATTCTTAACTAACCTCCCTGCCCCACCAGTCTGTAGTTTAAACCCTCCTCAACTACTCTACACAATACGCCTCCTGAATACACTTGTTCCCACCTTGTTAGATGCAACCCATCCGGTTTGATCAGGTCCCACCTGTTCCAGAAGGTCCTCCAGTGCCCCATAAACCTGAACCCCTCTTTCCTACACTACCCTTTTAGCCACACATTTTATCCCCTTATCTCAGTTAAATCAGCCTGGCTTGTGCGTGGCATGGGAAACATTCACAGGGAGAAAATACCACCATGGATATTTTGCTTCTAAGCTTATATGTGAGTATACATTTTTCCTGCAGAGCAGCCCTCCTACTCATGCCTAGTTTGTTGGTGCCAACATGCACCACGACCCCTGGATCCACTCTGGCTGGGGCTAAAAGCCTATGCACGCAATCTGAAAGTTCCAATACCTGGGGACAAGGCAGGCAAAACACCATATGGGACCTTCTATAATACATGCACACATAACTGTCTATACCTCTAATAACAAACCTCCCTCTTCCTAGGGGACGGTGCCCAAGGGCCAACCTGCCTCCCCAGTTTCTTCCGACTCTTAAAACAGTTTGACAAAGTCCATTCAGGTGATGCCGCCTTTGTAAAGTGTGTACGCCCTTTCTTACATCTATGATCTATGATCTATGGTCATCCAACTATCTCAACCTGTTTTTCATTCTCCCCCCCCTCCCTGCTTGTAGCATACACACTATCTACCTAAAAATCATATTAACTGTCTCTTCTAACTCTGAGTTGTGTCGAATGAGAGCCGGTTGCTCGTCAATGTCACTAACCTTGACCATGAATGAGTCCACCAGTTAACATCACTTGCAGATTGACGCAAGAATCCAGTAGGGCAAACATGTTGCAAACACAACTTTTAGCTGACCCCATAATTAAATATCTCACTATGATCCTGGCCCCTTACTACCACCCCAGTATATTTATATACAGTATTTAACTTTTAGTTGATTTAATTAACGTACAGTTAATACAGTAAAACACTAACTCCGTTATAACAGAACTTTTTAATTATCCAATAGGGTCAGAGAGATAAAATCTTAAAGATTAAACTTTTAAAATAGCCACATTAATTATTACTTACCAGAGAATAACTTCTGAAACATGTAAAATTAAAATAAAGCGAAGTTGCTCATGGGAGGCCAAAAAAAACACAAAAAACCCTCTTCTAGCTGGCTACTGCCAGAACAGGAAAAAAGTGGAAAATGTCCTCCTGGCCCAGACTGGCGACCAAGCCAACTCAGGAGCAACGGTCCTTTTCCGGTGCTTGTTATCCTTATCAATGTTAGATATCTCGCGGGTGTTTGTTGTGAAATTACGTGGACAGAAAACACCACTCACGCGACACCCACAGCTGCAACTCACTAATTGTTTATTAACAAGGACAGACAGGCACGCAATTAAACACACTTAAACTAGACTAGCACACAAAAACACAAATATATTTCCAAACAGTCGCTGGAACACGCACACAACACATGTGTACACAGCGTATACACCACTCTCTCTTAGTGCAGCAACCCTAGAAGCTTCTGCCTACAGCAGAGGCTGTCACTTTTATCCATATTATATGCCATTAGAGAAATACATGAATCAGTTAATAGTTCTGAAACTAAATAACTCAGCCATGTTCTGCAAAGTGTGTATTGAACAGTGGACTCTAGAGGACACTGTGCACTCCTTTGATTTTCAGGTTATCTGTGTCTGTAATAGGTAATAATTATTATGTTGTATCCATATTATATGCGCTGGGGAAATACACGAATGGGTTAATAATTTAAAACCAAATGACACAGCCATGTTCTGCAAGGTGTGCACTGATCAATGGACTTTTGAGGACACTGCGCACCCCTTTGATTTCCAGTTTATCTGTTTATGCAATAGGTATTGTACCATATCCATAATATATGCAATGGGGCAATACACAAAGATATGAAGCAACCTTCTACCTATACTTTGAATAGTGGACTGTGGGGGATGCACACTTTCAGATTATTTATTTGCATGCATAATGTTTTATTACTAATTACTTTCTGTCCCTTCATTGTACAAGATAAAATTACACAGCTATTGACTCTGAAACTAAATATGACAGACACACCTTGTACAGTGTGCTTTAATTAGTGAGCAATGGGGGACACTGTATATCCCTTGGATTTTCAGGAACTTAGAGTTAGTAACCCATGAGTGTATTTCCCCATTCTATATAATGTGGATACAATTAAATAATTAATAACTGTTGCAGACAAAGTTAACCAGAAAACCCAAGGGATGTGCATTGTCCCCAAGAGTCCACTGATCAATGCACATTTTACAGGACATGCCTGTCTCATTTGGTTTTAGAGCTATTAACCCATTAGTGTATTGCCCCAATTGTCATGTCCTGCTCGTCCGGCCTGCCATGTTAGCCACACCCCTCCTGTCTTCCTTCCTGGTGTGGCCGTAGAAAGCCACGCCTGGTGCTTCATTGTTACCTCTTGTTCTTGCCCCTCATGTTAATTACCTTCAGCTGTCTCTTTTTATTACTGATTGTCTGTATGTATACGTGCCTCCTTATCCTTTGCCTCTCAGTTCTGACGTTGTCATCTGTCTTTGCTGTCTTTATGAATAAAAGTCCTGTGTGTGGGGTTTTTCCCTCACACCCTGCATTTGGGTTGTACTTGCCTATTGTCAGCGTTAACACCAGTGGTATATATTGTGGATACAATGTAATTATCAATAACTATTACAGACAAAGATAACCTGAAAATCCAATGGTTGTGCATTGTCCCCCTGGTGAATACACATTTTACAGGACATGTATGTCTCATTTGGTTTTAGAGCTATTATCCCATTCACCTATTGCCCAAATAGTATATGAAAAGGATAGAATGTACTAATTAATAACTAGACAACTAGAGTTGAGCAGAAAATCCAATGTGTGTGCATTACCACCCAGTGTTCACTGATAAAATCACACTTCACAGATGACAGGTCTGTCTTATTTGGTTTTAGAGTTATTAACCCATTAATGTATTTCCTTATTTATTGGATCGGGATGTTCACTGCTGAAGAGGCCGAGTTTGGGCTTTTTTCAGAGGAAGCAGGAGAGGAAGGCCCCACCCTACTCACTGCACCCCTGGAAGGACTCCGAGCCAAAGGGTTCAGGGGGTCCTTGCTGGTGCTGGGGGAGGGGGGGGTGCTTACTTCTCTCAGACTCGTGTAGGCTTTAAAGGGAGCTGCTTTATTTATGTGTCTGAAACACCCCTTAAAGTATGGGCTTTTGCTGGAGTGATGAATAACTGTACAACTGTTAACCTGAGGCAGTGACTGTGATGGTGTGCTTGCAGGCTTGGGCTGCAGGCAGCACCTCTGAGACCAGCGTCTCCAGTAAGGCCAGGAAGAACATCACCACTCGGTAGAGCTCATCAGCTGTGTGTGGTCCTCTAGAGAGGACTGAGAGCTCCAGAGAGCTCTGCATGTTCCTGCAGCAAGTCTTTAAATTCCCTGATTGGAGCTTCACATGTTCTCCTCATCCATTCATCCAATTAACAGTCTCACACATCTCCATTCATCTGTTGAACATTTATACCCATCTCCATTTATCTTGTGAAACATTCCCACACATCTCCATTTATTTGAGGAACATTCACACAAATCTCTACACCTCTATTCCTCTGGTGAACATTCACACACATCTCCACATCTCCATTCTACTGGTGAGCATTCACACACATCGCCATGTCTCCATTCATCTAATACATATCCATAGATTTCTCTGAAGACTCCCCGCCTGCTCTCTGCTTGTCTGCATGAAAGTTGTTACTTCAGAATCTGTTGATTAAGCACAATGGTGTGGGTGGCACTTTAGGAAGGCATGAGTGCTGCTGTTTCACCAGCATTTCCTGCAGGGTGTTGAAATGGTTAAGCTGAGAGCTGCGGCAGTAGGATAGTGGGCTCAGGATGTGGAGCAAAGAAGAGGCCGCCCTCTACTCACTCAAACGGGAAATGGGCACAGATTCCAAGGAAGCCGTTGTGTTCCTGGCTAATCGCTCCCTCACCCCCTCCGCACACACACACACACACACACACACACACACACACACACACACACACAGGGAATCCTAGAAAGGAGTTTGCCAGCATCCTGGTTCCAGTTGTATCCAGTAATATCAGCAAAGTGTTTGAGAGCACAGCCAGGACCGCTGTGTGCTGCCTTCCAGCCCTTAGGTGCCACAAGTGCTCTTTCAGATGGTAGCTTCCTATCAGTTAATCAGAGGACCAGGATCCAAAGGTCAAGAAGAACTCCATGTGTTGGCCAAAAGTAATGTACTTCAGCTACATCTCAGAATCAATGCACACAACTACAGATTTTGACCGAGTGTGCCTTGTGCCCTCGTGATGTAAACTTGGAAGATCAGCTGGTAGAATCACTGTCTAGTGGAGAGTCCTGGATTTTTTGATGACATGGTAGCCCATGTTATGTGGAGAGAAACTGCCTTCTGGCTGTTTGCTGATGGTCCCTTGATTTAAAATGCACTTAAATTGGTTTTATATCTGAGATATATTTGGAGGATGGTTTGTAGGGTAGTTGTAGGGTGGAAAATCTCCAAACAAACTCCTTGCTATGCTGGCATTCCCTCCCTTTGTCCGTTATCACTCCTCAGGTCCTCTTCCCTAGTGTTGAGTGATGGGAATAGGGCCAGCTCCTGTGTCTAATCAGTTAGTCAGGTTTGATTCAGACAGAGAGCCAGCAAATCAAGTGTTGGGGGCAGTAACGTGACCTCTTATTGTGCACCGTGACCCCCATCCTTTGTCAGGCCCTCAGAGGTGTCCCCCCTGCTAAGCTTTTATCCCTTTCTCTCCTGGAAGGACCTGACAGCAGTAACACATCTGACTCACTGGCCCCCCTCACAGCCAAGCTGAGGCTCCCTTCATGTTACTGTGATGATGCTGAATCCAGTAGTGCATACCTGTAGCTTGCTGGCCACTCCTTCAATTTCCCATACGGCACGTTGAAGATGCACCCGTCTCACAATGTTTTTGTGGAATTTCACCCCATTAACTCATTTCCATTCAAGCAGCATATCCGTTCACTGTGAAGAATTTGGCCTGACCCTCACAAGCCTGTACAGGACATCTCAGCAGTATGATTAGCCACACGTGGTGTTGTCTGGGGTCACACTGTTGTCAGATTTATGTTAACAGGCTCACATGGGGGTTCCTGAGCAGAACAGGAACAGCCAAGAGAGCCCCTGACCCCACAGAATAGAGCAGGTCTGCTGTGGTCCACCCAGTATGGATAGTAAGCGCTGTAGCATGCATATATGGCTCAGCCAATGCTGAGCGACACCCCACTAACACAAGCCCTGCAGAGAGTCATGCACTGAGCATTAATGTACTCATCTGCCGTCTGCGTCTATCTTCTGAAAAGAAGATGAACAACAAAATGCTTTTTGGGATCAATCATGGTTGGTAAACCTGGCTCAGTTTCTCTGGTAAATTATGAGAGGGGGTCAGCAGCTTACCTGATTTCTAAGTTAAACACTTCTGTGTAAGTATTTCTTCAGCTGAGCCGCCTTTTCCACATCATTTGGTTGTTGAGAGTTAAATGGATTTGCATTGGGGGGAGGGTTGTGTCATTTTAGCAGAAAGACAGGTGATCAGTGAGTGTTACCAGCCTTTACTGGGGCATATTCAGCAAACAGAGCACACATATGAAGGAATCGCAGCAAACCCCCAAGGCCAGGTTGTTCCTGACGAAAATGTGAGTGGCGGATCCATAGGGCGGTGCCAGCAAGTGGAAGTTCTCCCAGCAGGCATGCATGAGCCGATAGCTTCTCTGTGCCACACATTCTGGAACATTATATTTGTTTTCTTGCCCTGTGCACTCGGTGGAAGACCTGTTTACCCACCTCCCATTTCACGAGTTGTTGGTGTGCCTCCTGGTCATCCCAAATGCCTGGAGTACAAGCACAGGTGAGAATTCATGCGTGTTTAACAGACACATCATCACAGTGACTGAGCAGAAATATGTTCAGAAAAAACATGCTGTATGCACACTGTGTGCGTGGCAGGGGAATGCAGTGACGGTGGAGGTCTGTTTACTTTAGCGCCTGTCTTTCCCTCCTTCCCAGCCAGCGATGCAGGGTGGGTCGCGGAGGCCTTCCTGTCAGCCCCGATGTGCTTCCTGACTCAGTGCTCTGAACAACACGGCCTACAGAGAACTGAAGCTGCCTGACCCTGCCAGGCGGAGCACCCCCCTGGCTTAGGCTGCTGAGGGGCTCTGTGGAAAGCAGAAAAAATTCCCTTCATCTAAAAAAGTGCCCATTTCTGGGAGCAGATTTATTTTTCAAATTTATTTTCATCTCCCTTTATCACATCCTTTAAGCTCAAATAAATCATGTACTTCTGACCAGATGACCTCATGAAATGTTTTTGCATGTCTCATTTCTGCATTTACAGTGGTGTGCACTTTTTCACTGGCAAACCAGGTCAGTTCAAAATCAGGTGCTGTCCAAGACCATTTCCAAAAATTTTTGACTCAGCAGTTGGCACTATCACATTAATGGTGCTGGGCATAGCTGAGTAGGTGGAGTTTAGAGAACACCCGCAAAATGGCAGACCACATTGTTTAGCTGCAGGTATTCGTAAGATTGTACAGCAATCTGGTTTGAAACTCCTTTGTTGTCCAACTATTTCTTGGTTCTCAATATGAACTAGTTTTTATTTTGGTGGAAATGTGTATAACCATACAAAAATAGGTTCACAAACCAGTTCTCTGTCAGTGGGAAAGTGCTATAAGACACCTGCAGATCTTTTGTAGTTCCCACTCTTGGTGTACATCTTTCACTTAAATCCCTGTTTTGGTGGTCCGGTAATAAGGTGCATAGCTTCCTACTGGCCAGTAGAGTTGGATGTCTTGAGACCGGTCTTGGTATAGTGGTCGGGAGATTTGGAGCAAAAAGTATCCATGTCACAAAATGTAACGTTCGATAATGCAACATTATTATTATTTCGCCTTTTGCGCCCTTCATATGCAACCAATCCATGACATACATGCATTTTATTGTGATTCAGACATTGATCATCCAATGAAAATACGCGTTATATGCACAAAATAAGTGTAGCGCTAGTTAAACGTTAGACAGATGTGTAATCACATGCCACTGCAGACATCAAGATGTCAGAATCTTTTAAGCACTTGTCCTTATTCTTATTAATGCACAATTTGATGTGCAGTTTGTATTGGTATATAGTATTTTTAGTTTGCATTTGATTCATGTGACGTGTGCGCATGTCTTTATATTGTTTGATTACAGTATTTTACTTAAAATGGTGATGTTTGACTAAATAAATGTGACCATTGACTTTTAAATAGCATCTGCATATTACGTGTTGACTTAACAGGCTTAATCCATTTTAGGGAAGTTGATATCATACAGTGCCATTTGGCTAGTTACTACTACAATTGGACATGATGCAATTTCATGTTTATAATTGTGTATCTTCAATTTTATGTTACAATTTCATCTACAAATTAAGTATAATTGAAATCAGTTACATATTAACTGTTCTTTAGACAGTTGGAGGTGTTAGCTGTTTTGTCAGATAACTCTGGGACCAGTCAGTACCTGTCATGTCAGTTCTCAACAGCACACAAAAGTTAAGGGAGTCTTTTTCTTCTGGGCTCGGTCTCATCTCGACTTTGTCTTGGTCTTGCCTCGGTCTGTCTTGGTCTTAGTCTTGGTCTTTTCTTGGTCTTGATACCATCTGGTCTTGGTAGTGTCTTGGTCTTGGTTTATGCGGTCTTAACTACAAGTCTACTGGCCAGAAAGCAGAACTCTCTTCAGAAAAATATCTTCTTCTTCAGCAGCTCTCTGTTATTCCATCTCCAGCCTGATTTCAGGGGCCACCAGCACCACTTGTTATTGGCTGGGACGCAAATTGATTTTCCAGAGCTGGTGCCCTTCTACGGCTCAGTAGATGAAGAATACATATGGTTTTGGGACATTTTATAGGTGACTATCTGGTAGGCATGTAACGATGCATCAGTTAAATCAGTTGATCAGTTAAATATTGATATAAATGTATGACTATTTAAAGCAGCTGACTTGGAAAATGGTTTACTTTAGGTGTACTTGTGAATACAGTAACTCTAAAAGTATTTAATGAATGTTTTTTAAATATCCCAGGTACATTGTATGTCTGGGATCTTTTTTGTTTAGTGACAAACTGCATCAGCCAGCTGTATTCTGGCACCCTATATGAGACTCTATATAGCCCCCACCCATCAAAACAAATTTTGTCAATTCATTTATATTAAAAAGCATTTCAATAGCACAAGGTTCCTGGCTGCTAACTAGCTATTTTGCATCTGTTTAATAAGAAAAGCAGTAAAATGTTAAAACTAGCATCAATAATCATAAGGCAGAATTATTCAAATCATGGTGTTCTTAGCAAAATTGTGAGTAAGCCCACTCCCTTGATTAAGAAGCAATCCCACACATGAATGGTCTCAGGATGCTTTATTGTTGGCATGACTCAGGACTGATGGTAGTGCTCACCTTTTTTTCTCCGGACAATCATTTTTCCAGATACCCCAAACAATCAGAAAGGGGATTCATCAGAGAAAATCACCCCAGTCGTCAGTAGTCCAATCCCTGTACCTTTTGCAGAATATCAGTTTGTCCCTGATGTTTTTCTCGGAGAGAAGTGGCTTCTTTGCTGACCTTCCTGACACCAGCCTATACTCCAAAAGTCTTCTCTCACTGATGCACTCACATCTGCCTGCTGCCATTCCTGAGCAAGCTTTACACTGGTGGTCCCCCGATCCTGCACTTGAATCAACTTTAGGAGACATTCCTGGTGCTTGCTGGACTTTCTTGGGCACCTTGAAGCCTTCTACACAACAATTGAACCTCTCTCGTGGTCTGATAAATGTTTGATTTAGGTGCTATTTAGGTGCATTGCCTGTGAAGGCCTTTTTGTGCAAAGCAATGATGACTGCATGTGTTTCCTTGCAGGTAACTGTGGTTAACAGAAGAAGAACAATGATTTCATGCACCACCCTTCTTTTAAAGCATCCAGTCTGCTATTCTAACTCAGTCAGCATAACAAAGTGATCACCAGCCATGTCCTGCCAACACTCTCACAAGTTAACGAGAAAATCACTGAAATTATGTCAGCAGGTCCTTTTGTGGCAGGCCTGAAATGCAGGGGAAATGGTGTTTTTGGGATTAAGTTCATTTTCATGGCAAAGGAGGATTTTGCAATTAATTACAATTCATCTGATCACTCTCCAAAACATTCTGGAGTATATGCAAATTGCCATAATAAAAACTGAGGCAGACTTTAAGAAAACTAATGTTGTCATTCTAAAAACTTTTGGCCATGACTGTACATGGGAGAAGGTCATTGTTTTAACATAGTTAATAGTATCCCATCTGGGGGGGTGTTTGCATTTTTTCCTTCTAGCCCATCTCCCTCCCAGCCGCCTCTCCATCTCCCTCTATTCATATTCATGTGAAAGCGAACCCTCTCCTTGGCTTATTTACATATTTGGAAGGGCTGACGGGCGGAGCCCCTGCCATGACGAGATGCCAGCACAACCCGGCAGTTACTGGTTACCAGGGGCCGGCCTGGGGCTATGCTGCTGGTCCCCAGAGTGGGCAGGGCCTGCCATCTGTCCAGCGGGCCATGAGGTTGCAACCATATTGCAGGCAGACTGGAGCTAGAGAATTATGGACAGGGGGGCGGGGCACAGGAGTCACCCAGACCTGGGTGGACAAAGCACAGAGAGTAGAGGGGTCTGGGTGTGGGGGGGTGGGGAGGGAGAGAAGGGGGGGAGCAGGCAGCCAGCACTTTTGCCTTCAGTGGCATTTGCCCTCGGTGGTAGTATAGAGGGGCACGCTCTGGGCGGAGAAGGGGGGGCAGCTATCATCAACCCCCCCACCCCCATGTATGAGTTATTGTGAGAGAGGCAGGCGTCTCGTGTGCATGTGAAGAGCCAAGGGCTTTGGGATGGATGGGTGTGTGCTGCCATAGGGCTAAAGGGGAGAGGGAAGTCAGCACTGTTTCCAAGCAGGCATCCCCACTGGCAGGAGGGAGTAATGGTGCCGCTTTTCAGCTCTTCCTCAAACACATAGGCCACTGTTATCCATGCTCGGATTCATCCTGAGATGTGAAGCCTTCGCTCTGAAAAACCATAGAAATTCCTTGGAGAATCTCCACTGAGGTTTTTATTACAGCACCATATAAGACCAGAGCCCCAAACAATGGCCCCGGAGTTGGAAAGGGGGTGTTGCTCGCTTCCTCCCTTGTCCTTTTGTCTGACCTCAGAAATATTTATTCAGCGCGCAGAAAGTGACAATCGTCAGTTTAGCCCATCTGCCATGCAGCCCGATTATCATGCGCAGAGAAAGGAGCTTTCAGCATGGCGTCATTAATCACGCATCAGTCTGGCAGCCATTCCCACAGGCCACGCCGGCCTGTCGCTAAGGAGTCCACACACGATGGTAAGGGACAGAGGATGCTATCGAGCACTGTGTCCCTCACCTCAAAACACGGCTGGAAGGGGGGACCCTGCATTCCAGGCCTGATAGTGAAGCTTAGCTTCTGGGGCCTTGGTTAATGATTTCAAAACCTCCAGCGAGGGTGGGGGGTTCATGCAGGTTGGCCTAATGTTCCCACTCTCCAATCGCACACGCAGAGGTGAAGTGACACTCGATTAGCATCAGCAGGGTTGCCAGCTTTGGTCAGCTGGCTTGCACAAGATTTTTCATTTGCACACATATGTACACGCATTTATATGTATATATGTTTTATTGCCCTGTAAACAAAATTGTAAATTTTGGGGTTTGCAATCTACCCCAACGCTTTTGATGTAGCTAATTTTAAGTTTATAATGGAATAAGACAGATTTTCCGTAAAATTTCTTGAGTGAGCATGTGAGTCAGAAAGTGTGACTGTCATGCTAGATATATGAGTTGGCAACCGTGCATAAGGGAAAGTGTTCATCCAGCCTTGAGCGAGCGATAGACAGCAGTTACACATGTTCCTCAGGTCCTTTCACCCCTAGCAACAAGCCTACTGTAAATGTTTTATTTAAAGCCGTAAAATAATTTTAGAAGTTAATAACTGCCCAGTAAAATCTACACACGTGGACAAAATTGTTGGTACCCTTCAGTCAATGAAAGAAAAACTCACAATGGTCACAGAAATAACTTTA
>JAODKE010000041.1:11410003-11426425 GCA_026779605.1 Mormyrus hasselquistii
AGTCCACCTCTTTCATCCTATGTAGACCTCCACCCCACAAAGCGCCATTCAGAAAGGTTTCCCGTACCCCCCCCCCCCCCCCCCTCCCGCACCCCCCGCAGGGTCCCGTCACTCTTACCATGACAGCTATGCCCATCCCCGCGGTATCCCAGGGGACACTGGCAGTGAAATTGCAGCCCCTGGCCGGGGAAGCAGAGTGCCTCTGGGTGACAATTATGGTTCTCTGAGACACAAGGATTCACCAGCTGGAGCTCTGAGAATGAGTAGAAGGTCAAAGTGCAAAGGTCACTGCTTCTCAGGTAATCTCCTTTTTTGCACATATAAATTATAATACTGTTTTTCTTGGAGATTTGACTCTCGGCAAGTTTAAACTTGCAATATTATCCCAAGTAGTATGTACTACTACCAGTATAACTGGTATTAACAGTACTTAAGTATCAAAAGTAATACGTACTACACATTGAAATCTATTGACCTTACAAACAGCAACCTATCCTTTTAATTTCACTCAAGAAAGGTTTGATAGCATAATATTATACTGTATCACAATAAATTATATTTATTAATATTATTTCAGTGCTTGTGTCTTTAGCTCTGGTGCTGCTAACTCTGAATATTGATAACGTTTAAATTTTGGTCAGCAGTTTAGGTGTGTTAAGTGATATTTCGCGTTTCTCTTCATATTGTTTTTGAACCTTCATAAGAGAAACACTGCTGAAGAATTGTGAGATAAAATCACAATCTCGATTCTGGGTGAAAAAAATTCATTCATATTCATATTTCATATGATTCATATTTTACTCAGAATCATATGAGTATTCAGTATAGCTGTTATCTCCTGCCTGTTTGCTTATTTCTTTGTATTATTATCGTTAATCATTAACTAATGTTACTCTACATCTATGTAATACCTATTGTACTGTATTCCATCAATATGAATTTCTAATACTCTATATAGTACGAACTGGAGACAAAGTAGATACTGTGGTTATCCTATTATATAAGGTACAGCTTCCATGCACTATCTAGCTCATGGGAGTTTTACTATTTAGAAAAATGTCCTGAGGGCAGAACAAAAAATGATTGGTTCAGAGCGATAACCAATGAGATTGCCTTGGTCCTGCCTCCTCTAGTTGCTTGGACCCAATCCTCTACAATCTGATTGGTTATCTCTCTGAATCAATTATTTTTTTCTGTCCACAGAACATTTTTTTGTAAGTAACGCTCCCACAAGCCATTAACAAGTCCTACATTTATATTATATTTAGTATTTTAGGTAAAATAGTGCATTCAGAGTCACTATCTCACCATGTACATACTACAGACCAATATTTACCCGGAACCTCACCTTCCACAGGGCCAACCTTACTTAACATCATGTACCGAAGAGCTCTCTCCGTCTCCTCAAACAGGACCATAACCAGCTCTGTGCTGAGCTGCTGGATCTCGGGGCTCGTCCAGGGCCCGTGTGGGCAGTGCCGGAAGGTGACATTCTGACGTATCTGATAGGAGAAGGTCTCTGACCCACCCTCGGGTGGAAGAACTGTGTACTCTCGCACCGACCTGGAGGTTACCGCTGGACCATGGAGACACACATCATTATCCAAAACACTCTAAACTGATCATCACCTCCCTCACAGCTGGCACTGAATGCAAAAGATAACTGAGTATGGGCGTTAGGTGTACCTGATATGCGGTAATGGTATATTTCTTTGTAGGGCTTGATATTCACCATGGTACCAGGTGGCAGACTAGGTATGTCGCCGTATATAAGGGTGTCCATGCTGAGGTAACCGTGGGGGTCCAGATCTCGGGCCTCCTGAACAATGGTGAGATGTTTGTTGCCCGGGTAGAAAATCACTTCTGTGTGGCATGTAAACTCAGCACCTGAGCCAGAGGAGGAATAGGACCATACAAAGCATTTTCCTTAGAGCTGAAGGATTTATGTTCCTAAGAACCAAAGTGCAAATATCTTAAATGCATTAGGGTAAAAAGATTTCTCATTCTCTGGACAGAAGTTCCTGCAAGGCATATGCATGTAACGTAACGCAATGAAAGAGCTCAAAACCTTACCAGTGATACTAAAACCATTCTGATGGTCAAATTGCTCCAAAGCAAACAGCCAGCCAAAGACCGCACCAGTGGGGACTACCGGTAACAGGGCCCATCCGACTGGTTCGGGGATCCGGCTAATGGCTGCATGGATCCGACCGTCCGCTACCATGACATAGGCGTGCAGGTCCACGCTGGCCAGCTTCACCGGAGTGTCCCCCACGAACACAAGGCCGCTCACCTTTCCACTGACACGCTGGGTCACGCCTGGAAAGCAAGGCATCAACACACTGCCAGGTGAATTTGCAGAAAAGTCCGTTCCTAACTGGAGCAGTCATCAACTTTGTTCGAGGGGCAGATGACGTCATCACGTGAACCTCACCCTCTGGCAGACACTGCTGCCCGTTACCATAGAAGCCAAACTGACAGTGGCAACAGCCTCCTGTAGGATAGTCCATGCAGTAGCCGTCTTGTGAGCAATGAAACTGGGACCAGGCACACGTCTCCTTGATTTCTGTGTTATATTTGAAAACAGCACGGAACGAGGGAACAAAGGATTAGACTCTGCTAAACAGTGATAATGCGCTTTGAGCAATGATAAAATGACCTGGTATGATATCAAGATCAACTAAATGACAGAGTTGGATAGTTCAGGTCCAGAAAGTACAAATCCAGATCAAAGCTTTGTTTCAACCAACGAGTTGAGTTCTCTGTGACTGTGACTTTTTATATTAAGCTGGTTGACTGAAACACTCTTGATCTGGATTTTTAATTTTATGGACCTGAAAATTCCACCTCTGCTAAACGAAATGGTCATTCCCTTTAAATACTCCACTACCGTGACACCAGGCCTTGATCTCATAGGTTAATTAGTTAACTGAGACAGAAATGAGTCTCCATTTATTTTCACTCTCAATGACAAGCTCACCTCCAGACCCTGAGTCCAGGTCTTCATCCCCACTAAATGTATCAGATGGAAGATGAAGGGCAGGCTTCTCACCATGTCCACTGAGGTGGACTTCAGGCTCATGAACACCCCTACTGGAGATGAAGAGTTCTTGCCTCAAAGATTCTGGCAACAATGGAGGCAGAACGTTAGACGGGAGATGAGGAAGCGACGATGAGACGGACGAGTCTTCATGTTGGGGATTATAGGCCAGTTTCTCTGCACAGTCCATCCTGAATGACTCCTGACTTGCTGATGCTGCTGCAGGGACCACATTCCGGAAAGAGAGTCTACTACCAATGTGGAAGATCCAGATTCCTGGACTGCCTGCGTTTCCCTGCCTGAGAACGAAAACCGGGTCAAGATCACGGCAGTACAGTGGCAGAAAAAATTCTGTAAATTAACAAGCCATTCCACCATTAATTTACAAAATGTATTTATGTTTATGACACATTTTCTTTGTTCAGTTTAACAATGAGATTCTAATTAGCTTCCTCTCTTTAGCCTGTTTAGAGCACTTCGTATTTTCCGGGATCGAATCAAGTCACACATTTTTTTATACAACAACCGGGTCGTGCTATTACACATTCATATACAGTATGTTTTACTGTCATAAAATACATTGGGATGCCGGACCAACAGCAATATGTTGCCAAAATCACGTGCAGTACGACTTTTGAACGAGTGTTAGGTGACAGACGTTAATCAGCGACGTCTTTCCGAGCGGATCAAGCACTCGCTCGTGCTGTATCAGAGACTCACTGGTAGAGGTCCTTCAGGGGTCGCTCGGTGTTGGCAACACTGTAATACAGTTCCTCCCCGTGGGACACTGTGAGAGCGGGAACTCCCCCCCTGCTAAATCCCACTCGAGCCGGGATTTCCAAGCCAGTACTGTGGGGATTCTTTGGCCTTGTCCCAAAGAACTGCAATCCGCCCTCTGGATACAGGAACATTGCGTATGACTCTGTCTCATTGTAGGCTAATACCACCTGAAATGTGTTCAGCTAGAACAAAGGAAATTAAATTACTTCACCTGTGACAGAACCTTAGTGTGTTCCATCAACATGAACTTGTATACTTTCAGCATACATTCAAAGTCAAACTAATATTGCAGAGTTCTTCTTTGGCTAAAACATCAGCCTTCCTGACTGCTACAAGGAATTAAGCAAATGCCTCAAAGTATTCTGACAAATTTCAGCAATATGCTTTATAGCTATGGCATCCATTTAGTTTCGGGCAATGAAATAATGTTAAAACAGCATATCGATGACCAATAACTAGTTTCAACATTGTCAAAACTGCTAAGGTTAACTGAAGGTGAACTGAATGTTAACCATAGCAGGTAATATATGTCTTTAGTGATACTTTATTTTATGTTCAAGGGGCATTCAAGTTGGGATTCAAGACACTGAGATGATTCTGTAAATTTTTCCAGAAAACAAATTTTGTGTCCAATTTTAAGTATACTCACCCTAACTGCTTATATTTACGCCCAGTACAGAACAGTCACCGATAACCCAAAATCCACGTGAAACACGGAATACCGATGGAGTTTTTATTCACCATACTAGATGCACTGTAGTGGGTGGTAACGTCTTCGTAAGATGCCACATCCTCCCAGGTGATAATGGCAGCATGGGAGGGCATGAACTGAGCCTCGGGGAAGCCCCTCCGGACCATCTTCGCGACCCGCTGTAAGATACACCAGGTATCCTCCACGCGATAGTAGACCGTCCCTCTCCCCTGGCTGGTGTCGAGGTCGGCCAGAAATGGCGCAATGACGGCGAAGGCAAGGGGAAAGCCGCTGTCCACGTATTGAGTCTCCATGGGTGGGACCTGGGTGGAGATGACGCCGTTGGTGGCCACCTGCACAAAGACAAAAAGCTGATCACAGGGGACTGCCACAGCCCAACGGACACAAAGGCATTTGGTTTACTTACATATAAACTGCGGAATCGTGATCCGTAAAAATACATCGGCAGCTTCAGATTGGGAATCCGAGAGATCCTGTCGTCTCCCCTATGAAGTGTCAAATCCTTGTTAACGTGTTCCATAGGGAAACATATCTTTCCGTCTGATGGCTGATATGATGTAGACCTTAAGAATGAGCACTGCTAATTTATTCCTGATATGCATGTTTCTGGTTGAGGCGGAGGCGATGGATCTTGGGATGTTTATTTAGTCGGGGATTATATTTCAAACACTTCCCTAAGTGCAAGTGAAATATTCTATAGTTAGACAGGGCGGTCTAGTCAGAAAAATAGGCAGTTCACTCACAAGACAAAATCGTATTTTTTCAGGTTTGACATTTTATATCTGAGGCAAAAATGCTACGAATTCAGCAAACTACAGTTTATTTCACAGTGCAAGTGAAATATTCTATAGTTAGACAGGGCGGTCTAGTCAGAAAAATAGGCAGTTCACTCACAAGACAAAATCGTATTTTTTCAGGTTTGACATTTTATATCTGAGGCAAAAATGCTACGAATTCAGCAAACTACAGTTTATTTGCATTTAGACGGATAACATGACCACTGTCTTATTGTTTTTTTTTTTTTTTTTTTTAATTTTTCTATGTGCCATATATACTAGTTATACGATGTATTAAACAGAAGATTCCATTGACATAACTGATGCTTTTGCCGTATGCAGATGGATAAATGTACAAGTTACGTTGAATAAAAGACCCAAATAAATACGCCACACCGTGACACCAAACGCGCGTCTTAGTTATTTATTTCATTATAAGTATATGGAGAGTCAAGCGAAAAGAGCAGCGGGTCTATATTATATTATTTCAAAAAATAAATTTATAAAGATTGATAGAATTTACATAATTTCACTTTTAAAACAATTTTATTTTGTTTATAAGATATAGAAAACAGAACCGTACAAATAAAAAATTAAATACGACAAAGCACTGAAAATTGGTGTTAACTCCATAAGGTGGCGCTCGTGTCAAACATAAGCGCGAGATCTCCGGCTGATAATGTTTTGGGGAGCAAAGCTGAAGCGTTTCAATAGAGCCTTTTCAACTAAAGTCTATAGGCGTGGCGCCCTGTAGTCCTGTTTCATATAGACAACAAACACAGGAGCAGCACCAAAGCTAATTGGGTATTTTTGCCTTAGGCATTTGTTCTTCAGACAAATGAATTCGAAATTCTTACGTGGTAGGTTTTGAAGGGTTTGTATTCATATCCTCATGATTTTATCACTAAATTAACACGGTGAGTGTAGCGTGTGACACTGCCGACCAGTAGTAGCCTACCAGAGGGTGAACAAACCGATATTTGAATTAAAAAATAAAAAGGGCCCAAATTCATTAATTTAATTCTACCATTACCATTGAAAATACATGTTAAAATTGCTTTGAAGGTTATGCTCCAGTAACAATAGTGTCTGTCTTGTGTTAAGATTTGCAAAGGGGAAAATTGCTGTGTTTTTTTCCCGTCGGATTGTTTACTTTTACCTCTGGTCATTAATCACTGCTGTTTAAAGTAAGCATGTGTAGCTCAATGCCTTAATATGCTTAATGGAAACAATCTTAAGTGATTAGCCTGCCCCTTAGTGCCCCCATCTACTCTTTAATTTTAGTTTTTACAGGAAAATGATGGTCTAGTTCCATATAAAGTGCTTCCTGTAACCCATCCTGGGAATAACATCCATTAATTTTTATTAATGTCAATTACACATGACTTTTTAATTAAACTAGCTGATAATCGACCTGTAGTTTGTTCGAAAGAAGAAAAAGGCAAGTGAAAAAAGTGAAAAGTTTAAACTTAAAAAAAAAACCGCACTTCTGTCAGTGAATAATGGCTTTTGTCCATGATCTGATGTATGAAGCTTAGAAATCCTGCGAGTCTATGGCCAAATATGAACACAAACTGCACACCAGCGGCAAAATCGAGACCACTGCAGTGAGAATTGTAACCAGAAGCTGAAACTATGAGCACATTGCACCAGTTCCGAGGCTCTGTTCACTCGCTGTGTGTTCCTTTCCAGGCAAACTGCGGAACCGGCCTACCCACTCGCACGCCATTAAAATGTCACATCGCCGCATTTCTAGCTTGAAGTGTGCAGACCCAGTTCACAGAATGCAGACCTCGCAATTCCTTGAACAAACAGAGGGCCTTTAGTGAGAGCTCTGTGTGCCAGTCTGCCCCCTTGGTGTCGTTTAAATGTAGACAGGCAACCCGCTATTTAAGTGTACCTTACCATGAGTAATGCACTGCTCAAGTAGCTTTATGTGTTTATGAATGTCTGTCATACCTCAGTACAAGTACGAACCCACTATGTTTCTTAACCCTCATCTGTGCCTGGGTGCTGCCTGTGCCCCCGGGGCGTGGAATAAGCACAGCACCAGATGTGTCCCTAATCCACACCATGGCTTCTGTGATACCACAGGCCGAAACGCCGTCCGCCACCGGCTCTCCTCACAGTGATGGACGAGCACCATTCAGTGAATGTATTGAAGTTACTTTCATATTTGTAGGCGATGCTTTTATCCAAAGCAATGTGCAGTTGAGAAATCACTCTTCCAGCTAGGGGATTTGAAAGGGGGTCCTTCTGATGATGGGCACTGAGCCACAAAACGCCACTCACAAATCCCTCGCGGGGTTCGCCAGAAGCGCTTTTCCCTTCCACAACTGCCTTAAAAGCTTTTGTTTTCTTTCTTCTGTTGTTTTCCAGATTTTTTTCCCCACTGAGATTTCCAATGAGATTTTATACTTTCTGTTGCTGTTTCATTCCACACTGCCCAGCGAAAAAAAAGTCGCCATTTGAATCTATATCAGCGAACATTTAAGAGCCAATGACCGGATCATTATTACAGCTCAGCAACGTTATGCAGCAATAAAGTGAAGTCAGCTGAGTACCTGAATCTACTGAAGGTCCAGGTTACACCTCCATCCATCATCAGTGGATTTTTTCTTCCCAGTTGGCATGGGCATATTCCAGGACAAGAATGCCAAGATTCATTGGGTTCAAATTGTCGAAGAGCGGTTCAGGGAGCATGAGGGATCATTTTCACACATGACTTGGTGACCACAGAGTTGTGAGCTTAACTTCGTTGAGGGTCTTTGGCGTGTGCTGAAGGGGGCCCACCTGTCGATACAAGAGCTCGGTGAGAAATTAATGTAGATCTGGATGAAAATAAAGGGTGAGATGTTGCATAAGCCCCTGGAAACAATGCCATGACAAATATGCGCCGTAATCAAAGCTAAAGGCCGTCCAATGAAAAATTCAAACGAGGGCTTTTTCTTTTTGGCCAGGCTGTGTATAATGCAGGTCAAGCACTGTTAAGAGCTATACGACATAAAGATAAAATGAATATGATCGAATAGCCAGTGGAAATAAAGTCACGCTGTCAGACATTGAGTTTGTGAGATGTTTCTGCTGCACTGCCCCTTCCAGGCACAGACACTCAACTTTTTGACTAGTCATTAAGGCCGCGGGAAACAAAGAGCGCCCTCCGTTGTTGCATTATCGCCGCGGTACATTATCCAGTTCAGTTTATATCTTCACCCACAAATTGGGCAGACTGGCGCCACTTCATGCGAAAATCCTCTAAATCTGTGTTTAAGATAAATGAGTTTGCCCTGTTGCCAGGCAACACCAATCTAAGGAATATCTTTACAGTCTTTGTACTCTAAGTAATGTCTTTATAGGTCCTGTAGACATCCCATTAATGCCCCCATTAATCTGTGAGGTACTTACAGACTGCTGTACGCAATGTGGTTTTAAGGATATTATGAAACAGAGAAATTCTGATAGCATCAGGACACGGATTAATTGTTAAAAGAGAGTCAGCTGGACTTTAGGATGGAAGAAGGACTCCTCAACTAGTATGAATGCCATTTTTAGTCAATTCAG
Source organism: Mormyrus hasselquistii (assembly GCA_026779605.1). Classification (NCBI taxonomy): domain Eukaryota; kingdom Metazoa; phylum Chordata; class Actinopteri; order Osteoglossiformes; family Mormyridae; genus Mormyrus; species Mormyrus hasselquistii. The sequence continues at coordinate 11,418,873 of JAODKE010000041.1, forward strand.
TTTAGCCTCGCTGGGCACAAAGTGTTTGGAAAGCCTTGTAAATCAAGGGTGCATTTTATTTGCACATGAAATCCAGAAGAGTGCACCGGTGTCATCTGCATGAGTTAAGAAATACACTCAGTTCTCGGGCCAAGTCTACTAGTGTCCGTACCAGACAGACAAACAAGCAGCAGCTCACATGGGGTTTGTCTGAGTCTTGCAATGTGTCGGACATCAAAAGGGAACGTGCCAAACGGGCATGAGTTTTGGTTGGAGGCTGGTGGGTCGTGCTCAGTTACACAACAGTTGGGTCTATTTCCACATTCCTATTTGGAGTAACATACGAAAACAAAATTTCTAGTTCAATTGGTTCACTTAGGACATGACTTAGCCGTCATAAGAATGCTCAGCCAATGGGGAGTCTAATGTCGCTGTCCAGCAGTTTATTTAGAATAAGAATATGGAAAGACAACTGTCACATCTGCTCCAGAATCCAGTTCACAAGTCGCCTGACGGATGCATGGTCCTTCCAGCAGCCACAACCACCTCTTAACCACCCTGATGTCTCATTAGCGACATCGGCAATTAATGTATCTAAGGCCATTCTGATCAGTCTCTGCTTGTGTAGTCTTGCGCTTTCATCTTGCCTGCTTGGTTTCCGTGTTTGGGGCTCTTGATCTGGGTTTTGAGTCTGTTAATGTTCTTTTGCTCTCTTGTTTGGTTCTGGTTCTGCAGTGTGGGTCTGTTTGATTGGCTCTGCATCTGACTTTCTTTGTTTTTCAGTTCCTGGTTCCTGTTCTTTGCCCCCCTTTAGTCATTTTGTTCTTGCTTAGTTATGAAACCTTGTCTTTCACCTGATTAATTTGTATACTGTACAACCTCAGCTGGACACCACACAGTCATGTCCTGTCAGTACTGGCTACTAGGAATTTTGTCAGATGTTGAGGTAAGTATTGACTGGAAGGAAATATGACTGCGAGGGTATGTGGTTTAGGGGAACCCCGTCTGCTTGAGGCTGCGTGTGGTGTTCAGCACCTTGCTAATAAAGTTATTATGACAACCAATTGTGTTTCATGGTAATTAGATAGTTCTTTTGTAATCTGCCTTTAATAACCACTTATCCATTGCAAAGCATAATTTTGAGCCAGGAGTTAAACACCAGAAGGTACAGGGACCGAGGCGGGTGACCGTCTTGATGCGATGGTGCAGGACAGGGCACACAAACACACATGCAACTGGAGTGACAGGAAACCTGATGAAACATACATGAAACACACACACACAATTGTGCAATCATATCTTTTTGGGGACCGCTCATTAATTTCTATGGGAAAAATGCTAATGCTAACTATGACAACCTTAACCCCTACCCAGCCCTAACCATAATCATAAGTAACCAAAGGAAATACAAGACTTTTTCCATTTTTAGTTCTTTCATTGCAGTCATGGATTTTTATAAGTTTTTCCATATGGGAACCAGGAAACTGGTCATTATAAGGTTAAAAAACGGGTATTCATCAAGTTGTGGGGACAAATTAAAGTATACCTGGACCACAAACACACACACACTCATTTTCTGCTTGGAGGTGTGTTTGATGCCCCTACAGGTTGGAGACCGCAGTGCAGCTCTGAGCCTCAGCTGTTTCATGTGTTTTCATATTTAATATGTAACGTTTATAATCCATGAAACAATGAGACTGCATTGTAAAAACCTGAATGACAGAAAAGGACTGAATTCTTTAACACTCTGTAACTTTCGCCTGACGTTTTTCCCCCGAAGCAGTAGCTCCTGATCATGCTGAAGCAGCAGAAACAACAGTAAATTGTGAAAGCGATGGTGTCATTTTCTGCTTCAGCCACCTTAATTTCCTAAATTGCAGAAATCTTTCAAGTTCATGGTGTAAATATAAATGATTTGTGTACACAGAATTTACAAACCAAAGAAATCTAACAGTTGGGGCACACTGTTTAAAAGTTACTGTTACTGTTAAAAAGGTTACTTTTCTGCAGTCATATACAGTTTAAGGGCCGTTTTTAGAGTACAGCAACAGTTTTCATGAAGCTAAGGCAAATTAAGTAAACTAAATCCAGGACTTTCCTGTCTGGTTCTGTTTCCTTGGTTACCCCCCTCCCCTCCCCTCCTCTAATGGAAGGTAGATGGATGAAATTGTATGCAGTGTTTATAATTTCCTGGTAGTATTTTGTGTCTCTGTGTGTTTATGCTCGATGATGGTTCCTTCAACAAATATTTGTATGTAATATAGACAATTTTGCAGTCTACGCAAAATATACAGGGCTAGTTTACCGAGCGATAATTTGCTGCTACTGCCCCTCAGTTCTCGTGCTTGATAGCACGATTCAGAATCAGTTCAGTTTCATTGGATTTTTCATTTGGGATAGAGCTTCTAGTGCGGTGGAACCAAGAAACTGTCAAGTAGCTTATTCCCACTGGGAAATAGCCAGGGAAAATCTCTGCGTCGTTCGGACGATATCGGAGCAGCGCCTCGCGGTCCCCATCTAATTACAATATTTATCCATTGGCCAACATATTATTAGTTTAAACAATATCGTGACAGATAACCACTGAACATATGCCGTCCAATAAATTTAATTGATATGCTGATGAACGTTTATGCAAGGAAAGACACTTATTGGCAAGAACAAACGGTGTAACATAAGCCTATGTAATTTTTTGCAGATGATTCAAGACGGCGCTTTATGTATGGTACTCCACTTTCGGCTACATGTACGTGGTCATCAGTAAGTACCATATATTTCATAACATGTTTTCATCTGGTTTTCTTTGTGGCAAAAATGGTCTCGATCTCAGGATTCTTCTAGAATGGCCTTTGAGCACTTCGCCCATTATCGATGAAATAATTATGTTACACAGTGTGACATACAAACAAATATGTGTCTCCATCATTAACGGATCTGAAAACGTGTTATGAACTAATGTAGACTGGTGTACAGTTTTTGACAGTTCATTAAAGTGATGTCTATCCAAAAAGTTTTGTCAACATGAATTACTGAAACTGAGCTTTAGGGTGCATAACACACAATTTCCCGCTTGTGGGCTCGGTCATCTTGCTTATGAGACCCGGCGCCCCCGAGCAGGGGGTGTGTCACCAGCCCCGTGATGTCACGGGTCCTCGTTCCGGGGGGGAGGAGGCTCGCCTGCACTCCGCCTTCTCCTTGAAGGTCCGTTTCCACACCTGCCCCACGCCGCCTTGACCCCACCCGAGGTACTTATAGATCTGTATTTGGACGAACTCAGTCGAGAAGAAAAGGTAGGAGATATGAATCAAGTGATATCCACAAATTTCCGGTGATATTGCGTAGGCGTGAATGACTCCTCGCTTATTAGTGCATAGGCGGTTTCACTGAGTTAGAGCAGTAGTTTCGGAGACAGTATCGGTGTTAGTAGCGCTTTTTCCATGTTTCATTTAATCGGCCTGTGAAGGAATGCAGCAGAAGATGAGCGACGATCTAGTACTAACAGCAGAGATGAATGGAAAACTGAACTTTGAGTTTCTGCGAATCATCTTAAAACAGGAGTGAAAAGATCTGAAGAAGATGGATCCTATGGCGGAGAGAAGTGGAATCTGTCCTCTTAAAAACACTACGAACGGGACCCCCACAGCGGCGGGTCTGATGTTCTCAGCCGGTGTCGTGGGAAACCTAGTTGCCCTTTTGCTTCTGGAGGTCCATCGGAGGAGGGAGAAAGTCCGTCAGCGCCAGTCGCTGTTCCACATACTGGTGACTGTACTTGTGGTTACGGACCTTTTGGGAACCATGTCCTTAAGCCCGGTTGTATTGGCTTCTTACGCGAATAATGTGTCTCTGGTGGGAATGAATGTCTGTACATACTTCGGATTTAGCATGACTTTTTTCAGCCTGAGCACCTTGGCCATTCTTTTCACCATGGCTCTGGAGCGCTGGATCTCAATAGGAAATCCTTATTTCTACGAGAGGCACGTTACCAAGCGTTGCGGGTATTTCTCAGTAGCTTTCATATTCATCGTTTCCATCTGTTTCTCCGTGTTACCCTTAATGAACTTCGGGGAATTTGTGCAGTATTGCCCGGGCACCTGGTGCTTCATTCACATGCAATCCAAAGAGACCCGGCACTTAGTTTACGCCAACCTGTATGCCACTGTGATGCTCGTCATCATATTTTCGGTAGTACTCTGTAACGTGTCCGTCATCTGTCACTTGGTCCTCATGTACCGGAGACGCAAACTCAACCAAAGATCCACAGTAAGACGGAACCGGCGGTATAAGAGGTCCCTGTCTATGTCAGAAGAAGTCGAACATATGATCCTATTGGTGTTTATGACGGTGGCTTTCGTCGTTTGCTCAGTTCCACTAATGGTGAGACTTTTCTTTATTGTTCATGAAATACTTTAAGTTATTGACTGAAAACGCGCAGCCGTTATTTAGTTTTTCAGACATCAAGGTAGTATTCCCTGTTCACTTCTAATTTATGCAAAGCACTTCAGATTTGTTTAACCAATTTCTATTTTATTTTAATTAGGCGTGTGTATTTAAGTGAACCGGAGACATTGCTGACCTTCAGGAAAAAGCTGTTTTTGTTAGCAAACGTGCAACTTTAAAATTACTTTGTACATTGTAAAAATATTTGTCCGTCAGAAGTACATTTTTTTTACAGTACAAGAAACTGGTAGATATTTTGTAGAACATCGATGTGGAAAATATGAGAAAAGAAAGTTCTGAAGAGCAAGGTTTTCCTATTTTCAAAGTATTTGTCCAAGTACGAAAGCTGATAATGAATCATTTTGAGGAAAATTACCAAAGAGTATCACTGTCTAATTTTGAAGGCGGTGATATTTCTCACAACCAGATCACCCTAGAGGTGCCTTTGGTCTTTAGCAAACAGGACTGAGAGCTAGGGTGGCAGTGTAATGGCTTGTAATCACTGCAATTTCAAATTATAGTGCATTTAGAAAATTATTCCCGCTGGTTCGCTAAAAGGAAGGAGGAAGTTTCCTTCAAACAAAGATATGTCCCATAGATGACCGTAAATATAACTACAGTCTTCAGGGATGGAGAGAAAAAATGCTTTGAGCAATTTTGCTTCATATGTCTATCGATTATCTAATGATTGAACTTTGTTCCTACTATAGATCCGTGTGTATGTCAGGACAGCATCCGAATACAAAGGGGACTACAAGCATGACCTTGGAGCGCTACGCCTTCTCTCCATGAACTCTATCCTAGATCCCTGGGTCTTTATCATCCTTAGCCCGTCCGTGCTGCGATTTCTGCGCAGGACCTTGTGCAAACAGGGCCAGCTGAGCAGGCATGGGGCGGATGAAGATGTGGGCACCCGGTCAAGGCTCTCCAATCACAGCACCTCTGTGGAGCTCAACAAAGTCCAGTTCATGCCCTGGGTTAACTAGCCAGAATGCCAGACAGGCAATTCCCAGAGCCCAGAAGACTCTTGACGTAACCGTCATTCCTGTAATGTGTCCTCTCTATAAGCGGACAATTTTTGGCACTTTTTCACGGATCCCATCGAACTTGAACGCAAATAGTAAGTTCCAGCTCCAAAGAAGCTTCCCGGGATTTCTGAGTGCGTAAGTGGCTACAGAGGTGGTTTACACCCCTCTGACTTTGCCAGAGCTTTACATCATGACTGTAAGACTTTGACAGTAAACATCACTCTCATTAATGTTTAATTGCACAGTTATTTGTAAAATAAATCTAAATATTTTACTCTTATTTGTCTTATATATTATTAATTTTTCTGATCGTGAGCCTGTATTTCAAAACATTTGCCAGACCACAGTAACGTTGTGGTAACGCTGTCATTTCAGTTAAAAAAATGTACTTCTTATTAATAATGACATTTATGAAATTGTCCAAAGAATGTCCACCCATCCATCCACCATCAAACCAGTTTCCTGGTGGGGGTCACAAGGGCATCACAGGCTGCACTGGGCTGGGATACACCCTGGATGGGATACCAATCCATTACAGCCAAGGAAATGCCAAAATGTAAAATTATATTGAAAACGTCCTCACTAGTTTTGGAGGAATTATAGGTAAATGAGTCATTTTTTGTGATCAATTGTTGGATTATCAACATCTACATTTACATCTAATCTACATCCTGCTTGGTGTTTTAGTAGCTTGGCATGTTAAAGGTCCATATAACTACATTATCTCTCCTTGTATTAAGGCACTGATGTAGATTATTTTCCTAGTAATGGTGATTTGCTCTGGCGCTTTTTTGGAGACAGAGAAAATTCTGATTTTCTGCCTTTGAGTTGCTTGTTGTTTTTTTCTGATCTTGGTTCCGCGTAGTTAGGTTAAATGTGGAAGTTTTCAAAAATGAAAGCGACGTCAAGACTTTCGCACACTTTCCTAGCAGCAGAGTCTCAAACCCTGGAAACACTGTCAGAAGTGAGAGCTTTAAGAAGTGCCTGGGTGTGTTGTCTGGCTGCAGAACAGACACCACTGTCGTCTGGTCAGACGCCCGCCAGTTGCTAGTCACCAGTGGCTGCGCATCACTGCCAGTTAGCATGTCATTTTTTTAATAGTACCAAGTCACTTGACTGGGAAGAGAACTGGAAGAGTGCCCTCAGCTATCTGGCACACAAGGAGATATGCATTATTTATTCAGCTGTTTCATAGTAAAAGCCCTTCATCCACACAGGGTCTAAATAACCTTACAATTTGATACATTTAAGGTTTACTTCAGGAATCCCTCAATACATGTTTATGAAAGATGGATAAATATTGTATGTTTTTCAGTTTTTAACTCCCAGGGTCCTTTGCTCCTTATTGGTCATGTGAATCATCAAGGCCACCGTGGTAGATTGGAACAGTTTAAGGACAGTGACCTGGAAGCACTTGAGTGTGACAGTATGTTTATTCCTCTAACACAGCCGCTACTGCTCAGCAGACAGGAAACGGCAGCATTGGGCATTGACAGAAGTTGCAGTTGTGCATCGCATTCCCACGCACACACACACACACAATTGCAGAGTGTACGTGACATGGGTCCAACTAAGAAGCACACTCAGTACAAGTATGAGGGGGAGGCCGTTTTCTAGGTCCTCCTCAGTGTGTGTGTGTGTGTGTGTGTGTGTGTGTGTGTGTGTGGGGGGGGGGGGCACAGTACGTTGAGGCAGACTCAGGAGCCAGTGGGGACAGCAGAGTGCTGACAAAGTGTGGCTGTGGGAGCAGAGAAGGGGAACAAGACATTCCAGATGTTTTGTAAGAAGCAGAAAGCAGCGCCGACTCCATTCTTTCTCAAATGACTCATTGATTATGTCAGAATGAAAATCCCAGAATGAACAGCGGAACCAGAAATAAACCCTGTTTGTGATTATATGATCCTTCCCTGTTTTTCAGATTAACCCTCATTACTTGACCTGATGGTGTCCTAACTGCAAGTAAACAAAAGGACAACCTCATCCCAACAGTGCTGTAATTTGCCCAAAATTAATAGTGGGTAGCTGGTTGGTAGATGGATGGATGGATGGATGGATGGATGGATGGATGGATGGATGGATGGATGAACTATAGGAATAATGCTCTGTCAA
>JAODKE010000041.1:11464310-11485036 GCA_026779605.1 Mormyrus hasselquistii
TTAGCAATTAATCGATCATCGATCGATAAGATGAAACAACTATTGATTAATGAATTACTCGATAATTTGCATCCCTAATTTACACCCATCTCTGCCATGCAGTGAGAGCAACTGCTGGTAATTGGTATGTAAGAATCCATGCCACTAGCCAATATTTCACAGTATTACATGAAACCTCCCCATGACCTGACCCTCAGTATCATGCTACAGTGCCCATTCTTTCAGCTGGAGTTCTATAGCTTATTCACGCATTTAAAGTTGCTTCATCAGCCAATTCTGTTTCAATACTCAAATATCCTGGGAATGGCAAACAGTAATCAATGCCATGGAGTACTTCCTCTCTCTCTTTCTCGCCCGACATCCAAAACACACGCAGCACATTCCCTATATGGCAACTTTGTAGTATGGATGACATGGAGGAGTGGATCCCTAAAAAAATTTGACAATTTGGGCAAATTGTTTGGGTTTCCCGAAATCGGCACGGGTACTGTACAGCAATATATATATATATATGCGCATATGCATATGCACACACAAACACATACACATCAAACTTTCTGGAACACTTCCAGGCACATTGGTGGGGGTGGCGACACAAATTAATTATGCTTAGGGTGCCGAAATGTCATTTTCCTTACTGAGACCTGGCTTGATAGTGATGCTGCTCGAATAGCAAAACAATAGATGTTTTGTATTCTGATCATTATTGTCTCTCTTTTGAGATGCCAGTCTACACCTTGACCTGGAACAGTAATCCAAAGGCCAATAAACGGTATCTCATGGCTGATTCCGATGACGCTTTTAATACCCATATGCTCACTCCCTGCGCTTGAACTCTGCCTCCCTTGTAATGCATCTGTAGAGAGATTTAACTCCAGAAATACAGAATATAAAAGTATTATCACCCCACTGAGTACTAAGACTGTATCAGACAGAATGAGAGCCATATTGAGGAACCAAGTTCAATTTTAAAACACAAGACACTTCACATGTGTAGAAAGAAATTGGAAAGGCAAAAATAATGCATAAGACAGTGACCCGACGCATGCCAGAAAGGTCTAGCTTTCAAATCTGATAGAAAAAAAACAAAGTCAACCCCAAATTCCACTTTACTACTACTGATAGATTGATAAACCCCCCACCATCCCATCTGAACTTCTTATAGCTAATAAAATTGGGGCTATAACTGAAAACACAGGGAGAACTTGTCCGCAAAATCTGGATTTTATTTTGAGACACCGTTGTTCAAAATAATCTGTTTTCTCTCATCAACCTTAATTCATTAATCAACATTAAACTATCTCTAAACTCATCAAGCTGACCTCTTAATGCCCTCTCTTGATTCTAAACAAGTTCTAAGCTTGTTGTCGGCCGATGATATGAATATTGTTAATCTTGCCACAGTCTTTAGACTGCCATTGTTAGGCCTTTGTAGAAGAAATGTAATTGTGATGGTACTATGGGCAGTAATTATAGGCCAATCATCATCTTACTGTATTATTTAACCTTTACATGCTACCGTCATTAAGTATAATAAATATATATACATAAAATTGGCTTTCGTCGGCATGCAGATGACACTGAACTCTATCTCTAACTCCTAATGCACATGGGTCTATCCCCTGCTGTGAACGCAAAGATGACATAAACTCACAGATGTCACAAACTTTTCTGCAACTGAACAAGGAGAAAACAGATGCCTGTTATTGGGAATAAAATACAGAGGAAGGATATACCTCTGTACTTAGAATCAATGACTGTCAAGGTCAAACAAGAAGTTAGAAATCTGGGAGTCCAGTTTGACGGTGAGCTTCAACAGCCATATCGCCAAAGCCCCGGGCGTGCCGTCATATGTTCACCATAAAAAAACTGACTCACGCTTTTGTTTCCAGTAGAATAAATTATTGGAACGCTCTTTTGTCTGGTCTGCCTAAGAAATTCATTTCAAATCTACAATGGATCAATAATGCCACTATCAGAATGTTAACATGCACCAATCACACCTACTCTTAAACCCCTAAACTGGCTTCCCAAGGCGTTTAGGATTGATTTCAAAGTTATTTTGTTAATTCTTAAATGTATATATGGTCTTGCTCCATCCTATCTCAGTAATGTGATTTTTAGGCATTTCCTGGGCAGGTCACTCAGACCATCCCATAGTAATTTACTGATCATTCCTTAAATCTGGCTGAGGTGGGAGGGGGCAGCTTTTAGGGCACTCACACCGTGACCCCTCCCCATTCTCCCACTGGTCTGCCCTCATGCTGCTTTTAATGATCCTGGTCCAAACACGCTTTTTTCATTGCCGTTTGACTTTTTGTCTTGAAGAAGATGCATCTTTTCAAAACTGTGTATAATTCTCCAGGATAATCATGTTATTTTATGGACATATTATATCATTAGTTTATTATTTTATCAATTGAGAATATTGAGGGTTAAGGGAGTCTCCAATTAGGTTGGGGCTAGACCCCCGGTGATGTAGGGGTTGGAGTCCCCAGTGAGGTTGGGGCTATAATCGCCAGTGAGGTAGGGGCTATAATCGCCACTGAGGTAGGGGCTATAATCGCCAGTGAGGTTGGGGTTATAATCGCCAGTGAGGTAGGGGCTATAATCGCCAGTTAGGTAGGGGTTATAATCGCCAGTGAGGTAGGGGCTATAATCGCCAGTGAGGTAGGGGTTATAATCGCCAGTTAGGTAGGGGCTATAATCGCCAGTGAGGTAGGGGTAGAGGCTCTTTTGAGGTTGGGGCTGATGTCCTTGGTGACATAGACTCCTGATAGGTAGATCTCCTGATAGGCAGGGATTAAAGTCCATGACCATGGGTGGTTAAAGTCCCATTGTTCAGGTGGTATTTTTGTGCTTATTTTATATTCTTAAAAAAAGAATGATAAAAGAAAAAATAAAGACAAAAGAGATAATTCGGTCATAAAAGAGATCTTTCCTGCTGCACGTGGTGCATGAAAATGCAGCAGTGACGCATACCTACGGCTGAATCATCAACTTGTTCAGCGCGAATACCTTTATTCACTGTATTTTTCCGTGGCTTGGATGTGAACCACCCTTTTCAGTCTTCAATACACTTCCATAGGAACTGATACATTGTGATACTCAGCAGCTCCAAGTTCATAACACCGGAGTTTTTATTGTTAGCTTTTAAACAAACTGTTGTCCAACCCAGAAACAAAACCAAATCTCAACATTGATCAAGGTGGGTTCTACACACGGTAAGTATCTGCAAAGTGGTTACAGACACACGACAAAGGCAACGGCACAGGCAACGATCAGGGACACAGCACAGCTGTTTACGATAACAACAGGCAAAGGCTATTTACAACACCCGGAGCGTGCTGAGCAATGCCAATAAGCCTTCCCGGCGACGCGACACATATATAATCAAGTACGATATAAATAAGCTATAATTAGAACAATACCCTGGAATGCTGTAACGCCGGATAGAGCATAGTTAATTCCAAACATTGTCCCATGGTAATAATAATAATAATAATAACAATAAAAATACTTTCATTGCATTGTGTTTTCCGTACAGAGGAGCAAATTACTCAACGTTCAATAATCATCACATAGGTCTACGTTAAAAAAAAGCATCATAAATTAACTGCTTTCGATCACGGTGTTATTACAGATAGACGTATTAATGACATGCTGCGTTGTTGGTAATGCTATGTACGTGTCACTTAAAAACAAATCGGTTGCATACAGCGTGTCCACGGCACGTTTTACATTCTGAAAATTACTCCTACTCAGATGTACTAGATGTCACCATAGGCTCATCCCCCATCGGTTTACGGTGCTCGCCGCTGATTTATGTGACGTAATTCAGCGGGGCGTCCAATAGCAAATACTGAGTGTACTGGGGGGCGGAGGTAGCAAAATAATTTTCTTGATCTTCAGGTATATGAAATAGAGAGACCGGCCAGCAAGCAGTGGCGCACGCTCACCGGGGGACATATAGATAAAGAACAACAAAACGCAGAGGACTAGGTTGATGACAGTACACCGTTATCTCTTATAAACAGTGAAAAAAGTCAGACTACAACCTGGAATAATGGATGGTTCAAGCACGAGGCAAGGGCTTAGTTGTAACGACCGGTCCGGACATTTGGCGGAGACGGGGCCAATATCGAATTCCATAAAGGAGACTAACAGTAAGCAAGTAGTCTTGGTACCAAGCCCTCAGAAGGGCTGCAGCAGTGTTACTTGGAATGAAATGCGCACCCGAAGTGTGGAAGATAACGAGATCAGCTTGCCCAGTCTTATTTCAGCCTACACCACTATTCTCAGAGGTCTGGGAGAGAACCCCGAGAGACCCGGACTCATCCAAACGCCTTCAAGAGCGGCCAAGGCCATGCAATATTTTACCAAAGGCTATCAGGAGAACATTCAAGGTGAGTTATAAAGGGGGATAATTGTTACTTCAGCGTCACTTTGAAAAATCGGATTAAGTAAGCTGTCTAGTTACTTACAAATGCACATGATGTTTGACTGCTGTTTCTTCCTATAAATCCAGCACTGATTTGCAAGTTGGATGTTTTAAGTTTTCCGATGACACAACCATATTATACAGGATGAGGATCCCGCCTGTGCATTACGTTTAATTAGCTATCATCGGTGCTCACTCCAACAGGTATATCATAACTTGATTTAATGCCTTTTACAAAAAAAGGCAACGCTTCTTGTATATGATTGTTTAATTCATTCTGTCCCTATCCAGTTTAAAATATTAAAATTAAAAAAATATATTTTTAAAGGAGCAGAACGTCTTCTTCAAGTCTCTGGGAAAAGTATAGGTGGGCATGGAAGGCTTACGTTAACCAGTTTAGTCGAGTACTAGTTAGTAGTTTGGTACCATTCTCGAAGAAACGCACCAATCCGTTGCTTGCTATGACGTGATTGGCTAGACCAGTCTGACTCCCACTACATCTGTAGCTAATTTTTTTTGTTGGAGGGGGGATGGGGGGGATTGACATAAAGAGAATCAATTAGTGTGTGTTGTTTTTTTTTTTAAAAAAAGAGAGAAAACAAAAAGCGGTGACTGCACTAGTAGCTAAAATTGTGGAAACAATTTCAAGAGATTACAGAACCTCATCGGATGCTCCAGTTTCTTATTTAATCGTCCAATGTAATAGTCATTTTTATAGCTTAATGCTAAGAATGTTAGGTGTTTCCACAATTTTGGCCACTAGTGTAGAACATGAGTTCATGGGCTCTGCCCTTGCCGTGCCCTGGGGGCGATCACAGTATGGCAAGAATAGAAGGCGTGTTTCTAAACGTACACACGCGCACTGAGACTGCTGTGTCTAGACCCGAGCGCTGGTGGCTCTTGTCATACCTGGTTAACCGCAACATAAAGTTCACGCTACAGGGTACGATGCCAGGAGAGCACACCACGGGACCTCAGAGTCACACGTCAGAGTCTGCTTGCCTCGTCTCCATAGAAACATTGCCCTTTATGAGATGGCCAGTCAGGAAATTAAAAATCCTGAACCAGAAGATTCAGTTCTGTCTGTAAACAGAGGAAGCTGGATTTCATTTGAATGACGATATGATCCTGTTGAGAGTGTGGAGTTGGGGGGAAGGTCACAGATGGCACAGGCAGTCTGACATCAGACATAAAGAGGAGAATACTCTATTTGTTTGTTTATTTATTTATTTATCCAAAGCAACATACATTAGAGAAAACACGGTCAGCCACTCCTTGGAGCGGCTGGGATTAAGGGTCTTCCTCAAGAGCCCAACAGCAAAATTACTCTGCCAAGCAAGGGATTTAAACCAACAACCTTCTGATAACAGGCACTAAGAGCAGAACCACACATATCAGAATAGTGCTGCAAATTCACCGGATTAGAGTTTTTGTATGACACATGTCAAATATATATATATATATATATAAATAGAGGCATAGCATGTTGCTTTCTTTATCTTTCAGATGTGCTGAATGATGCTATTTTCGACGAGGGCCACGACGATATGGTGATCGTGAAGGACATCGATATGTTTTCCATGTGTGAGCATCACTTGGTGCCCTTCACTGGAACGGTAGGACCTCTGTGTTCCTGCTCGTGACCTGGGAAAAAAATCACCAAATATTTTGGTGTCTGAGGTCCTCACATGAACTTAATGAATCACAAAGACATATATAAAGGAGCTGTAGCTGGCGACTTAGTGGCACCATCCTGGGTTGTTTATTGTTGAGATTAGGGCTGTGCGGCTTATGGTCCTACAAGTCTGAGCCCTGCTCATTTCCCAGCCTCTCTTTACCTGTGAGCCAGGTGTGAAGCCCCTGTGGCCAATCAGAATCAGTAATTTGTAGAACTGTAAACAAGGCCTGGATTTGGAATTGAGGTCCAGATTTGAAGAGCCCTGGTCTAAATGAAATACTGCGGTAGCCCAAGTCTGATCTGAGATGTGCTAAGAGTTATATCCCTCTGTGAAGTGTCTACTCAGGAAAGCTCTGGGATTCTATTATCAACAATAAAAGAAAAACGTTCTTGGAGGGAAACTTTGATAGATAAGAGCCTACATAGAATCATGAAACAGGAACCTCCGACTTTTTTCATACACATAGCATCTTTTGAATGGTTCTACAAACGGCAGTGTCTAATAGTCTGACAAGCCTGTGATTCATGAACTCCTCATCTTTTCTGAATCATGAAATGTGCTTGATATCTTGTGAGAATCTGGATGTGTAATAGTCTCTGGGTAGATGTGGCTTGTCTGATGTCCACATCTGGTCCATGAGCATGAAATTCAATGATCCCTGTGAAATGATCACTAAACAGCTTCCACGTGATCACGATGCTCTGACTCAGACCAAATCACGATGAACTGGGAAATCCTGTAGCGCCACCCAGCACCATCACAATGCCTGTTCTGTCTGCAAACCGTAAACAAACAGCTGACCTTAAAGTTTACACGATGAAGGTTGCCCGTCCTGATGCCCACTAGGCAACCCGGTAATGTGACACCAGTATGGATTATGCTGTATGTATACAACACATGGATCTATAACATAATGACTACTTGGTCCACCCTTTTTGCACTCTATAGGTGTACAGTAATTGCTTGTATGTCCTAACCAAAGACTCGATACCGTCATTTTATTGAGTTCTGATGTGTCATTAGTGCAGATTTTTCACAACCATGCTGGTAACTCAATGAAAATCACCCATGCCATGGACCTGACAGCACACTTTGTGGTGTCCATCTCTTGTAGGTTCATGTTGGCTACCTTCCCTGCAAGAAGGTACTGGGACTCAGTAAACTGGTCAGGTGAGTGCAGCAGCTGAGAGAACTGGCCGGCAGCAGTCATCGCCCTCTCATTTTAGTGAGACTACTCCAGGGCACCACCTGACATTACTCTGCTGCTGACAGCAGTATCAAATAGCATTTGTGTGAGCAGTTTTAATAAAAATTGCAAAAACAAGAATCAGAGGAATGTTTGGATATGTATGATGAAGATTTGTAACCTGTTTATGTATTTATATTCTTCCTGCAGAAGTATTTTTGAAAATTTGGAAAAATGCACAATGACAGTGGATTTCCACTCAAGACACACATTATTTTGCATGTTTACTGTTGTGCCAGTTCAGTTGCATATAGTTTCTTTGCAATGTCATCCGTCAGCAAAGGTGGATAGTGCAGGTCCAGGAAGTACAAATCCAGACTAAGACTTTATTTCAACCAACCAGTTGAGTGTCACAGTTACGTGAATATGTCTACATCTATGCATACCTTACACACACATTGGATTCTGGCACAACTTGCCTTAATATATATATAGATACTGAGTACGCAACTGGTTGGTTGAAACAAAATCTTGGTCTGGATTTTTACTTTCTGGACCTGAAATATCCACCTCTGACAATCAGTCTGATCTCCAGAAATGTAGGTCACAGATAAATTACGGACAACACTCATGTTTTCTCGTGTTTCTGCATGCTTGAAATGAACTTGTAAAGTTTGATATATGCAGTAGGGTTTGGATTTTATTGAAGCTATGTATTCTAAAAAAATGTTCTACATGGGAATTATTTGAAATGACCAAACACCAACATAAATACACGCACCAGATCACCAACTTATTTTTTTCTGAGTGAAAATCAACATGATGTTATAAATTGACTAATGGCTGACTAAGATAGGTATAAAATGATAAAGATGTAAAGCTTTTGATTTAATTTGAATGAACCAAGTTCCATTTGGACACATTATGTTTCTGGATACTACTCTAAGGAACGAGGATGTCTCCAGGTGGATGTATCCCTTTGTGCCGTGCGTGTTTGCATTGTGGGTGGTGTCAGCAGCTGCCCCCCTTCCCAGAATGCCGTGTCCTCCTAAGGTGCAGTTCACTGGCTGTAAGCAGATTAAGCGTGATGTGAGTGGGCCGCTCATTCCGCCTGACCTCTTTGTCTGGTTCACTCGCGCTCCAGCAGAAAGCCAAGAAACGCAGACGGTGGTCATAAGCGGCTTCCGCTCTCCCCGATTGGTGGGATGTGAATGCATCATCTCCACACCAATAGGGAGCTCAGGAACACACCAAGATGGAGCTGGCTCTTATCTGCAGAGCCAGTGCGGGCCTCCCATAAAGGCTCGCGGAGGGACGCCACTCACGCTGCGCTCAACCTAGACACCGTCAATAGGCATGAGAACCACGAGATGGCCTCCACACATGACGCGCTGGCTGAGATTAAAATCAGCTTTAAAAATCAGCTCTTTCTAATGTCGTTCTTGCTTATTAAGTAGCATAGTCAGTGCTGCGCAAAAAAACATACCTTGGCTTCAGAATGTCTCCCCCCTTCCTCCCCTCTTATGGGCAGCCTTGAGCATATTTTTCCGAAGCCGACCTGGTCTGTGGATAGAGATACTCCTGTAAGGAAGGAAATGTTAGCGTAAAGCACCTGTTCGTTGGCATTTTTGATTTGTCCTTAATCTCAAATTATTGTCATCAGGGCTGGGGCTCCCTCAGTGACTCAAAAGTCATGGGAAACAGCGCCCCCTGGGGACTAAATGGGATGAATTGGTCATCCCAGATAAGATGAAAACGGGGATGGAAATACTGAAAAACACCTCAGATGTGCCAGAGCTTCCTGTAGAAGCCTTCAGAGAACCTCCTCGGAGTCACACCTGTGACGTGATGCGGCCGCATTAGATTAACTGAAGCCTGCCCGTCTTTGTACGCTAATCTGATTACAGATGTCTGTCATTTCCCCAATTCACATGGGTTTAATCCTGCATTGAAGTTGCGGTCATGTTGTTACTGGTCTCAGGGTTTTGATTTCGTGAATTTATATTCAGTACATTTTTTCTGTCCTTCCAGGGTTGTTGAAATGTACAGTAGGCGATTACAAGGTAATTTTTTTTACCATGTAATTTTGTAATTTGTCTTTTACACTCATTGAGAAGTTGGTGTAAGAAGTTAGTAATGTAAGAAATGTGTGTTAAAATGTCCCTATTCAAGTGAATTTAAATTTAGTGAAATTACGATGAACACACAGCATTTGGTGTCCGTAGAGACCATGTGGGAGTGTGAATGCGGAACTGGCCGTCCTGGGGGCGCCTGCATCTTTAATCTTCGTGAGGCTTAATGTTACATTTTCTGTGTTTGTGTCTGTGTCCCAGTCCAGGAGCGTCTCACCAAGCAGATCGCCACCGCCATCACGGAGGCCCTGCAGCCGGCCGGCGTCGGGGTCGTCGTCGAGGCCACGTGAGTCTTCCTGTAGCCTCCCAGCCTCCAGAAACAATGCTGATTGATCTCCTGAGAGGAAACATAAAAGCGTTAAAATTTGTAGTGAATTTTGGAGGGAAAATGAAACGCCTCTTTGATGGTCTAGTATCTCCGTCTCTGTTCCTATTCCTGCAGTGGACTCAAAGCCAAATTCAATGTATCACCGCACATTTACATTTATTGCTTTTTATAAATTTTTAATTCTTTTCATCTACCCCATCTTGCACTCCATGACACTCACAGAGAGGTGAGATCAAGCTTGGGGGTCACACCGCAGGGTCAGCCAGCTCGCAGTACCTCAGGAGCACCTGAGGGCTTGGGGCCAATGCTCACGGCCCCTGTGGGATCAATCTGCAAGCATCAATAATCAGTAACTGTCTGGGAAAGTATAGTAGCTGCTGCGTTAACATCCATGCATCTCTGTGACACTCTTGTATGAATGACACGGTGCTGTGTGCCCAGTCGCTTGGGGAGTCGTCACCGCTCGCACTTGCCTGGGGCTTCCCTCCAAACTCCAGCCGTTTCCCTCCCTTACAGTCACATGTGCATGGTGATGAGGGGCGTGCAGAAGACGAACTCCAAGACGGTCACCAGCACCATGCTGGGAGTTTTCCGCGACGACCCCAAGACGCGTGACGAGTTCCTGAAGCTCATCCGTAGGTCTTAGAAGCACGTGCCGTCACGCCAACGCCTCGCCAGCTCATCATGCCAACCCGTTTGTGAAATCCACGTGCCGTCCGTGTGTGTGTCAGTACACCTGTATGAGTTCCACTGAACTACCTCCAAGACATGCAGAACGTGGCCTATCTACATCGAATGTGTCTAGATGTGCTAAGTGTGTGTCCAGTCTGGTTTTAAATTCATCGCGAGCTGAACCTACCAAGCACAGAAATCCCAGTGAAATAATTATTCAGAGTGCCAATCAGAGGTGTTGTCTCCATTTGAGGTAGAAATTATAAGGCCTGCCTATGGCCCATCTGCAGATGTCCTGCAACAAATCACCAGTAGGGGTCACTCACTAGCACAACGTCAGAATCGGTACAAAAGCAGTCCCTTACCTTTACAACTAGCTGTGGAGGCTAACTAGAAGTTTAATTTGGTTAGCCTTCATTATGACTGACTGCAAATGCCACATTGTCATGGATGTAGTTATGTTTATTTTTTGTGAATTACAAAAAAGCCGATGAGTTTTATTGTGGGCACTTTGAGAATGATGAAAAAACTGGACAGCTAGCATCCTTTTTAGGATATACACAGGTCTGAATATGGGGAACGTCATTAATATGTGGCAAGGCCTTGAGATGAAGAACATAACATTTTGTGCTTATGTAGTATTTACAATCATTAAGTAGTGACTATATCGAGTAGTACTGGTAGTACTCAGTGGTAGTTTGTAGACAGCCGTGTTAGATATATTGGCACATCAGAAACTCTGGAGGTGAGTTCTGGTAAGAATCCATTTCGCACCAGAGGCCAGATACGAGCGTCAAGCAAACGTACGGTGCAGCAGGTCCGAGATTCAGAAGTTAATGCTGAAATCAGCTGATCTACACAGGCAATGAAATTATGAAATGAACACTTGTTTTTCTGACCCTGTAATGTGTGATGGCGGCCACAAGTAATGGTGTGTTTACAGTGATGAACAGCTATGGTGTGTATGTGCTACTACATCATTCAGCTGGCTGATGGCCCCAAGATGGAAATGGCTGTTGTACCCTAGAGCAGTGTTTCCCAACCCAGTCCTCGGGGATCCTGCACCCTGGACTGTGGTCTGCCTGGGGGGCCCCGAGGACCAGGTTGGGAAACACTGACTAGAAATCAGTGCTTAACTGAAACTGTTTGAAATGACCAACCACCTCAATTTATGTTGCTTTGGACAGAAACATCTGATGAACAAGTAAAAGTAATCGAACTGATTTAAATCTGTATCGTATAAAAGCATTCCAAAGCGTTAAGCACATCTGGGTATTTCTGTCGCCGAAGCACTGGCGTGTAATCTGTGTTACTGTATGTTATATGTAATTCTATGTCATATGCTCTGCGTTTCATGCCTAAAGGGTAAGAATAAACCTTAAGAACATCATGGGGATGCGCTATGGATGAACTAAGTGTGATTTCAGTGAGGTGAAACTCTACTTTCCCACGGTGAGGATTCTTTGTGTCCCTGCTCTTTCCACAATGGTGTCACCCAAAGGAATGTACCAATCAGACACTGATAGGGGAGGACTCAAATTGCAGGACGTCCCACACGTCTCCCCGTGTTGCGCAGTGTAACCAAAACAAGATATTTACCACAGTCATGCTAAGCAATGTGAGATGACACAGATGACAGAAACCTGCTATCTGTATATTTATATAAGTCGGTGGCTAAAGAAGCTAAACATTCACCTGCAGCTGAGCACTTTACAGTTTAATTTAGTCCACAATCAACAACACAAATAAAATATATACACCTTCCACTCCATCTTAAACTTTGCTCCAAAGTGTGCATACTTGCACAAGATTCATTTGATTAAGATGGTAACACCTAACACAGTCGTCCTGTCTTGATGAGGACCATGGCAACTTATGACTGTACACAGGAGGAGGGGGGGCAGTCTCATGGAAGTACTCTACTAATGCTGATGTCACTGAGCTACAGCAGTATGCAGTGATGCTAAGGTTAGCTGTTAGCTGAGTACATAGGACACCCCACTGCAGAAGGAATAGCATCTCCATGGGAATAACATCCCCAAGGACCATGTTATGCATTCCTCTCATCTATTGGGGTGGGGGTGGGGGTGGGGTTGGGGCCTCCCCCCCCCTGCCAACCCACACATCTTGGTGGGCTGAAGAAGCTGTCCTCAGACATCCGAAGTTAAAGCTCCGGGAATTTACTCTCCCCCGTGGTGCCCCTCTTGCTCGTCCTGCAGGGGGCGCTGAGACAGAGCGAAGGCCTCGAGGACGAAGGCACGGCACATGGGGCAGTGCTGGACACGCCACACGCAGCCGTCGCACAGGCAGGTGTGCCGGCAGGGCAGCAGCACGCGGTTTACCGGGGCGTTCTGGCACACCACGCAGTCTCGGCCCGCCCCGGGGGCCGCCCCCTCATCTTCATACTCGTCCTCCTGAGTCGTCCCGGTCTGGGGCGCGCCAGCCTGATTTGGCCTCTCCTGCTCCATGTCGGGGACGGGGTCTGTGCTTTCGGCCTGACTCCCGTCCCCAGTGGACATGAAGAGCGGCTGAGGACAGAGGGAGCCCAAAGTGACGAGGTCTGGTCGAAGCAGGCAGCCGTTCATAGGCGTCACATCCCACTG
Source organism: Mormyrus hasselquistii (assembly GCA_026779605.1). Classification (NCBI taxonomy): domain Eukaryota; kingdom Metazoa; phylum Chordata; class Actinopteri; order Osteoglossiformes; family Mormyridae; genus Mormyrus; species Mormyrus hasselquistii. The sequence continues at coordinate 11,477,352 of JAODKE010000041.1, forward strand.
TATGGCATCGTCTAACGCTCGCACATCTGTGACCGTGCCACAGTTAGCACTGTCCTAGGTAACTTGATTTAAGGGCTTATACTTTGGAAAAGAACTCTGTCCCAAAATTGCACAATTAACTGATTACATTACAGATATTCAGCTTGTTTAGGTTCCGTATGCCTGCTAAATGTGAAAAACAGGCTGTTAATGTGGTTCTTTTTGGACCCACAAAGCACACTGAACATTAACCCTGCAAACTGTGATAAGGAAACACGGCGCTGTACCTTCAGCTCGTACATGTTCCCCTGCACCGTGAGCAGGTACTGAAATAAGATCCGCTCCGACAGCTGGTATTTCTCATCCGGAACATGGACCACGGTCACACTGGCTACCTGAAATGGCAGAGCACATGCTGGAGCGTGCGGCCAAGGCGCGGAGCTCTACTGCCACTCGTGGACACACGGCGCCGTGCTTACGATGTTGTACATGTCCCGTGTATCCGGCTCCGCGAGCGTGAGCAGCACCACGAGGGGGTAACATGCCCGAGGCAGCACCCCAAAGTGCGAGATGCCCAAACTAGCAGGCATCTGTGTCAGACACTCCCCTGGGTCCTCCTTGGCGATGCTGACGGTTTGGTCAAGCTTTAACTTGCGTGTGGGGGGGGGGTTAGCTTGACGGTTGTTCTGAATCAATCCGAATTAATTATCCAGCTTAACGAATGGCCTATTTGGGTAACAACTAATAATTTCCTGCATTTGTACATTAAAGAGACAGTACTGCTGCGGAATGACGGTTCCCCAGTGTGTGCAGAAAGCTGAAAGGATACTGAAAGGTCTGGACGTGCTGGTACTGGAAATGCAGGGCCTCCTGGAAGCGCTGCGGGGTGCTGATGGGAGGTTCACAGCGGTGGGCATGAAGGGCGGCCTGGAGACCCTGAACCCCGCAGCCCCAGTAGCAGCTCAGCGTGCACTCCTCCAGGCAGCGAGGCCGCAGAACCACGCCACCTGTGGCGGGACACCGTTACAATTAACTTGTGGGGACTGCGGGAGCTTCAAACGGATTTCTCAGACTATTAGGCAAAGCAGGAAATACTGATTTTTATCTAGCAGCCTTAACTCCCACTAATCCCTTTCTTCCTGCATCAGCTGTTCACGACGTGCCTGGTCTGGACTGCAATTGCCTGTTAACGATCTTAATCTACAGGTAATAATACTGGTTGAGGTACTAATACGGTTTTAGCAATCATTTGAGAACTATTTTGCGAAGATTGCTGGGCTATATTGTGGAATTGCAAATCCATGCAAGATCTTCCCTCAATAGCCCTGATCGGCTGCCGGTGTGTCTTTACCTGTCACGGAGGCAGGAGATGAACCCAATTCCAGGGCAAACGGGTTAGTCACTTGGACCATCCGCTTTTCTGGAATGTTCGCTACTGAGTCCGCATCGTCCGAACTACGCAAAATTATCGGTACATCAAACCCAAACCTTGAGAAACAAGAGAAACTGTCAGTGCAGGTTCTTAAACATAATTTGCCTGAATCCCCCTTTCTCCTAGCCCACTGACACTTGAACAACTGGTGAACGCTAGTGCAGACTCTGCTACCAATACTGGTATTAGTCTAGTCTTCGAATAAACGACAAAAAAAATTCCCTAAATGTCACAACTCTTTGCAGTTACTGTGTTATGCAATTGCATCCGGGGGCAAGTTAACTTTAACCGAAAACTGTAAAAGATTAACTATACAAAAAGTGATTAAATACGCAATAAATTGTGATATAAGATACATGATATAAGAAAATAAACAGTCACATCATTCGATCAATTTTAACCAACCAACTTTAGTAAGTAATCTAACCCAGGACAGTGTCAATAAGAACATGCTACCAGTCCCCTATGTCGCATTTTCAATTAGAGCAATTTTAACAGCGGACGTACCAGCCTAGAACCATTGCTACGGTAATGATAAAACAGAGCGACACGATGCTAATATAAAAAGGAGGACAGTATTCGTAAAGCATCACTAGAAACCCCGCAGCCATGTCGGAACTGTATCAGTGTACAAATACTAGACTACAGCATCTTCCGTCATGTAAGTACGGTGGCCGAGAGGGGACAATCATTACAAAAGGTGTCGTGTGAGAGTTCGCGAACTGCGCGGCACTGTAGTGTGACTTGCGGTCAGGGTGTAACCCACAATAGTCAAACAACACCTAGCGTATTTATATATTAATGAAAATACGTCAAGAGATAAGATGAAGCGGACAATAGATAGCCATACAAACAGCTGTAAACCACTGGTGTACAACTAATGTACAACTCCACTTCAGACCTCTCGATTCTGGTGTCACATCAGTTAAGAAGATACATAAATATAGACATCTATTATGCACTTTTTTAAATGACGGAAATCTACGTTACTTCAATTTGATCTTGCGAGGAATTGGTGTATAGTTTCTGTAAATGGCCTCTAGGGGGCATGCTTTATCAAAAAATGCTTGCAAAACTTAAAAATATAAAAAGAAATAAAAACCGTCCTTCGGGAAAAGGTTTACAGGACTTAAACTCATTAAATAAAACCCACCGTTTTCTGAGAATATTAATATTCCTTTTACTATTTTATAATATTGTTTGAAACATTAGCGTAACATGGCCTGTAGACAGAAACATAAATGCTTTCATACTGGCTGAGTGTAGATTCTGTGTGAGGTAACCTCTGTCATCCTATGAGGCCGTAATGTTGGTGGTTATTGACCTCTGTCATACTCATCCTATGAGGCGTGATATTGGTGGTTATTTCAAAATATGAAAATATCAGTGATAGGTTGCCAGTTAAATCGAGTGTACAAGTAGCAGTTGAACAGGGGCCTCTAATTGGAATGCTGTTGATATATAACCCTGCAGTATTGCACTGGACCATAAACTCTTGCAGTGTCTGCACACATAGGCATTATTTCAGCTTAATAACAGTGAAGTGCAAAGTGTGAAAGTTATCAGTGTCATTAATGAACTGGAATATAAAATCTGTAACAAAAAGAACAAAAAGTTTGTGGTGAAAATCAAATTTTATCACATTTTTAATGATATATTTAAGTGTTTGATGACTGATGCAAAATTAATGGCTTGAATGTTTCTGAACATATTTGTTAAATGTAGGTAATATTTACCTTATAGACTGATTCCATATTTGGAAAAATCGAATTTTATCCATCCATCCATCCATCCATCCATCCATCCATCCATCCATCCATCCATCCATCCATCCGTCAATCCGTTCATCCACCTTCAAATCGTTTAATCCAATCAGAGCTGTAGTGGAATAATATAATCATTAATTACAGAAAAACCATTAATCTGCAATGTATCCTACAGAACTTACGAGCAGACATCCTCTCGGGAGCACAAGAACATTTGAGTGTCCATTCTTCCATGTCAAGTACTTCCTCACAATGCCCCATCGCTTGCTCTGCTCTTTATAAACGCTGTTTCCCAGTTTTACAGATGAGCCTGCTTTTAGCAAGGTTCTCATTCTAAAATAACACATGTCTGCTGGACGGCATCCAGCTCGGACAAGTTGTTTTTCTTCTTCTTCTTTCTCTCTCTCTCTCTCTCTCTCTCTCTCTCTCGAGGGAGTTCGGCAGTGATCTGGTGCCTCCCCACCTGGTTTCCGTGGCAGGAACATGCTTCCAGTAACCTTAGTTGTGAGCGAGGGAGGGGGGGGGGGTCAATATTTCTGCCGGCAGAGAGGCGAGTCGACACGGCGACTGACCTCAAGGAAGGGCTGTCTCACCTCTCGCTTCTTTGGCTTCTCCCCGCAAAGACCCTTGTTTGGGCCTGAGCGAGGCCGCAGCTGGAATGCGGCTTGTATCTCCGCACAGCCGTTACTGTGCTGGCGGGGATTTTGGGAGGGGGGGCTGAGAATCCCTCTGACCCACTGGAGAGGCTAACAGCTAACAGCTGACGGGTCTTGCTCCCGCCCGAATGGAGGCCACGCCTCCTGCAACCTCCCCGACCCAGATGACCCCCCCCCTCCCGCCATTCTGCAGGTCTCTGGTACCCTGGCATATGACCCTTTTGTGTCCCTGTGGAGACAGTTGCATTTCAGGGTGGGCTGAGTGTGCAGTAAAGGAGCTGTATGGACCCCCACCTCCCATCCCCCCCAAGTCTTGGCCACAGCGTCTCCATTTCCCCAGAGTGATAAGCCCGTCTGTGTCCCAGGTGCCAGGTAGACGTCCCTGTGACACTGGCCCCCACACACAGCCCCCAGAGGGCCCCTGAAGGGCTACCAGGCCATTGTGACCCTAGCCCTGCAATTCACACGTCTGATACCCCTCCGTGGCGGAGCCTGGGCGTATGTGTCTGGGGGGGGTTGTCTCCTCCAGGCCCACACTATTCATGGGTGGGGGGAGGATGGAGATAGGGTGGTGACAAGTAGGCAGCGAGAACAGAGCTCTGTGGGGATGGGGCCCAGGGTTTTTATAGAGAGCTGCAGCGCCCCAGGCTTAGCCGCTCATGCCGGCCTGCTTTACACCTCCCAAGGCAGATGGAGCTCCATCGAAATGCCTGGGTTGCCACTGGTGTCACTCTTCATGAAGACGGATGCCTGCAAATGAAGCCACACGGAAGGTCGGGGATCTCCCATCGCCAGCCTGGTCTATGAATAAGACCAAGCAGATCACACAGTTACCGAGTCCACACTGCTTCTGCGTCAGTTCCGGTCCAGTTCCCGGAACCAGAAACCACAGCCGGGCCGCTTGTAGCAATCCACAGGCGGCAGGTAACGAGCTTAACCCCTAAGACGGCCGTGGCTCATTTGCATAACGTGGATATAAGTGACTCGGCCTGACACAGATAACCTGTTGTGTTACTCCCAGCTGGGGGGGGGGACCCCGTGTAGCACTCATTCATTATCTTTGGTGTTAATGGAGAGGGCAATTAAAGATCAGGGAGCCTGGAATGTTTGGGGCTCGATCCCCCACCAAGGTCCGCCAAGAGCTGGCCCTATTTATTAGCTTAGCTATCGATAAACCCAAGCCGCTAATATCCTTTGAAGCATTCAGCATCATCCGAAGCCATTCATGCCTATAACCTTTCGGCAACCCCTGACCCTAAACCCCCCCCCCTCCCCCCCCCACCACGAGCGCAGGTTACGAATCCAACACCTCTGAGGCCTCCGAAATGTTACAGAAAAGGGGGAAGCGTGACGCGAAAGATGCGTATCAAAGAGACGCTCCTCCACGCTTCTCCTTCAGCTGCCGTGACGCCGACGTCGTGGCTGTAACCCTGATCATGGCGGTTTGGATTTGTTAGCCATATAGGCCGGTCGTCATAGCTACTGACTAAAGTTAACGGGTGAGTGTGCAGGAAAATGGAAAACCTGAGCGGTCTGACGAGCTGGTTGTCTAGCGAGCAGCACCCCAACCCATCCCTCCATCTCCCCCATCCTTTCATCATCGCATTCCCACGACCGAACCCTCGCTGACCGCAGCAGACGCGCGATTTCCACACGTGCGCCGAGCCTACCGGCCCCCTCCTAGTATTTACTCTCCCACCCCTTTAAACGTGCGGCTCTCAGAAACGTTTATTCCCTTGGAAATAACATTTGGGGCGACTTCGGCCCTCGCTGGTTGATTCGGGTGAAGTTTACAGTGCGCCGGGACTGGGAATGTCTTGTGTTGAGTGTTATTCTCAGCAAGTGTGACACTTTCTGTACACGTGCGTGTGTGAATTTTTGTATGCTCTCTGTCTGTTTGGGAGTGTCACAGCCTGGGAGAAGGGCTAGTAATGTATATATAAATATATATACACACACACACACACTCACATCAGTTTTTCTTTTATGTCTGGGCCTGTTTCCGGGGCCGGGCAGGACACTGGGCAGACTGGTGACATCTGTGTGCCCATGCACGGTCACAGCGATGTGCTCACACGGATTGGTTTGGGTTAGGACTGGGGGGAGTGTTTCACTGAAGTTCAATATCCCAGTTCCCCAGAGACGAGGCCGTGAGCTGGTAAACAAAGCCTGCCTGCTGACTGCTGCCACCCATGCAGGGCTGCCCCACATATTAACTTTCCTCCTCTTTCTTCTCCGTGCCCCTTACAATAGAATCACTTACCCACTTGACCTGCCGCCCGGATTGAGTTAACTGGACCTATCAGGCTCCTTTGCCTGTGGAGTCAATTGTGTTTTGCTTTGAAACCCGATGCACAGTTAAATTCCAGCTGCACTGTTTTCCTTTTCGCATAAATTATCAGTGGGATATTCTTGTTTTCACCAACGTGTCGTCAGCGTGGTTAACCAGGGCATGTTTTGTTTACGATGGAATTCTCTAGAAGGGGGGGGGGGGAAGAAAGACCAATGTTCACTCGCTAGCTAAATAAAACGTCGCTACGGCTTTCAAGGAGAAGGATATGTGTTTTTCAGCTTCCAAATTTTACAGTCCTCTTAACGCTGGGTTTCCATGAAGCCACTTATAGCCGACGGTTTGAATTGTAGCGTAACGAGTGATTGCAAATGTAGGGGGGGAAACAGGGCCGGGGCAAGCAAGAACTTGTGGGGGAGTGATTGGGTCTAAGCTTCCTCAGAGGGTTCTGTCCAGGTCTAGACGCGCACACATTCAAAGCTGGACATAGCAGTGATGCATGATGCCCAGTCCATGACTAAGAGAGGGAAGAGGAAAGGGGAACATCTTTCTGTGCCCTGCACACAGAAGGGGGGGGGGGGGGCAGCAGAATCACGGAGCTGTATTCAGTGCACAGGAAGAAGATCCGCTCATGGACAAGGCCGCCCCTGGGGGCCCATGGTGAACCGTTTAGAGCATATCGAGCTTTGTGTGGCTGCCAGGACCCGCACGAAGAAATACAGCCCCCTGGCCTCTCTTTATCGCCCCCCGGAGGTGGATCCCAGCACCATTTTGAGCAGGTGCAGTAAGCGGGGATGGAACAAACAGAGTATTTGTGTGCCCCCCCCCTGCTGCTCTCGGGGGGGGGCACTAGGGCCCTGAGGAATCTGCTATCTGACCCTCTCACATTACATTTGTAACACATGTAAATTTATTCGTTTAGCAGACGCTCTTACCCAGAGCGACTCACAAGGTCTTTAAAAGTGGGGGGGGCTGGACGTTTGTGGGGTACATAATGGTCACAGAGGTGTGGCTCAACATTTGAACAAAGGCCTTTAAGGGACCATTTAGATTGTACCTTTAAATTCAACTGCCTCCCCCAGCCCCTGAACACGCACACTCCCACCCCGTCACTTACTGTGAAAACAGCCGAGGGAGGGGAATGGCGCCCCCCAGGCCCTGTAAAATTGACGTTCCTTGTTGTTGCACTGATCTGCGTACATAACAGCAGATGAAAGGTGCCTTCCGAGAGTGACTCGGGCAGGAATGCCTCTGGTGTCCCGCCCTCGGCAGTTAAAGCACGGCCCCCGCTTCCCATGCCCGGGGCCCCACATGCTGCACCTTAGACAGAGGGGAACTTTCACAATTAAAACCGAAAAAAAACAGAAGAAACAGATCAAACAGTAACCAATCACAGACCACCGTGGCAGGATATCACGTTTCAGCTGTAACTGAGTGCTAACTAAGAGCTAAACCCCATCATACCCTTTTTTATCAGTGGCGCTTGACAGAGAACAGCAAATCCATAAAACACACAAGTGTGTCAGATAATTTTTTATTATGTAAAAAAAAAACATAAAATA
>JAODKE010000041.1:11499517-11517020 GCA_026779605.1 Mormyrus hasselquistii
CATTCCCCACAAATATATAAATACAGGTGTGTGTGTGTGTGTGTGTGAGAAAGAGTGTGTGTGTGTGTGTGTGTGTGTGTGTGTGTGTGTAAGCGTCAGCAGCAGATAAAGTTACTATGTTGACAGTAAAGTTCACATTCTCAGCCCTTGAAGCCATATGGTGGATGTTTCTGCCGTTTTGTGCAATTAATAAACAAGGGAATGAAAGTAAATAAACTGGGAGAAATAACAGGGCCATTTGTGTTGAGCCCCTGGCAAATATTTCCTGTTTAGACCACTGTTCAGTCTCACCCTAATCCTCTCTACTTGATGCGCATTCTCAGGGCGCGTTTGTGACCCAGCCAAGAGGAGCGGAAACAGCTCCGCAGACTTATGGCTTAACATCCACAGCGGGCCAGTTCTCTGCCCCGATGCCCCAAGAAAGGTGCGTCGGTAGGTCTGTCACAAGACAGACAGGGCCACAGGGCCGAAGCGGCTGCTTCGCCAGAATGTATAGCTACCTTATCTTAAAGATACAAGGTACAGCTTCACCTGAAGGAACACTAAAGAACCTTCCAGAAATCTGTTAATAGAATAACTTTTGCTTGGATGCATACAGGTCATTATAAGTGGAGCAACGCTTCCCTTGTAGGTTGCGGGTCTGGCCGAGCGGGGATAATGGTCACATGACCCCCTAGTCTCCCTCGGTCGCTCCCTTTAACTCTCAGCTGAGGGATTGTGGAGCAGATAATCATTTCATTTCCATAGACCAGTATAAACAGAGCAGCACGGAACAAAGGCGGGGTCTTTAACCTTTAAGCAATGATTATCAGGTCATTAACGTGAAAGGATATAAGGACATAATGGGCCAGTAAAGATCACTTATTAGTTATAAAAGGGACCAAATGTCCACATAGAGGTTTGCAGCTGCAAACATGTTCCTATATGCACAGCCAGCCTGCCTTAGAGCATAAAGCTTTGTATTGACACAGTTAAAGTGGGTCAACAGCTTTAACTTGTATAATACTGAGTGTTGATGTTTGATAGAGGAATAAGTGTTAATAAAAACGGAATTACATGAATTTTGTTTTAAATGCCGTGTTTGTCTCCATTATGCAAATGTGTAAACGTGTCACTACATGTTTAATTTAGGGTGAAGTTATGCAAAGTAAATACAGATTTGTACAGAATGGTACACTTTAAAAGGCTAATCGATCGTTGTTTGAGCTTTTTTTTCTATACGTGCGTCTTTCTTTTCTTGAGTCTGCGAGTTAAAGGAAAAGTGCACACTGGAGAGGGAGTGGGGGAGGAGGCAGCAGGATGAATTGGGCGGACACACAAAGTCTACATGTAGCGTCAGATGCCAGAACAGTTAGTGGCTTTCATGTGTGCGCTACGCTGCGCTCCGCAGCTTCTGAGAAAGGAGCCCGGTGGCGTCCCAGTAAGAGCCGCCTCCGCACTCCTCCGCCGGACGGCCATCGGATGGACTTTCGCGGTCATGCGCGAATCACACCGAAAGCACGGTGACTCTCCGGAATACTATTCGGTGGCATCTTCGTGTCACTTCCTACGATTTTCGGCTTTTTAAACATTTTTGTTCCTTTTTTCCTGGATTTTTTTTTCTTCTGCTGGAGATTTACAGTTTTGCATTTTTATGTGATATAACTAACTTCGATCAGACAATTAACCCATATTCGGACCGCAACTTATGGTAAGAGATTAAACGCACCGATTTGTTTCATTTGCGAGTTTTTTTTTCAACAGTTCGATTAATAAATTTACAGTTGCTCCGCAAAGTATGCATCATTTTTACTCTCTTCAAATGGAAGCCGGTTAACAGATGTTTCACAGTATCCATAGTAGTTAAACTGGTAATTAAAATGTGTTTAGAAGCTATAATAACTGAGTACATAACTTAAACGCTACTTATATTATTGTAACTGATCTGATCTCAGAAAGGGCTGAGTATTACAATACATAAAGTGCGTAAGGCATTTGGTGCGCAGTTGCGGTGGCGATGTTTTCCTTCGCTGCGGTAAAGTAAAGTTTATTAGAAGATTATGGTTGTCGGAGGCATGCAAGTACCTGGACTTTGTCCCATATTACCCCTCCTTGGCCGGCGATCTCTCAAACACCTGCCCCACGCACCCATTGATCAGGCTGGGTTTCGCCATACAGCCGTTTTGGGATTAGTGAGATTACCTGTCTTTTAGAAGAAAAGGTGCGTTCAGATTGTCTATGTAAACAACTCCTTACTCGGTGCTGACATATTTGCTTCTAATTCACTAACGTAACCCAGCTGCAAAGTTCCCCGTTCCATAAGCGCTCTCGTACCATTTCGCACGAAAGCCATGGCCCCGAGTTAATTAAACAACATGAATTATTGACTTTCAGCAAAACAAAGAAAACGGGCAATTATAAATGCTCTCCTGTCCCTAATGTGCTCACTGCCTAGTCACGCAATCTGCTGTAAAAATGTCCATTGTCCATGCGTGGGTTTGCAAATATTACTTTTTCGTCGGATGAACTAAAGTCCGCAGTTTGGCTACTGACTTTATTCCGATAAAACTGCTGGACTGAGATCCGGTCTCTTTTTGTCTTATGACGGCCTGCCGCAGTTTATTTACAAATGCGTCATTGATGAACAGCACGTAAAAATCCCGTAATCACCTCCTATTTGTTTTACACCAAATTACCTAACTGTAAATAAATAATTGCGTATTACCTATAGATATAAACAAATATTTGCCCGATCAATCCGTTGTCGTCGCCACCCCTTCGCCAAACTTCGTGCGTGTGTGTTGGTTAAGCGGGTGATCGTTACTTTTTTGTGTAGTTTCTGTATGAAAAGTGTCATCTTTGAATGGACTCGTAGCCATCGCGGCGGAGTGGGGCGCATCAGAGACGGTTACTTTGTGCTTCTCAGTTGGAGACCAAGGCAAAGAACTTGTGCTCCCAATGTTTCTTAAAAAGCGTTGACCTCGCCGCTAAGTATAACCAGACACTGACAAACATGTCAGTACCTCGTAAGGAGAACGGGATTTAAATTTAAGCGAGTAGATGTCATGACTTACTGTTCGGCCGAGAGCGCGCAAATAAATCCCGCAGAGCCTGCTTGTTGGTCCACGTATGTAACCCAGCAGTGGAAATTTATTGGTCATCATTTTACAAGATTAATTTAGAGCGATCCGGTTAGATCTGCTACGTGCATCTTAATTTGGCATAATCAAATAATTTAGTCTTTTCAGGAAATAATGAAACGTATGATTCTCCTGTAAAAGGGTCAGCTTCAAGTGTACACGAATATTTCACCGCGCTCTGCTGTACGAAAATTTAATCACGTTTGTTTGTTCAAGCTCATCTTGCAAGACGTTGCAGTCCTATCAGATGCTGTAGGTGTGAAGTTAGACAAGAGCATAATATTTGGCTGGGCTAAGCAGTTGAAAGGCAGATCAACATTTAATTAATGCACTGGACCACATTGTGATTGGTTTGAATCCCTTACTCAGGTGTTCCTGTTGAATCTTATTGTGATGTAGTTTATCTGGCACTGTTTACTATGGTGACAGGGCTGGTAATTTGCGGTAAAGGCATTATTCCAAGCACACATATTATGTGATCTAATGGAAGCATTACATGACTAAACTTTAACAATTTATCAGCCTATCACCTGGAGGATCTGCTGACAGTAACGCCCTCACCCCATGGAGGGGGGGGGGGGGAGATACATCAGAGAGCACAGAGTTTCTCATCGTCTCCACTCCAGGGACGGCCGCTGGGTGTGACTGGGGGGAGGGCAGCACAGTTTAAGATAAGTGCACTGAAATTGCTGGTCGACGGTTTGCGATGGTATTCAGGCAGCAGCTTTCTGCTGCCCTTTGTTGACAAACGAACCCCCCATTCGGATGCAGATGGGGGGGCTGATCAACGGCTCGTCACCATGTGTCATTTTACCGTGGATACTTTTAGAGAGGCAGGGGTGGGGGGGGGGGGGGGGGTTTGTGGTTTTTCTTTCCAGGTTTTTCAGTTAGTCCTTTGGGGTCGTTGCCCCACAGCGGCCAGTGCCGTTCGGTGGGATGTCCTTAGGGGAAACTCTGGCCCACAGCTGCCGCCGTTGTTTGGGGTGAGAGATGAGCGGATCCAGATATGAGCTTGGAGCTTAATTGGCCTCGCATAACTCTGTGTGTGGCCCTGCACAGATTTTTATTCGTGACTCTGGCCTCTGATTCTTGTCCTTTAGTCATACCATTAGGCTTCATTGCACAATCCATTCAGATGTTTCGGTGACCTAAAAATGCTGGCAATTTTTTTTGTTTGCCTCTGATTACCAGGGTATGATTATGTGCAGTAGCATTTTCCAGGAGCAGCAGGTGGCGTAGTGGTTAAGGAGTCCAGTGCTTTACATTGAGGAGAAGGATGTGTGTTTCTGTAAGCTGTGATTTTTTTTTCTTCCCAGCGGTGAACTGAATCTGCTTGGATATGTATTCTGAAGAAATGCTTACAGTGTAAACGGTGTGAGGATCGAAACGATACCTGAGCCCTGAATTGTACGCTAACAATGCGCCGGCCTTTCAAAGACCCGGCTTTGTCCGCTTTAACAAGTATCCCCCTGTGTCTTAGGATCGGGTTCACCCTGACGACCTCGAGCAGCCCCGGGGTGGCGAGTGACGTTTCCTCCAGGATCGCGTCCGCAGCCACAGTCTCACAAACATGGACTGTTTCTCCCAACTCTACTTCCTGTCGGTATGTAGACAGGAGCCGTCCGTCTGAGAGCCTGGTCTCTAATACGATGTGCTTGCCCAGCCCTGCCTGCGCTCCCGAGGCTTCATTGGTGCCTGTGTGTCTGCCTCAGCCTCTTCACCAATCAGGGAGCCATTCTCATGCTCTGTCCTTTTACTATTCTGCTAGTGAATGATTTGATTGTAGTGCAGGTATAGGGTGTATCTGATCAGAGGCCAGCTGACTGTGAAAGCAAGACAATAGTTATGGCCAATTGAAGATCCTTGCTGGAGGAGCCATTGTTTCTTTTTAAGTGTTTTTTTGCCATACATGTGTGGGGGGTTAAGGGGATATTCAGATGAGACTCCACCCCCTGTCCACCCTCATCCTTACACCTCATCTCTCTCCCCCCCCCACCACCTTGTACCCTCTGACCCAGAGACATCATGGTCGCTGGTAACCGAATGCTGATGGTGCTGTTACTCTGCCAAGCCCTGCTGTGGGAGGGCACGCATGCCAGCCTGGTGCCGGAACTGGGCCGGCGTCGGGTGCTGGGCCTGCAGGGCCGCCTCCCGGAGCAGAACGACGCTGCCCTGAGGGACTTCGAGGCCACGCTGCTGCGCATGTTTGGCCTGCAGCGCCGGCCGCGGCCCTCCCGCTCTGCCGTGGTGCCGCAGTACCTGGTGGACCTGTACCACGCGCAGTCCGGTGAGGCCGAGCAGCCTGGCCCGCCCAGCACCACTTTCCAGTACCCCGAGAGGTCCGCTAGCCGCGCCAACACCGTGCGGGCCTTCCATCACCAAGGTGAGGGGGGATGCCGCTGGGATTGGGGCAGGAAACCCAGACATGTTGCAGCGCTCCGTACGCGCACTGGGGGGAGCTGATGGGGTCATCATTGTGTATCCGTGGGTTTGGACCTGCTGTGATCAAATACTTAAATCCAGACTTCAATAAGTTCGTCAGGCATTATAAGAATTACAATCAGAATCATATTTAAAGCATGATAGAATATATCGAGGGATACATAGTGCAGGATGGAGCCTTTCACAATTCCCTGTTTTCTTCAGATTGAGGACTCGGGAAATAGTTTTCTCTGGGGTGGAATCCTGTGGTGGGATAGACCCCCCCCCCCCGGTGCTGTGTCGTGCTGGAGGGACACGTACCGTTGTATTACCAAGCTTGACTCCACCCAGCCGGAGTCCTGCAGGCCCAGTGGCTCGCTCGCCTGCTATACGCATCTCTACAGAGGCCTCCCCACCATGTAATTATGCTTAATGGTAGCCCAGTGCAGCCGGCTAAATATGGCCCTCCTGTGCTTCGGCAGCAGCGAGCGGAGCGACCGGGCACGGATCGACCGCTGGCAGGGCCTCCATCGCTGGCGGCTGGGGCGCAAGCACCCAGGACACGTGTCTGATCACGAGTGTAATGACCGGCGTCAAGTGGCAGGGGGCAGCGGTGGGGGGGTATCAGGGTTAGGGGACGAGAGCGCCGCCCTTTCAGGTTTATTTGGTACAGCAGAATGACGATGTGACAAATATTCACATAGAGTGAATGGAGAACAGGACAAGGGGAAAAATTTGGGATTATACAGTGTCGTTAAAATGCACAATTTTTTGTAGCTCTTACAGTGCTCCATTTTCACATAAGTGGAGTTTTCGGTCACCGATCTCAAGTTGCTTTATCCTCAGTATCAGGCCCGGAGGGCCGAGGGGCCGCTCTTCTCAGAGGGAGGGGCTGTGCTCCCCCCATCTCGGTCTCCATGCAGACAGCAGGGGGCTCCAGGGAGACTTCAGCAGCTCTGGCGTCGTCGGGTCGTGGCCGGTAGCCATCACCGATGTTCTTGTCTTACTTGCAGGGCTAATTGCTGCGTCGCGAGCTGGGGCATTGTCACCGGCCTCTGAGTATCCGCTCCTCCCTCCTTTGAGCCGTGGCTTAATGATACCCCGTGGCCCATTGTTTTGGCGTCACTGTATCGCGAGGTATTTCGGCACGGTCACCCGACATGCTGCGTGACTCCTGCTCTGCGCAGGCGCTCTCACGCCGACTGACACGTGCAGCCGCACGCTCGCGGGAAATCAACCAGCTTCAGAGTCTGTATTCGAGGGTCCGTCTGCGCCTCTTTCATCAGGGCTAGGAAGTCAGATGATCCGATGACTCGCTGGAGAGCCTGAAGGTGTTTCACACAGACCTGGAGACTCAGAGATGTGGGGTCAAGGCGGGGTCTGCATTACAGGAAGTGGGCAGGACAGGAAGTGGTCTGTTACATGACGTGGGTGGGACAGGAAGCGGTCTGTGTTACCAGAGGTGGGTGGGGCAGGAAGTGGTCAGGCTGAGAGTTACTTTGGTGTAAGGGGAGTCCCAGTTGCCATATTGTGTCCAGAGATGCAGAAGAAGGTGTCAGAATCCATAGGTGGGCGTAGGCAGCAGCTCTAACGTGTCCCTGCTCTGCCCCCCCCTCCCAGAGAGCCTGGAGCAGGTGCTGACAGACGAGTGGGCGGATGTCGGTGGCGGCGACACCCCCCTGCGCTTCGTCTTCAACCTCAGCAGCATCCCGCCGGGGGAGCTGCTCTCGTCGGCAGAGCTGCGGGTGTACCGGCAGCGGGTTCCGGGCGCGGAGATGCACGGCGCCGACCAGCGGTGGCACCGCATTAACGTGTATGAGGTGCTGAAGGTGGTGCGGGGTGGCCAGCTGATCACACGGCTGCTGGACACGCGGCTGGTGCAGCACGACACGTCAGGCTGGGAGAGCTTCGACGTGAGCCCTGCCGCGCTGCGCTGGACCCACGAGCGCGTGCCCAACCTGGGCCTGGCCGTGGAGGTGCTGCACCTCAACCGCACGGCGGCCCAGCGAGGCCGGCACGTGCGCCTCTCCCGCTCGCTGCACACCACTCCCGAGGAGGACTGGTCTCAGCTACGCCCCCTGCTGGTCACCTTCGGCCACGACGGTAAGGGCCACCCGCTGACACGCCGGAGCAAGCGCAGTGCCAAGCCACGGGGCCGCAAGAAAAACCGCCACTGCCGGCGGCACCCACTTTATGTGGACTTCAGCGACGTGGGTTGGAACGACTGGATTGTGGCCCCGCCTGGCTACCACGCTTTCTACTGCCAGGGCGAGTGCCCGTTCCCGCTGGCGGACCACCTCAACTCTACCAACCACGCCATCGTGCAGACTCTGGTGAACTCGGTGAACTCCAGCGTACCCAAAGCCTGCTGCGTGCCCACGGAACTGAGTGCAATCTCCATGCTCTACCTGGATGAGCACGACAAGGTGGTCCTCAAAAACTACCAGGAGATGGTGGTTGAGGGCTGTGGGTGCCGCTGAGTGAAGGACGCTTCAATCACAGGCTTGCTGCCGAAATATTTCCACTCGGGCCCTTATTTATAATTAGATGTAAAATTCTGTCGTTTTTTTTGTTGTTGACAATATGATCATATATTTTGACAAAAATATATATATTTATAACTACATATTACAAATAAATGTGCATCCTTATTTTAAACATAAATAAAAAGAGTAAAACATTTTATACTGTATATGCAGTGGCATTTTTTTGAATATGT
The DNA here is from genome assembly GCA_026779605.1 of Mormyrus hasselquistii. NCBI lineage: Eukaryota > Metazoa > Chordata > Actinopteri > Osteoglossiformes > Mormyridae > Mormyrus > Mormyrus hasselquistii. The sequence goes on from JAODKE010000041.1 coordinate 11,507,777, forward strand.
TTGCTGGTACAGGAAACGGCGGTCAGAGCGATAGATTAAAGATAATGTCACTGTACATAAACCAGCTCTCACACACGCACCTTTTGGAAAGACACTGGTTAAGAAGGCCTTTTCACTTTAATGATTTTGTTTAATGAATTACCTCCTGTTTCATTTGATAAATTTGGCCACAGTTTTGGGACTATGGAATTGGATACTATAGAATCACAACATGCCTTAAAATGCATTTAATTATGTGAGAAATACAAAGTAATTGAGATGAATGTGGGACGGCTTTGTGAGCAGCACTCTAGGGTTGGAGGTTCGAATCCCTTCACTCTATTTGTGCAGTTTGCTTGTGTGTTGTGAACTATTTCATGCAGTTAGACACAGCGGATTCTTTAAATTGCCCGTAGTGTAAGATTGGATTCGCGCCCCATAATGGACTCACATCCCATCTGGGGTTGTAGTTCTGGTGGGGCTCCAGACCTCCGCATGACCCTGCCTGGGCTAAGAGGTTAGAAGATGGATGGGGTGGATGTAGATGAGAGTGACTGCCATCTTGCTGTGCTATGTTCGCCATTGCTAGTCTCATGCCGGTCCTTAAGGGATCGGGACTCGGTCAATTATGTGCATTGCTTGTTGGCAGCGGATGGGAGCCCACAGACTTTTGCCGCCCAGGGCTGGCAGGGGGCGCTGTGTCATGCTTGGTTCGCATTGCTTCTCACACTACTTTGCTTGCCGAGGCCTGAACTCCCCCTCACCCGCTTTATGTAGCTGGACAATGGATAAAGAGCTGTTTTCCCCATAAACACTGGAGTCAGGATCCTGCCTGACGGCATGCGATATGCTTCACACTCGCTAATGAGCCCCATTTGAGTCTCCCCGGACGCACCCGTGGCCCCCCATGCAGAGGACCCCCCCCCTCTGACAGTGCGTGGGTTGACTGCCCTTCTCTTTAATGAGTTTGTGGCCCCTTTCCAAACCCATGTAGCCCAGAAAGACCCATGGCAAGCAGATGTGCCAAGGCGAACCGTGCATTCTGGGAAATCTGTAGTCAACCGCCGCGATCCTCCCAGTGTCCTCTAATGGTCAGGAAGGTAACCGTTTGGCAGATCCAACAAAGATGTGAGAGGAAGGAAGCCGTGATCCCTGCAAGGATAAACATAATCTCGCCTGTCCTGGGGCACCACGGCAAATTATGTTCGTCTCGAACAGAACCTTACAGGAGTTTCCTTTGAGTTTGCGTACCGGCATTCGCTTTCAATTCAATGTTAAAGCTCTAAAGACATGGAGCAACAGACGTCGTTCAAATCAGCAAAACACGAAGAAAGCTCATTAGGGCACTGAGAGTCCTTCGTTTTTAAAAAAAAAAAAAAAAAAATTAATGATAAAAGGCAGTAACTGATCATGGACAGCTCTGGAACTTCATTCTTTTATCATTCATGGAAAAAAAAATCTGTCTTTGAAAGAAGAACAGATGCCACAGAGTGAAGAGCCCTCTATTTGTGAGGAAGGGACTGTTTCTTATCAGCTAGCACTTATAAATAAATTGTACTGTCTGGCAGGAAATGCTGAAGGTGGATCCAGTTGTTTAACTCTTTCACTTTGTTATAATCTGTTGACCGCTGGGGTCTCTCTCTCCCTACACATGTAAATCGCAGTCTTTGTACACATAGGAAAGCACAGCTTATATCAGCTGCCTTGTTTGGCGACCATTTTACAAGGACAGATTGGGCTTCAAAAGTCTACTGGACAAATGTATTCTCCCGCAGTTGGATGGTGGCCCATGTGTCCAACCATCCTTCCGTCTTCTCTACCTACTTGTCCTCTCCTGCAAAAATGACCATGCATTAAGAGTGTTCAAAGCAGCGCTTTCAAAATGAGTGCGGCGAAGCGGGACGCAAATAGGCCACAAAAAACCTACCTAACCGCAGCCGAGAATGAAGCCCTTTTATCAGTGTTCGCTAGCAGCCCCAAGGCGTCATGATCGCCTGTCATCACCTCGGAGATGCATAGCGACGTGCCACGTGCCGTCGCTGCAAGCGCCACGCTGTCAACAGCGAGTGGCCGAGTGTGGAAGCGATGGGTCTTCCATCCCGTGGCGGGGCCTACCCTGCTTAGTTTATAGGGTAGTTCTTGTTCCATAACACCGTGGTTGTGGGTATCCCACCAGTCACGACAAAGATCAAAGCGACTCTCTGGTTCACCAGCCACTTGAGGCAGTGGCGGGGCCTCAGGCGGCCCGGCGTAGCTCGACGGCCCTGCTTCTCTGGGATTACCCATCTGCACCTGCTAGTAGGTGGTTTCTCTGGCTTTACGAGGTACAACGCGATGTCTATTAAGCGTTGGGAGGAATGAGGCTCAGTCGGTGTTCTCTATCTTCTTGGTGACTCAGCTTTCCATTGGTTACTTAGTTGGTTCCGTTGGTCACTCGCTCAGTTTGCTCTCGGTGGGTTAACCCAGGAAGTCACGGTTGGCATGCAGTGATCCCACCCACTGTGGCTTTTGAAGCCTTTTTTTCCCAGTGGCCAGTTTTTTGAAGCTTTTACCCTGTTTAGAAATAACCTGTCCGTTCGTGCCGACACCCATGCCGGCACCGTGACCTACCGTGGTGCTCAGTGCTCCGGAATCTCAGACTCGAACGCTAGAAAAACGCGCAATCAATCAAAAATCATGTCTTCTGTTGCCTTCAAATCTTGGAATGCCTTCGAAAATTAAATTAAGTTCTGCTCCCCGCCCTCCCTCCCCCCATGCCTAACTCTGGAAGGAGTATGGCCCTCGGCCCTGCCCAGATGAAAGCTCAGATTCATTACGGGTGTTTGTACGCTGACGGGCTTATCCGCATGCTGCTCCGCCCTTTCCGGGGTGACCTGGGGCTTGCAGTGGGCTGGGCAGCAGGCTGCAGGAGCCACTGTGCGGGAGAGCTTTCCAGAAAATGAAAGGAGTGCGGCTGGAATGCACGGTAGCCTCCACGCCGTGCCTGGGACGGGGGGTGGTGGGGGGGGCGCAGCGGCCGTTCAGCTGCAATAACTTAACACTTCCTGGGTGGAATTCAGGCCTGAGATCATCCCTGTTTGCTGTTTGTTCCCGTGAGTCTTTCCTTCCCTCTCGGATGCACCCGCAAAGAAAGGAAGCCTGGGATTGATTTTGGTGGGGGTTGGGAGGTGGGGGAGAGGCTTGTTGGGAACGCGCTGGGGTCGGCTCGGACGCCCAGAATGGAGGGGACCCGCACCCAACAGGACGATCCAAGCAGCGACCGCTAGCCGCTTCGGCAAACAGATGTGTGCTTTCGTGGCTGAGGGGCCAAACATGATACAAATCTGGGGAATTTATACAGAGAGGGAGGGCCATACAAATCTTAATCAAAATGGGGAAAAAAAAGAGAGTCCACCGCAGAGGGCTTCCAGATTGCTGACGGTTTACGAGAGCCATCTGGGGGGACCGAACTCCACTGGCTGGGAAGCAGGAGGGAAGGGAGCCAGAGTTTGCCGGGGGACTGAGGGACAAACGCAGAGACATTCCTCCATTCCAGACGAGAAAACTCCCTTGCTGGTTTTGAGGACTGCGGTCTGGATTTAGAAATGAGGAGTAACCCCATTAAACTTGGCATTCGGCTGCTGAAGGCTATTTTGCCTTAAATCAAGAGGACAGTTGTTTGGTCATTGTAATCTAATTGAATTTACAGGCTTTTGGAGGGTGCAGTATATGCAGTGCCCTCTGCTGGAGATGGAATTCTGTCAGGTGAAAACACGAGGGTGGGGGACTTAGTGGGAGAATGGCACTCAGCATGATGAAGAAGTCTCATACGTGACGGGATTGCATGTCAAAGCCACGCCAAGATCAACGAGCTGAGCTTCTAGTGGTGCTGGCACCTTGTTAGACAGTGTGCATGGGCTCTGGTCCCAGTGGTGACTGGGAACAAGTCAAAAGCTTTGTTTTTTTATTGTATGTGAACCGACAGATGTGTCGAGTCCTCAAGTTGAGGAGAAAAGGAATGTGTTAGTCTCATAACATGCTCGCGTCCCTGGGGTTTGGGTTGACCTCTTAACTCCGCAGTTACAGGCGTCCAGACCCCAGTCCACACACTGACACTACCTTTCATCTGTCTTTATCAGCATGAGCCCAAGACTGCCATCCATGTGAAACAGCGAGGAGAAAAATGTACAACCTGTTATTATGACTTTTATTGTGAGAGGAGCGTAGGAGGCCATATAATTCTCTCTGCAGTGTGTACGATCTTGGAGCAAATACCTCGGTTGGGGTACAACAGTAAAAGAAAATACCACAAACTTCCGATTAAGCAGATCCTTATGTTGTACATGAAAAAATGGCCAAACAAACAAAGATGTTGCCATTGGCAACCAAGCAACTGAATTCCACAGATCCATCAAGAGAGGTCCATGGTGAAACGGTGCTTCAGAGGCAGAAAGCTTTCCTGGAGCCTGTCCAGCCACTTTGTGTGTGGTTATGTGCCCTAATGCAATTCTGAGGAATCTGATAAACTGGGCCTGAGGTGAAAAATCCAAACTGGACCAGACCAAACCAAACCAGACCAGAACAAACCTGACCAAACCGAACAAGACCAGACCATACCTGACCAAACTGAACAAGACCAGACCAGACCAAACCAAACCAAACCAAACCAAACCAAACCAGAACAAAGTCAAGCACGCCAAATCAAACCTGTCCAAATCGAAACAGACCAAACTGAACTCGATCAAACAAATCCAGACCAAAACCGACCAAACCAAACCAGACCGAACCAAACCTGACAAAACCATACCCGACCAAACCAAAACAGACCACACCAAACTGAACCCGACCAAACTGAACCTGACTAAACTGAACCAGACCAAAAGGAACCTGACCAAACCAAACCTGTCCAAATCAAACCCAACCAAACTGAACCTGAAACAAACTGAACCAGACCAAACAAGCCCTGAGCCTGTGGGCATTTTGGCCTTGTGGCTTGCTGCTCTCACCTCTCTCTAGCATGCTAGAATGAGTGGCCTCAACAACCCCTGCACTAGAATCCTTCCACAGAGGGGGGGTGGGGGACTGGGGGTGCAGAGAGAGAGGTAGCTGGAGAGCGGGAGGTGGGAGGGGGCAAGGGACGTGGCGGTGGAGGCAGGGTGGAGGAGCGGGGAAGCAGGTGAGGAGCCCTCCCAGCCTGGCCACCATGTGTGTTAGGGTGGCTGCTACCCACAACTGTGTCCAGAAAAGCTCCGAGCACAACAAGTCATTAAGAAGTAAAAATGTCTGGTGCATATTATTTCCGGCACTGTAACTCCTACAGGAAAAGGCTGGTAGTAATTCCAGGCGAGAGAGAGAGAAAGAGAGGGAGAAAGAGAGATGAGGAGGAGGAGAGACAGGGACAGAGGTACGAGAGAGAAGGCTATTTTTTCATTAGTGCCATTATTATAATTTTTTTCACCAATGGCTCGGAGCAGCCGCGAAACCCACTGCGCTCATTGGAGAGCGAATTAATGACAGTGCTGTAGGAGCACGAAAACTCTGCTCAGTACGACGGAGAAAGCTCTGCGTGTCGGGGCAGAAAACAATCTTTCCTGAATAAAAACACCCTTCCTTCTAAATAGGTTTACAACCACACATCGCCGTCATTTCCAGAAGCATCCAGTGCAGAGGAATGTGTGTGTGGTGGCCTGATATTGCGGCACTGTGCAGATGTGTTAATTAAAATATAATCAGGCCCGACTGAGGCTGATGGGTGCGCATGAGGCATGGGAACATAGCCCTAGGATGATATTTGTTATGGTAGTTCGCTGTCAGCAATACGCTCCAAATGTTTCTGAGTATGACTCCAGACCTGGATTTTGACAGCAGTTATTTCACACTTTGGCAGCCCGCAGTGACTGTTGTCAGACGCTGGCGGCTCACTGTGTTTGCACAGGCCGCGGTCATCCAGCTCCGTCGCCGCTCCAAACCTGATTCTTTTTAGATGAGAGAAATTTCACATCTGCCTGTTCCAAGGCAATTTGTCTGCGGCCCCCTGAAGCGGGAGAAGTAGGCGGGGGGGGTGGGGGGGACCGGACGGCAAGCCGCGAGTGAGGGATTCCTGCGGCCGCAGTAAGAGGAACGTGGTTTTCCGGATGACCAATGCGCCCGGGCTGCAGGTGTGTGCAGAGGCTGGCCCCGGAGACGCAGGTGTGCGTACCCATTCATTAGCAGCCCGCAAACAACAGCTGCAGCCCGGGAGCTGCAGGTGTAGCGGCCCGCTAATTACAGGTGGGCGGCAAACGGGTCGGAGGCGCAGGTGTAAGTGCCCCCTAACTACAGGAGCGCCGACAATGCCCCTCACTCTGAAGTAACGCGCACGCCACTAAAACTAGACTTGGTGGGTAAGCGGCCGCGAGAACCAGTAGAGATGTCTGAGAAAGGCTGCTGAGCTTTTTATAAAGACAGTGGCACCACGGCCCAGTGATGCATTCAGGGACACTGCATCCACCCGACCTCCAGTACATGTTTGTGAAGAGTCTGGAGCCGATTCAGAGAAGCACAAGACGTACATATATCTCATTGCGCATGGCGCTCTGTCCTACAGTAACCCTGCAGTTACACCCGCAGATATATCTGTACTGGGCCTCCGTCGTCTCATTCCCAAACTTCTCGCCTCCCGATGTGTGACCCTGGGGGATTGCCGGCTTGTTTACGCTCAATGGCGCCCCTGTGATCGCCACAGGCTACGACGCTGTGCGCTAACATGGCAAAAGGTGGGGGGGGGGGGGGGGGGGTGCCCCCGGGGGGGAATCTCCTCGGTTCCCCGGGTGTGGGGAGCGGCCAAACACCCCCCCCCCCCCCCCCCAGTGCCCTGCCAATGTGAAACGCCTCACGGAATCTCACGTTTTTACCCTTTTCAGTGTTGCAATTTATTTATATTCTGCATTGTTCAGCCAATACTTTTGGCTGCTGCAGAGGATGTTCCATATGACAAAGCATAGTTAGGGTTCTGGAAGTTTCTGTCTATGCAGTTCACAATGATGACGGGTTAGGCTGGAGAATTCAAGACAAAGGCTCTGTTATTGGGTTTTATTTGTAAGGACATTGAGTGGCTCGGGATTGAGTTTGAGAAGAGCAGGCCAGCTGAGAGCGCTCTGTCATGTGCAGACCTCTGTGCATTAGAGGGTCTCTGTTTTTGTCTGATGCAGACCTCTCTGCGTTAGAGGTTCTCAGATTCCATAATATGAAGACCTCTGTGCATTAGAGGGTCTCTGTTTTTGTCTGGTGCAGACCTCTCTGCGTTAGAGGGTCTCTGTTTCCATCATATGCAGACCTCTGTGCATTAGAGGGTTTCTGTCTTTGTCTGGTGAAGACTACTCCGCATTAGCAGGTTCCTGTTTCCATCATGTGCAGACGTCTCTGCGTTAGTGGTCCTCTGTTATAGCTGATGTTATTGAAATGGCCTTGCTTGCATTCCTTAAATGAATAGTTTAAATGAACTTAATGACAGTTAAAGAGTGTTAGTTAAAAATCTGGGCAGGAGATCTGTCAGAGACAGATATATTCACCTTTTTCAGATCTTTTAATCTTTCTTCTTTTGTTGTTTTCCACAATATTCCCATTTATATATCAAACCGTCCGCTGTGAAAATCCACTTCCTGTCTCCGGCCGCACTGTCCGCAGGGATCGCGGTGATAAGACGAGAAGGAAGCTCAACAAACGGGAGGCTCCAGCAGGATCCTCTTAGCCCCTGAAATGCTGGGCTCCTTTGTGAGCCTTGGAAACAAAATGAACGTATCGAGTTCCCCGCTGCCTTTCACACGGCAGAAAAGAGTCGGAAGGTTTAAGCCTCATTCTCCTGTGGCTGGGCCTTTGCGGGAAGCCGGCCTCCTGGGAAACGCTGTGGGAGTGGCTCCCCGCGCTCCCGGTACGAGTCCCGGACCGTGTCCGCCCTGCTTTTCCCTTTCTGTATTTTGCCGGCTCTTGTTGCAGTACCTTCCCCCCACTGCGGTCCTTTCGCGTGTTTACTGAGGCCTATTTTAGAATAAATCCGTGTGTCTCTGGCACCGAGCGCGGCATTGCGATGGGGGTGGGTGGCACTGGGTTGGGGCCGGAGACACGTCCCCTCCGTACGCCAGCTGGACGGCCGACCAGAAGGTTGACTTGGAAACGGTTGCCGTGCGGCAGCCTGATCCCGGCGGCCACCTCCGGCCCTGGGATTGGTCTGGGCAGGTGTCGGTCACCGGAGCGTGGTGTTTGGAGGAGACTGCCTCGCACGTGTGGCCTCGGAACCCCGGACTTGTCGTGTTTTGCGTCTGGCTGGCACCGGCCAGACCCTCAGAACCCGCCGGTTAAAACGAGAGGCGGCCGTGAAACCGTCTTTGAGCATCGGAGATGCGCTGGCGAGTATGTAGCCGTGGACTTTGAAGTTACGATGAAGAGAACTTGAAAAGCGAATAGAGTGTGCAGCTTTTTCTGTAGGCACACTGTGACTCGGTGAGTAATCCAACCACGAGTGTGACCAGCTTGTCTTACCTTGATATATTAGTCACTAATAATGCATTTTAGTTCAGTTTTCTACTTTCAAATGAGGCAGAATTGTGAATTACTCACTGATTAGAGCTGTACGGGGTGGCATTCGTCATCTCTCCTTTACTGCTTTTTTGATAATTGATCTTATTTCATCCTCTTTTTTTCCTTTTTCACCTCCATCCCCTTTTCATGGCTGTCCCTGAAGGGCCTCCTTTATATATAATGCACCATTAAAGTACAATTTAGTAAATCACTTACCATCCTCATTGATCGAATAAGAGTCAATCACTCTCATAATCAAATGTAAATGAATTACTTACAGTTTATCGTTTTTATGTGATTCTTTTCCTTTATTTATGGCAGTTTCTTGAAATTCTAGGCATGTGTATTTCTGGGATGTCCCTGTATTCTGGTTGTGGGGTAGGTACCACGGGCTGCCACAGGTGGCGCTGTGAGTCAGTGGTGTAGGTACCACGGGCTGCCACAGGTGGCACTGTTAGTCAATGGGGTAGGTACCACGGGCTGCCACAGGTGGCGCTGTGAGTCAGCCGCGTGCATGCGCTCATGTTTGGTAAATTTCATCTTTGCCTGGGTTGACAGCACCAAGAAGGGATTTTCCTGTGCTAGTTTGGCTGTGGTTTAAGGCTGTCTTCTGGTCCCTCCCTGTCAGGGGGGGGGGGGGGGGGTCTTGGTATGGGAAGAGGGGCTTATAAGACCTGTTTGCCCGTTTTACCTTTAGCTGTTTTTGTAAGGGGGCGGGGGGGGCCTGCAC
>JAODKE010000041.1:11517120-11541293 GCA_026779605.1 Mormyrus hasselquistii
GGGGCGGGGCCCCTGTCGGTCCGCCCTCGCGCGCGCGCCCCGGGGATCGGCCGGCGGGGGCGGCATGGGCGGCGGGGGGGGGGGGGGGGGGGGGGGGGGGGGGCGTAGCACGGTCGGGTCCCAAACGGGGAGGATCTCAGGATGTTACCCCGTGCCTTTTTACAGGACCAGCGGGAATGAGCAGAGGCGCTGGCAAATGTATCCAAAACGGAACCATCTGTAGAACAGGGAGAGAAATACCTGGAATACCGGCCCAGGAAGAACCGGAGGAGAGGAGAAATCATTTGCCGGTTAATGCTCAGGTTCCTGCACGTGCATGGAGGGATCACAGGCAAGTGAGAAAAATGCAAGCGGGAAGAAAAGACACACGTGCAGGCAATGTGTCACATGAATTCTGCAGGAGATGCGATGAGAGTGCGGGGAAAAGCGCAAAAAAACAACAACAAAGGGAGATTTAAGTGACATCTTCTTTGGAGAGCCCGGCCAGATGCAGGCAGGCCCAGGCAGCTTGCGCCGGAGCAGCTCGGAATTAATTCTTCCAGGAGGAGACGTGGGGGGGTTGTTTCCCAGAATGCAGCTGTTTCCCCGACCCACACCTGCAGAGCAGTTATGAAACTGTCCTGCGCTGAAGCTGCCAACCATAACATCCTCTTCCTCAAGGGGTCGCCGGCTCTCTTGCCAAGTCCCGTCCTCCGGCCTGCGAGGAGCATCGACCGGGCCCGGGAGCAGGGCGTGCAGGCGGGCTGCATGGCCAGTGAAGTCTCCATGGAAACGCCATAAAAGGACCAAAAAAAAAAAAAGCCGATCGTCTTCGACACGGCGGGACGTTTGAGCATGTGTGACCGACGATCCCTAAACTGGAAGCCTCTGTTTATTTTCCCTCTCAAGTTTTCTGCCAAATGAATCCAGCGTGTGTGCATGTGTGTGCGTGTGTGTGTGTGTGTGCGTGTTAGGGGGGGGGGAACAGCTGGCCACACATCTGCGCACAAAGGTTGTCTAGGAAAAGTTGTAATGATGCGGTCAGGGTGGGTTGTGAAATATTTTCTCATTCTTCTCTTCCATTTGTGCTAATCAAGTCATAGATGATTGCGGGCAGGTCGATATAAGGAGAAACTGTGTTCTGCGGTCACAGCGCGACGGGCAGCCGAGAAGGACCATGCTGATCTAATCAAGAGGCAAAAGCACGAAAACGTTACATCCCACCTCTGGCGATGTCAGCATCAAAGCCCCAAAGCAAAGCCTTGCCGGCCATGATTGGCTAATGAATATTAGAAACTCAGTATGCTGGAAGGTCTGCATGTCCACACTGAAACTCATTCCCGTACTGTTAATGTAGAAGGTGAATAGAGAGATTTATACATATGGATATATAGATATGTTTGTGTGTGTGTGGGTTTGCATAGATCACTTTTGAGGACCAAATTATCCCCAAATTGTAGTAAAACCGGAAATTTCCTTACTTTTGGGGACATCTTTTGAAGTCCCCAGTTGGATAACCTCAGTTTTATAAAAATCTGCGGATGCAGCCAAAAAAGTAAAAATGTCAAAAGTCTTGTATTTGGGCTGGTTACTTATGGTTAAGGTTAGGGGTGGGTAGAGGTTAAGGGTGTCATGATTGGAATTAGGGTTTTTCCCATAGAAATGTCCCCATTTAGATAGGATGACCAACGCGCGCGCGTGTGTGTGTGTGTGTGTGTGTGTGTGTGTGTGTGTGTGTGTGTGTGTGGGGGAAACTGAGGAGAGTTGAGTGGGGTCAGTTCTTCAAAGTGACAGTTATCTTTCTGCATAGCTTAGTTTCCCCTAAACAACACATACATTTATCAAACTAATACTTTACTTTAATACTTTAAAGTAAACTTTACTTTAAAAGAAAATGTGCCTTTCGTTTTAATTTTATACAATTTTATGAACACTAGAGAAAGCTTGTCAGCTGTTCCCAGTCTCCCCATATTCCACAGTGCAAACACACTCTAGTGGGGATATTTGCACAGGAAATGAGAATAAGTGAGCATAATTGCGGCCTGTTTTGCCTGTAAATGTATCTGGAGTTGCAAACACTAACGGATGACATGTAAGTGACTGACAGGGCTAGAAACTGCTGTGGATCCCGCCTCAAGTTACTGGAGTGCAGTATCCCACCTCTCACTTACCAAACTGGAACCAGCTCACTGACTTCCATTAACTCATCTTAAATACACGAGGCGGAGCGCCACATGCATAGCGACACCATAGACAAGCAGAACAGGCGGTGATCAAGGTGGCGCACGTACGCATAGATGCCGAACGTGTGTTTGGTAATGCGAGGCTGACGGGTCCTGCCGAGAGGCCTGGATTTTTCATGGAGGATAACAAACAGAGATTATCCTCTGTTTACTGCTGTTCTGGTTTAGCAGAGGAAGGGGCTCTCTGTTTGTACATTTGTTTCCTGGTTACATTGCGATCTCTCTGACCCGCTGCATTCTCATAGTGATGGGTGCAACAATTTCCTTCCCACACCTCCCAGATAGGGAAGGTGGTCGGTGATTCGGGTCAGCCTGGAAATGTATGGGACGGAGACCAGATCCCACTTGATCCCGCTAAACTCCGGCAGAGGGTTGGGATAAGCCAGGCCCAGGGAATGTGCGTCCCCACATAATGGATTTCGTGGTTGCTGGCACAGGAAAGATGCTGCATTCTCCCATCCCAAATAATTCATCTGTTCCAGTCAAAGAGTACCAGACCCTGGATCCTCATTTCTGATGGGAATTTAAGTGTTTTTTTTTTGTTCTTTGAGAGGGGATGCCAGGAGGTTTGCAGCTTGCTACAGACAAACTCCAGATGGTGTCGCTGGACTTCCTTAGCATGGCGCTCCATCCGTGTCGCTCTCTCAAAGGCGTCCAAACACGGGGACAGGCTGGAGTTTCGTAACCGTAGCAGCCTACCACACGTCCCGTGTCAGCCAAAAGGAACTCCGATCTACGTTAATGACATTCCGGTTGTTTCTCTTTGAGGCTTCCCACCCTGTGATTTGGGGCACGGGCTCCTTGCTACGGGTAAAGCTCTATTAAGGCTTCAGACATACAAAACTCCGGCATTTTTCAAATTACGTTTTCATGCTTGGGAATGGAGCGGTTTCAAAACACACCAACATGCGCGGGAGCTTTGATGCAGTTTAATCTGAGCGAAGCGCCTCTTAAAAGCAAAAGGCGTGGTAAATAAATAATCCCTTCTGGATGACGGCTTAACAGATTGATTTCTCACTGCTCATGCCAAATTGTGAGAGTGATTTTCTGTTGGGTTTGGAGTCAGCCCTTTCTTCTTCCTTGTTGCCTTTTGTTCGGCATATCTGGCCTGTGACAAATGGAATACCTTTGACAAACCTTTTGTTGTTTAAACAAATCCCCGGAGGAAGGCCAATATGTCAGCAGCGACTTGCCGTTTCGTATTTTTGGAGGGAAACAGCCTGCAGGTGTGTGAACCTTTCAGAGTGTGGGCGTGGCCTACTGCCTCTGTGCCTTGTCGGTCCCTTTGAAATCCATAAATAGGTGCCATGGTTAAATGGGGCTAGTGGGGTAGTGCCCACTGTTACTAACCACAGGGCCTTTATACTATGGATTGGTGTGGATGGCTGTTAAGGGCCAGGTATGGAGGAGACCCAGGCAGTCCAGTACAGGAACTCCTGAATGCTGGGATTGATGCTTTACAGCACATTTTGCAGAGAAGGGACTTGAATAAATTGACTCCTACAGGATGTAACTAAGAATGACTCTCTAAAGCGACTCCTGCAAGGTGGGACTGAGAATGACTCTCTAAAGCGACTCCTGCACCCTGGGAGTAAGAATGACCCTCTAAAGCGACTCCTGCACGGTGGGAGTGAGAATGACTCTCTAAAGCGACTCCTGCACCCTGGGAGTAAGAATGACCCTCTAAAGCGTCTCCTGCATGGTGGGAGTGAGAATGACTCTCTAAAGCGACTCCTGCATGGTGGGGCCCAGAATAGCCCTTCTGCAGGAAGTGACTCGCAGCTGGAACGTGGGCTGAAGGACGGGGGCCTGGATTCCTCATCTGCCCTACAGCTCTGCGGCCTGCCACTTCCCCACACTTCAAACGCAGCAGAAATAACAGCCTGGATCCAGCAGGGACCTGGCAAGGACCAGCCGCTGTTCCACGCTCCACCCTCCTCTCTCTTTCACTCTTTCCCTCCTTCCCCCCTTCTTTCCACCTCAGTCTCCTCAAGCTTCTGGAGAGAGGGGAGCCGCACTGGGTCTCCTTGTGCCGAACAGGCTCATGCCGTTCTGGTACCGGGCTGTTCCTCGCTCACCCCACCCGGGGCCCCTGTGCACCTCCCGAGCCCCCCTCCATCCCCCCCCCCCACCTCGTACCCAGTGAGATCTGATCGTTGACGATCGCCTTAAAAGCACTTAGATTGACGAGCGTGGCGTGCCAGATGCATCGACAGGAAACAAGGATGTTTCTCTTGCTTCTTGTGAGGCACAAAGACGTTCATTCAAATTAGGGCAAAGCCCCAACCCGCCAAGAAGGGGGGTAATTCATGTCGCATCAAGAGACTCTATGTTTGCTCATTATTTATACACCCCTGTAAAACATCCTGTGGAAAGGTTATCGTGGGAAGAGCTCTGCAGGCTCCCCAACGAGTGCTTTGCACCTAACCGTTGAGATCTTTCAGTGCCTCTGGAGGTTGAGGTTGGTAAAAAATCTCCACCGCCTCCCACACGAGCGTTACCTGCTGCTGATGCGATTTACAACAAAAATGAATGGCAAGGGAGGTAAACATTACCGCAAACTATTTGTCTGAAATTAATACCTGAAAATACAACCCCCGAAATAGCAGTGGCGTGTAGACCTGCTGTGTCATCGTGTGTTACTCAACACGCTTCCCATGCTGGAGTTCAACGACTCACCATAATTAGGAGCAGACAGATCAGACACCTCTTTACGAGAGGCTCGGTAATAACTCCCTGAAAGTCTCCTTCCAAAGAACGAGTCATTCTTCAGAGTCATCTTTCCTAGCCTCAAATTTAGCAGTCATTCTTTAGTCAGCTTTCATAGTGATTCTTCACAGTCATCAATGCACCCATTGTTCCTCATTGAAAATGATGATAGTCTACATCTAACTAATCATCATTGTCTGATTTATTTTTGGTGGAATCCTTTGTCCCTTAGAATGATCTCAGTTGATTTTTCTTGAATTATTTCAGCTACTAAAAACTGTAAGTAAAATCTAAATATAACATGCTTGTTTTGGTTCAGTGCATAGCCTTGTGTGACGGCTGCCTTACCAGGCCTTGACGTCGGTGTGGGGAAAATTTGTCTGCTTATCCATTCATCTTGCAGGCAAAGGACATTTTCTGGCCCACATCTAGTGGAGGTCCAGACACCATGGCTTAGACTCTGAAATATTTGTTGGGCATCACTGTAGTTGAAAACCTGTCTTGTCATGGTCAAAACACAGCATCCCCAAGGACAATGCATTCAACACCAGCTGACAGTGTGTTCTGGCGTTATCCCTTATTTGTCCACTTGGGGCAGAGTTTACAGCCCCGGCTGTGGATACATTTACACCATGATGGAAAGCCAAGGCGTCATGAGGAATTACCAGGGTTTTGCACACCATATTTGGCACCAGGATGAGGGGTGTGTGTTACTGCCAGGATGTGGGCCTTCTTAAGATCTGGGGCCAATACTACGGCAGAGGGCCCTAGGACCCAGACCAGCAGGTGGCCTTCCAGTACACTCATGGGAGTTTTACTCACAATGATTGGTTCTGGGAGGTAACCAATCAGATTAGGGAGGAGGTGGGTCCAAGTAACTAGGGAAGACGGACCAAGCAATCAAACCAATCATTGTTCCTTCTGCCCTCAGAACTCCCACAAGCTTCCAGTGCTCAAAAGCTTTCAGCATATGAATCCTATTTATGTTTGTTTACAATTTACTACCAGCCTCAGAGGCATAACATGTAGTTTTTTTTTGTCCTTGCATACGATGACCTGGAAGTATCTGGTCTAGACATCAAGGCCCTTGTTGATCTAACATACCCATTTTTTACACTAATAATGATAAAGCCAGATCAGCTGCTTATATGTGCTTCCTGCATCTAGCCCTGACAACCTTTTAAGTTGCTGGGAATAACAGTCTGCTAAATTAATAAATGTAAATATTCCCTGCCACTGGTGGTCTTATCGTGGCTTTTCCGAAAACTGGAGGCAGAAATAGGGAAAACTGCGAATGTAGCTGCACACAGTGTTTGTTTTCCACTTCTGGGATGATTACTTCACTGATCGTTAGCTCAGTCAATTATCTACTGACATTCATTCCCATGGGACACCCCCCCCCTTCTCCCCAGATAAATGGATTCCACTCTGAAACATCTCCCTGTGATAAGATGCCAAACATTTTGATGGCGAAACACTGCAGAGTGAAATATTTGAAAGTGAGCGTACCGGCTTGCATTCTAGAAGTTATGAAGAGTGTACTCACACTTCAGAAAAATTCACACTGGTGTCCTGGAAGTTGTGTCGAACCAATGCCTAAAACAGACACAATAAAAGGAATATCAGAAAAGCCACTTTTGATTGGCTGCCAGTGTTCAGCCTGAATGGTACGGATATGATGTAGCACGCGCTGGGACACTTCTTGAAACTAAACGCATCGGGTAGCACCTGGAATACCTGTATCTCTGAAGCTCCTTGATGGCGAGGTGTTCCCGCCGCTTCTACCGATGACATCATGTCTGACATCATTCCTGATGTCACATTTTGGAAGGTTAATGCGATAGAGCTTACTGAGAGCACGGCAACAATTAATCACTTTGGAGGGGCTCTGGCAGCCAATCGAGCATATGATGCACATCTCCGATATCTTTGCAGGACGGTCACATAAATTGTTTCTGGAAATAGTGGTATAAGTAAATAAAATATAAATATATGATTAAATGCAACCACACGACCGCTCCTCTCCTCTGAAGTTTGAGTGCTGCTAACAACCTACGCATCCCAAAGATTTCATATGGTTCAGAGTTTAACGTCACACATATGTTGTTCCTACTTATTTTTCCTATTTCTGGGTTTTAACTTTAATGTGCTGTAAAAAAAAAAAAAACTGTCGTGGTGTGCCAAATTGTGGTTCTAATACGAAAAAAATCTTTCCTACAGCCTGCATGTGGCTGAACCCCATGGTATGTGCTGCCCTCTTGCGGTCATCCGTAGTCGTAATAAAGCCGTTTGTTCTTTAATCAGAGAACTTTCAGAAATTTGTTTTACAATTACATTTATAACAGCATGCGGGCCAAACTGCTTTCATAAAGGTTTCTCAGACCACTACAAAAGTACGAGAATTTTTATTGGTTAGGATCCTGAATTGTGTTGTTGTCATACATTGGGCTTATAAAAGAAGCACTGAAAATGTCAAGGGCAAATCTTCACCACCCAGCATGCTTTGCATTTGGTCCTGCTTAAAATATTCAAGTCGTACAAACAGCTGGATCGCCCAGCATTCCTGGTGCAGCGTTAAGCCACAAACACAGACCGTCTTCCATATCTGCTTTCAAAAGACTTCAAACGACAGAATCACCTTCACAGCTGCAGCCAGAAACTTTACATTTTTCTGCCAGTGTCTGTAAAATTGTCTCCATCCGCCTCAGATAAACCATGACAGTTAACTTTCCTTTATCCAGTATAACCCAGAAAGATATCAAAACAAAACTGCATTTTCACCACAAAGGTAACATTGATGTTAAGTGCTACTAATTGCGTCGTACAATAGAGCTTTTTTTTGTGTATAAAACCTCTTCCTGAAAGCCAGTTCACGCACTAACCATTTTAATTTTTGTTCCTCTTCCTTGTTCTTGATTGATGTCCCCTCCCAAACATTAAATGGTACTCTCAATATTACCTAAAAACATCCCAAAGTATTTAAAAGTTCTACAATTCCCCTGTGGTCCATTTGAAGAAGAAAAGCACATGTCTGTAGCAGAACTCCCCGAAGAAGAGTGACACTGCCACAGCTAACTACAGACGTATCCCTTCTGCTCTCATAGCAGCTGGGCAAAGATGCCGTGTTTTGACTACATCTTACAAACACGGATACATCATCACCATAAACACTGAATTTCAGAAGCCTCATGCAGACACCCCTGTCAAAGGAGCATAGAAAGGTTCAAAGACAAGGAAACACAAGTGTGTGACAGCAGCCTTTGATGGATAGTCCTTCAGACAGCAACGAGGAACCCAGATTCACATTCTCTTTCAATATACTCTAAATATTTTCTTTGTGCAGCAGCTGGATGTGTCTGTGAGCAGGACAATGACAAAGGTTTTTTTTTTTATAACATCAACAGATGTTATGTAAGATATAAGACGTCGTTTCTAAATCTGAAAAGACAAGACTAGGCTTACAGCATGTTTAAAACTTTATGCTGTTTATTAAACACTGACCATTTCAAAACAGCTTTTTTTGTGTTCCCACTATATAAGCAAAGGTATGAGGACATCCTATTGGTTAGAGGAATGGCCTAATTAAGCACATAGCCATGTAATCTCCACTGACAAACAGTGGCAGTAGGACATGTCGTGGTACAGAAGAGGTTAATGACTTTCCACTTGACTCCATCGTAGGATACCATCTTCCCAATAAGTCTAATTTCACCAAATTTCTGCCCTGCTAAAGCTGCCCTGGTCAACCGCATGTGACGTGATTGTGAGGCGGAAGTTCCGCTGTGGAGTGGTGCTCATACAAACTCACAGAAAGTGACCTGATCACCCAACATCAACACCCAACCTGAATGGCAGCAGATCCCAGCAGAAATGTTCACCATCTAATGGAGACCCACCGCAGAAGAGCAGTGACTGTTATAGCAACAAGGGGCAGGCAAACATCACACCAACAGCCTCGGTTTCAGAAAGAGATGCTGGACAGGCTGGTGTCCACAAGCCTTTGACCATATTCCTCTACAGTACGCATTATGTTCTAAACATGGAATATTTTTTTCCTGTTAGTTTTAATTACATTAAGCAACTTTAATAAAACATTTTAAAAGAAATTAAAAAAAATGTTTCATTAGAAACTATAAATTCTCTTATAATAAAATTAGTATTTCCTTAATAAATCAATATATTTCTACACCTGGAATGCCTGAAAGCCCTGCCTAAATGTATCCTTCAATTATCCAATCAAATTCATGTCACTGTCATTGAAGCTTCTTTCATTTTCAAGCTTTTTCCATTGAACATAGCATGAATCCTATTTCTGTTATTCATACAAAAGTACAAGAAAATCGCTGTAAAGTTTTCCAAATAAATAAATAGCTGCAAAAAATTATTGATGCCACTATCCATAAAAATCATAATGGGGAAATACATCACTGCTGTTCTGGGGTGCAGAACGCTGGCAGCGTTCACGTTTTCTCAATTTACTGTAAAAATATGTTAAATAAAATGGAATTTTATGTCCAAGGTGTGTGGGATTTGTGAGTGCTGTCCTTCACCCTCTAGACAGGGACGTGGTAGCATCTCTAATGCCTACAGAGCTGGGCCTTTCAATCCCATCTTCACTCTCTGCGTTGAGGTTTCATCTTCTCTATTTTTGCGCAGGTTTCCCCTGCAGTCCAATATATATGCAATTAAGCTAATTGGGATCTCTAAATTGTCCATAACAGGTGTGTAAGTGCCCTGCAATGGGCTAGGAACCCATCCAGGGTGTGCCCCAGCTTTGTGCTGCCTAGAATGGGCTCCAAGCCTTCTGACCAGGATCAGCTGTTATGAAATGGATGTATGGACTAGTATTTACCCTTTGGGAGGGGTTCCGCAGGTTAGGACTATGCACTTGTGCTCAGAAGGTCGCCAGTTGAAATCCTGTGGCTGTCAGAGCGATGCCTCTGTTGTGCCTTTGATGAAGGCCTTTAACGCCCTGCTCAATGGGTGCATCAGGCTGGCTGGCCCTGCACTCTGCCCCCCCCCCTCCGCCCCCCGCCCCAACTTGCCCTTATCTGTACGTGCTTCATGAACAGCAAAGTCTGATAAGTGAAAACAGAATTTCCCAACAGTGTCCATATTAAGGTATTATATTATTAATTGTCATAGAACTGCTGCACTAAAATGTTACACATGTATCTTCAGAAGTACACTGCATTTTTTATTTTTGGACATTACTTCTAAAGATGATGAGGTAGGTCTGCTAGATTCTAAACCCGTATTTGTAAGGGTATTGTCATTCGTTGCCTGACAGTCACACACCTTTGGCTCCAGAGTGAAACGCAAACACACCTGCAGCGTCTTTACTCTTTCCCAGTTAGAATACATTTATTCCCCCCTTATTCAATAGAAAAACAAAATAATTTTGATATACGGTGTTGTATAATACCTTACATCGTACTAAGTGGCTAGAAAACTCAAGGGTCATTTTCTTTCGCGAATGTCAAATTTAAAGCGAGATTAAATGTTTAGAATTTGAGATTATGTCTGGAAGTATGAAGGACTTTATTAATATATTTATTAAACGCTGTTTCCATCTATCAGTTTACAGTATCCACTTGCTATCTACAGCAGGGAGTACGTTCACCATGACGCCAGTCCAATGCTTCCGGGTTTTTATTTGCCTGGCGTGGTGCTGAAACGCCGACCAAGTGTTGGCTTTCATGTAAACATGTTATTTTAATGAGTCGTAACAATAAGTAAACAATCGGCACGTTATTTTGAGGGTTGAATATGATTTTGATTGTTTTACGGTCTTTCTGCATATAATACAAATTTGACCTTAGCAGATGATATAGAGGACATCAGCCCGCAGTACAGAAGGAGATGCTTCCGCTTCATTGTATTATCACATACTGTACATCCTTAAAATGATATTCGTTGCCATTACAATAGTAGGAATCCGGTGAGAATAGTTATTGTTTCATCTTTGAAAGCAGAAACGTTTCCTGGTGCTTGGCTTATACAGCTTTATCAGCTAAGGGTTAGAAACGGGCGAGCCTAGATTTAATAGAAATATCGCAATAAAGGAAAGAGACTGAAAAATCTTACACAAACAGATAAACACGATAATCAGAACTTACCAAAAAATGTAAGACTTCTAATACAAACTGGAGTAGAAATCTACCTAACTGAACATGTTATTATTATTGTTATTATTTCTCCCTAAAAATAAAGATTATTTGAGCTAGGGCTACTCTAGTTTTTTCCTCATTCATACACCCTGTGCTTGCTGAACAGATTTTAAACCGCAGCGTTACTGCCAGTAGGGGGCGCTGTGACTGGATTGCAGCACCTGCCAGGATATAGAGCCCAGCAAACAGTGGCTGACGACTAACTGCAAAATCTCAAAATGCTGAGAATGACTTATTTTATGTTTGTAATCAAGATACGAATGCTGTATAGGTAGGAGTTATTATAAATCAGTCCATTTAAAAAATCGCTTTTATATCATATTTGGGATCGACTAAACAACTTTATTTGAAGCATTAGCAACATCACAGATAAACACACGTTG
This sequence comes from Mormyrus hasselquistii, assembly GCA_026779605.1. Taxonomy (NCBI): domain Eukaryota; kingdom Metazoa; phylum Chordata; class Actinopteri; order Osteoglossiformes; family Mormyridae; genus Mormyrus; species Mormyrus hasselquistii. The sequence continues at coordinate 11,528,605 of JAODKE010000041.1, forward strand.
ATCCCAATGATGTAAAATTGTAAAGATCAGTGTGGAAGACTAACCTGGCTATAATAAAGGAAAAAGAAGGATGTCCAAGAAGGTCAACAGCTTAAGGGTCATATATATATATAGAGACGTGTGTGTATGTGTGAGAGAGAGACTGAGACTACAGATAACACGAATATGAGACGAACATCCATTGCTATGAGTATAATACTCGGGACATAGACAGCGTCGACTGCAATGTCTTTAAGGGGAAAAATAGCCCTTTTGCAAAGTGAAGCAGTTGGAGTGAATGTGGGTAATGTACATTTGTTGAATACAGAGAAAAAGGCCGGCACATAGTGTGGGCCAGCACTGAAACTAAAGCTGACTTGGTCTAAATTTAAAACCGGAGACGGACTAGACTCTCTTTTGGTCTACGTATCTCTTCTGAAATTACACTTGACAGTAATTGCTAGCAGTGGAATTGTAATTTGGTAGCACATTATTTAAAATCGTGGTTTTGCACTGATCGAGTAGATCGTTCAAATGGAAGCATGTGATGTCTATATTTGCATGTCTTTCCAAAGGCTGGTATTTTCCCCGTGACGTTCCCGCTGCTCGCTCCCGTTCATTCCTGCCGACTCAGAACCACGTGACCAAAACGCGGAAGCGCCACGAGCGGCGGAGCTTCACTTCGGAGCGACTCTCGGCCGGTCGTCCCCTCCTTCTCCACGCCCGGTGGAAACCGGGCTCCTGCCGGCGAGTGACAGCCAGGAGGAGAGCGAGCGTTACGACAAGCGGCGCGGGGAGCTATATGTCCCTCTAGGGGAGCCGGAGAGCAGCGCTGCTCGCCGGCATTGATGGTCGTGCGTGGACGCTGGGAATGGGGCTCGCCGTCCGCATACAGGAGCGGCAGCGTTACGGGTAGTTAACGTTAACTAACCACCGTGTCCGTGTGATACAGGCGGCGGCTGTGCGTGTGGCGATGAGCAGTTACAGGGACGGGGCTGCCGAGTTCAGCCCGACGCGGAGCCCGGAGGATGCTTCGGACGCCAACAGCGGCTGGGACATGGGCAGCGACGCCTTTGAATGCTGCTTCGAAGAGCCCGTGGGCGAGGCGATGCACCGCGGCATTAGAGCGCCGCAGCCCGGGCTGGACAGACACCTGCCGCTACTGCACGACCGCCACGGGGCAGAACAGGACGGCATGGTGCTGGGCCTAGTGGGGGAGGATTATCCCGGCTGTCACGCTCACCACGGGCCGGACTCCGCTTGCCTGGGGCGCGCCGGCGACCGGGACTACAGCGAAAGCGACGGCAACGTCGCCCCGAGGAAGAGGAACCGCTCGACCAGCTGTCGGCACCGTTACGAAGTAGTCAGCGAGCTGGGAGCGGAGGAGGTCCGCTGGTTCTACAAGGAGGACCGCCGAACCTGGAAGCCGTTCGTCGGGTACGACTCGCTGAAGATCGAGCTCATGTACCGCAAATTCTGCGAGCTGAACCCGGGCAGGTCCAACAAGGGGTCGTGCCCGGCGGATGCGGAGGATGAGGAGAATCCGCGAAAAGAAGCAGCGACCGCGCCGTCCGAGGGGGTCAATGACGCGGCGACGAGGCCGGCGGAGTCGGGGATCATCAGGGGGCTTGACGGCCGGAGGGCCGTGGAGAGATGCGATTCGGCGGACGGGGCGGCCAGCATCGATGTGGACCCGGTGTGTGTCCGGGGAGGGCTGTACGAGGTCGATGTCAAAGACCGGGAGTGCTACCCCGTCTACTGGAACCGTAAGTCATTCTATATTATAGCACCACACGCCCCCTCCCCTCATCTCAGGTGACTATTTTTCGATTCATGAAATATTACAATCTTGGCAATTTCGGGTTAATTGATCAGTCGCTTCACTCATTCGGCCATAACACTGACTAGCTGTTAAAAATTGTATAACTTAGAAAATAAGTAACTAGCTGTGTCTGTCCTACTCCTCGGTTCGGGTAACTACACAATGTAGGGACCACAGCATCATTTTATACAATTATAATATTCCTCCTAGACGCAAACATAATCGGTGTTTGCATTACATTTATTTAGCAGCAGCTTTCAGAATTTTTTATTGTATTCCGGCGCGGTGCCTTTAAATGCCTTTCCCCTTGCAGTTTGTAGGTAAATGCATGGATGCCATTCAGATAACTAGAATATTCGTAGGTGGCGCCTCCCTCCCCCAGCATAATTTGGTATTTTGTTTGGCCGGTCGTTTGGCCGACTACACAAGATTACATGTGTAACGCTGTAATCGTTACGCATGAATGAGAAACGGTGGTAGGTAAACGTAGCAGTCGCTGATGCTATCGGAGGGTTTGTAAGCCGATACCGACGGCTAAACGGTCTTGCGGACGACATGCTGCTTCCTGACCTTGATCACGGCTCCGCATTCGGGACATAATAGCATAACCAGATCCTATGAATTTTACCGCGAAAAAGGTGCGTTTGCTGTGCTGCGTTCAGCAGCAAGTGATTCGAAGCGCCAAATTACCGATTTCATTTTATTTTTTCATTTTATTCTACCCCCCCCACACACACACACACACACACACACACTATGGGATGTGATGGTACACACTTTTAAGTCCTTATTAAAATTGTTGCCACGTGCATCTTTGGTGTTGCAGGACAAAGCAGACTGGAAAACGGAATATACAAGATTGATTAAACATTTTATTACTTGATTCGCTCCCAGAGTTATTCTGCGAGTCTATTTCCCTGTCTGTGCTTCTCAGTCACATTTAATCATGCGATTAACGAAAAAGGACTTAAAAGGATTACCGTTGCCATGGCGAGGGACGTCATGTATACCAAAGCACTTTTTTTATCATCTTTGCCAGAAATTTGCCTTTGAAAATGAAATTTCATACAGAAATCGAGTTGTTGATTCTTAACCAATTCAATATATTTTTTATCTTATATATGCAATTAATATTTCAATTTAGGTTTCTTCCTAATTCAGTCGACATGAGATGTGTTTTCACTGCACCTTTTTTGGCGGACCGTGCAGAACAGGACCGCATCCCGGTGATGAGGGGACAGTGGTTCACCGATGGCACGTGGCTGCCCCTGGAGGAGGAGGAGAGCGACCTCATCGAACTGGAGCATTTGGCGCGCTTCCGCGGACAGCAGATGCAGGACGCCTTCGACACTGACACCGTCTCTACAACGGTGGACGGCAAGGACGGTGAGAGGCGTGCTGGGGACCCGAGGGGGAAAAGAGGAAATGGAGAGAGTGGTCACATGGACCCGTGTCACGTGACCGAGGTCGAAGTTCACCTGGGTTGTTCTGGAATGTTGCTAATGAATAGAAATGGACTGCTGTCCCAGCTCTATGATGGGATTATCCAGATTGTCATTGCATTGGTCGTACTTATAATGAGACTTTTGTTTCTTTTATTGTCAAATTCAGCATATTTCTCCCCGTAGTCTGCTACTTGTCCGTTCTGTGTGTGTGCTTTTAAAAAAAAAAAAAAATAGGCTTTTTGTCCCCATTTAAAGATCTTAAGTGGCCACACAACATTATTCCAGACAGTCAGCAACGGGGGGTGTTCATGTTCACACACAGGACGGTGGAAGGGAAGAAGAAAGAATGGTGCTTTCGGGGGGGGGGCTGAAGCCTACCTTTAAGCTCTTGATGTCAAAAAAAAAAAAAAGACGAAGCAGGTTTAATTTCACTGTCCTTCCCCAACACCCACCTTTCAATTGCGTATCCAGTTCAGGGCTGTAGGGGGCAGCACAAGAATCCCCATCGTCACAGAGCACATGCATACACAGTCACATCATGTGAAAGACCTGTGATGTAGCGCGGGCAGTGGGGGGGGTAGGGATTGAACCCTCAACCCTGGGGGTCACCTCTGCACACTTATCATTATTTACTGAAAACTAGTAGTCAGGGACAGTGTTGGGGAAGTTACTCAAAAAAGAAAATCATTAAAGGCAGAGGTGGAAAGTTCAGGTCCACAGAGTAAAAATCCAGACCGAGATTTTGTTTCAACCAACCAGTTGAGTATAAACAGTCACAGTCACAGAGAACTCCGTTGGCTTGGTTGAAACAAAACCTTGGTCTGCATTTGTACTTTCTGATCTGGGGAATCATGGGCACACGTGCGCCTCAAAGGTGCCCGGGGCACTGTATCGCGTACGCTGTGTTTCCCAGGTGCGTTTTGGATGGGAAGCGGGAGTGGATGGCGGGTTGTGATCCCCGTTTTGGCCGGGGGGCCACCCCTCTCGCGGCTGCTGCCGTTGGCGCCGGCGCGGCAGACTGACGCGTCGCGCTCGGGTGTGAATTTCCTTCCCACGCGCTGTGAGCGAGGCGAGCGTCGGGACTCCCGTTCCCTCTGCGGAGCCCGATGCCAAGCTCCGGTGTTGCTATGCGGCGTGATGCCGGAAACCTGAAACGTTAGCTCGCAGCTCCCAGCTGTCCTGCCTCACCAGTGCCGTCACAGGATTTAAACACGGAAGGTCTGAATCACAGAAGTGAGATCACGTTCAAGGACTCTGTATGGGCTAGATTCCCAGGCTCTGACAGTTCTGCTTAGACGGCATCACAAGTTTAGCCGCTGACCCTAAGCGTGGGTGACATGGTGACGTAGTGGTGCCTCACACCTCTGGGACCAGGGTTTGAGTCTTCAACCCAGCTCTATGTGTGCGGGGTTACATGTTCTCCCCGTGTCGTCGTGGGGCGTCATCTGAATGCGCCCCCCCCATAATACTGCTTTGAAAGGGAGTCTGCAGAGGCAAAAAAAAAAAAAAAAAAGCTGATTTCAGATTATTAATGCATGACGTGACAATGCTTCTACCGTGAGGCTGCATTGTGGTGCGGAGCTGAGCTCAGGCTTGTGGGCGCCGCTCATGCATTCATCTGCATAAATATGCACTCGTGGTAAAATGTCACAAATGGGACGCAGTTTATAGTAGACACAGGCGTGTGAGGTGCTTTTTATCTGAGAGGGAAATGTGGGTGAAACAGTTGGTCTTTGTGTCTGTTTCTGCTTTATATCTTTGGCCATCTGTTGGCAGTAAAAGGAAGTTTCCAGATCTGCCCCAATAGGCCCAGTCGCCTTGTGAGAGGCATGAACTCCCATTTCCGTGTTTCGTGTTTCTCCCCCCTCCCCCACCTGCTTCATATCAAAAAAGCTGGGGGGGGTCGACCTGACATGTCGTGCCACGCCTGTAACCGGGCAGAGTGAAGAGGAGCACGTGTGTGTAAGCTGATCCTCACTGCCCTATTACATGGTGTGCGTGTAGCCTTTTTCTGACAGACCTGGTAATGTAATATAGGGAAGAGCTCAGCCGTCTGCAGCTACGATAGCGCTCCCTCGGGGCCGGGCCTTCGTCGCCTCTGTAATTACAGATGTATCCAGTGTGAGATACACCTCATCTTTGTAATTAGAGTTGCATTCAGCACTAGTGACCTTATTCCTTTGTAATTAGAGTTTTACTTAGCATGAGCGTGACCTTATTTCTTGGTAATTATTGTTGTCTTTAGCATGTAAGTGACCTTATTCCTCTGTAATTAGCGTTTTGCGTTTAGATTGAGGCCACATCCGCTTGTAGTTACACTTTGAGTGCGTTTGCGAGGGGCTACCTGCAAGCCGCCTGCTTTGGGCCGTCTCCCGCCATCCCGGCTCTGTGGGGGCTCCCAGCTCACTCGGTTGGTTCCTGTTACTGCCGAGACGGAGGGAGAACCCCCGCCCGACGCGGGTGATCCGCCAGACCGGTACCGCGGGGTCGCGATGTGACACACGCCGACGTCAGAAGACCTTTGGGGCTGGGTGTCGCGGCGTAGCGGCGATCGGGGTCCTCGGCCTGTGACTGTCGAGATGGGAGTCGTCCGTGCGGGCCGTCGGACGGCGTGACGGCAGCAGCCTTTGGTGTGTCCGGTGGTGGGGCGTGGCACGTGTTCACCATGACGTTCACTCTCTCCTGGTCTCTGCCAGCCTTCGCCTCGCTGCTTCCCTTCTACCTCCCCTTTCTGTTCAAACGGAGGAGGTATCAGCCAATCGCTAGCGCCGCCGGCGTCTGCCGAAGGCTCTGCCAAGGTACTGTACCCTGACATTCATATTCCAGTCCCGCTAGATGTATCCTCCCTCCTCCCCTCCCGCCCCTGGTCCCAGGCATGCTGCCCCCTCTGGTCAGGCTGTAGATACCACCCTCCTACTTCACCCCACCCTCTTTGGTGGTATGTCCCCGTCGAGCCGCCTGGCCTGGCCGCTCCCCCCCCCCCCGCGGCCCCCCCCCCCCCCCGGATCGGCTGCGCCGGAGGAGGCCCGTGTGACTGTAGCGGTGTAGTTAGCCGGCTTCAGCCGTGCCGGGGCATCGGAGTCGGCACGCACGGAAGGTTTCGTGCGGGTTCCCCACGCCGCCGTCCTGGTGGCCTCCACGGTCTTTCAGCTACTGCCGAGCACTTAAGCTCTCGATTTGTCACGCTAATCTGGCTCGCTTTGGCCTCTCTGATGATGCTAGCAGTTTGACAAGAGCTGCGTGCACAGAGGACGACCGCGCGGGCCTTGCACTCCGACCCCTGTCATCCCCCCCCCCCTCCCTCCCCCCCCCAGCTCTGTGCCCGTGTGAGTGATCCGCTCCTTAGAGCACAGAGTAAAATCTCTCCTTTATCTCGCATCACTCCATAATGAGAGAACGAACCAGAATGCTCAATAGCGAAAACAAACCAGAATGAATTACGATCCCTGATGAGGGCCTCGTCCATCATAAAGGAGGGGGACCACGGCACGTAGGCTTTTTGGTGCTTCGTGGCCTATAGAGCGAGGCGCGATGAATGAGGATCGTCGTTCGCGACTGACACGCAGTTGCACATGTCAGCTCTGCTCTGCGATTCAACCTGGCTTCCCTCGCTGAGAAGCCTGCCGTCTCCGTGTCAGACAAAAGTGTCGCCAAACTCTAAGGCTGGCTGTTGACAGTATTTATCAACTATTAATGCTCCCTGGGTGCATCATCCACAAGTATAGTGATTTTCAGAGAGGGATGAAAAAGCATGACACTTGTGCTGTATATTCTCCCATCTGCCCCTCCTAGTTTCCTCTCCCACCAAGTCAGCCGCCTCATAATCGCAGACGGCAGCCTGATTTGTGCAGCTAGTCAGAGCTTGTGGAGACTGACGGACTATTAAACCAAGAGATTAAAATTTTGTGTCTTACCTGGACCCCAAAACCCTTTCCTGTGATCTATCGCTTATTATTGTTAATTGTTGTTTTTTTGTTTCTTTTTTTTTATGTTCGGTCAGTAAAGTAGTTTTTAAATCCACGTCCAGAGTGGAACAGGTTTCTTTGTGAGCTGGTAGAGTTCATATTACGCCATAATTTGAACATGAAACATTGCTGTATTGTATTGCTTTAATTCTCCAGAAATTCTCAGTATTAGATGAAGAGTTCAGATGCAAAACCCTCTAAATCTGCCTGACCACTTTTCTGTTAAAAGGGCATTTTTTTATTAGGCACCTGTGTTCCAACAAATCGATATTTCAGACGAGGCGGAGTGTGGTATTTAGTGGTTTTTGCAGCAATTATTTTGATTTACGTATACTGCGTGTGGAGGGCATTCGCTCAACACTGTCTCATTTTTGACGGGGGTGGCGTTTAGCGGCTTTTGCATCTGAACTCTTCTTTTTGTTTCGTGCAGCAGTACTGAAATCACACTTATGACCATATCTCTCATTTTGTACTAGAGTTAATATGCTGTAGTGGTGCTGCGGTGATCCTGCCGGCCATTTGCCAGCCTACGGTATTTTTATTCCCTAAGCTGCCTACTGGGTTCCCCCACCCCCCCGTTAATTAACGGTAGGCCTTTCAGAACATGCCTCTCTACGGCAGTAAGCTTTGGGCTGGGGTCGAACTTCACGAGGCTTAGCGTGTCCTCATTCTATCATAGAGACGAGGCCGCAGCCATTAGACCACTCTGCATATTTGGGCAGAAGTTAATGGATATTAGGGAGACTGTGCCGTACGTAAGATCATCACTCTCGCTCGCCTCGGAGCGATGGGCTCCGTCGAGCTTCTGCCTCATGCGACACTCCGATCCGTGCTAAAAACGGTCAGCGAATAATAAAAACCTGCAGAGACTACTCTGCATTTGACAGGAAGGGTACGGCCCGGCGTGAATCCAGCGGGCGTCTCAGTCTTACGGACCCGTGTGTTTTACGGGTCAGGGTCAGTCATCCCCCTAACGCGTCCCCTCCATCCCCCATGTGCAGCAGTCCACAGCCTCAAGCTGAGCCGCTCCCACGTCGACTGGCACAGCGTGGATGAGGTCTACCTGTACAGCGACGCCACCACCTCCAAGATCGCTCGCACCGTCACACAGAAGCTGGGCTTCTCCAAAGGTCTGTTTATCCGTCTGTTTGTCTCCCACCCAGGCTCGCTCGATTACCTTGCTTGTTAGCCCCGCCCCTTGTTTGGATTGCCCCGCCCCTTGTTTGGATTGCCCCGCCCCTCATATAGGCCAGGCCGTCTGGCTTGGCCCATTCTTTCTCCCTATGTTACCCTCCTGTGACGGCGTGGAAACGACTGTGCTATTGAGCATCTCCCGTGTCCCCTGAGCCCTCCTCGCCTCACACGTCGGTCTCTGCGCCCACAGTGTCCAGCAGCGGGACGCGCCTGCACCGGGGCTATGTGGAGGAGTCGTCCTTGGAGGACAGGCCGCCCCAGACCACACACCTAGTCTTCGTCGTCCACGGCATCGGCCAGAAGATGGACCAGTTACGCATCATTAAAAACACCGGCATGTGAGTTGGCATGTCTGACTCCGCCCACCCGGCTCTCGTGTATGTCATATAATATAATACACATAACCTTTTGATGGGTTGGCGTTCCATTCAGCGTTTACGCCCCGAGCTGTGTTCTGTGCTGCCTGGGAACCGCTCGAGCTCTCACACCACCACCTAGACCAGGATTCGTGGTTAGATGGATTAAATAAATTCACATTTTTTGTCAGATGGTAATCAATGGGTAAACAACTTGGTAATGTACGTAAGCTGGAATGCAATGTGATCTGCAGGGTGGACCCTATCGGTGCATGATTAATCGTCAAAGTGTGTGTGTGTGTGTGTGCGTGCGTGTGTGTGCGTGTGTGTGTGTGTGGTCACGTCCGCACTCAGGATGAGGGATGCAGCCAGGAAGATGGAGGAAAAGCACTTTTCCGAGCGGTCCTCTGAGCACGTGGAGTTTCTTCCCGTGGAGTGGAGATCCAAGCTGTCCTTGGATGGAGGTACACTGGTGCAGCTCAGTGAAGCCGCTAGAGTGTGTGTTTCCCGCGCAGACAGTGTTCACACGGCCTCTGATGTGATCGGGACGGTGTGCAGGACGGTCCGGCCTCTGCCCGCAGTTCTCTTGTGTGTGGTGTAAACAGACATATCATGCTTGTTGACCCCTTTCCAGACACCGTGGACTCCATAACTCCAGACAAGGTGCGTGGGCTGAGGGATATGCTGAACAGCAGTGCCATGGACATCATGTACTACACCAGCCCTCTGTACAGAGACGAGGTGAGGACCGCGCGCTCTTTCGTATCTGCTGCTGTCACTTTCATGTGATTCCTAATCCCAGGCAAAAGCTGTGCGTGTCAATCAAGAGGAATCCATCCTCATTGGGTGAGCAGCAGCCTATCAGTCGCACGCACCGCTGTTACATTGCACATGGAGGCGGGAGATCAACAAGAGATTAGTCTGTAATAATCAGGGCAGATTAATCTGTTAGTGTCGGATTAAAGCTGTTTCCCAATCGCAGACGCTGCCCCCAGAGGGCACTTTCAGGAACAAAAAAAGTGGATTGATTTTAATATAGTATGTGTCGGGGAAGGCTGCATTTTGGATTTAATCCTAAAAATAGGTCAGGAAATGCTTGCAGCTTGTCACATAATGGAGTTTCTCAGTCAGATCATGCAAATGTTTATAGCAAAATGGAGCAAAAGAGAGATGTGTGTATTTTGTTACCGGAAGCTCTCCTGCATCTTGAAGCAGTTTCTCTAAAGGGCCGCTTGGGATCACCATCCAGCACGCAGGCTGTAGCTCTCTGCACTGGTCTGGGCCCCGTCCCAAGGGCTTTGCATTTGTTACATATCCCAGTTCTTCTTATTCTTCTGTCCAAAGCAAGGACCAGTAGAGAAAAGGGTTATAATTTATGTCAGCTCCTCGGGATTTGAACCCATGACCTATATGTCGTTAGCACAGTGTGCTACTTTTTAAGCTATAGGAGTTGCTAGCTTTGCCTGGCGTTTGCGTTACTACGCCCAAGCGCTAGCTCTGAGCAGCTGACTTGTTTCGGCCTGCGGAGCAGTCACTGTCGTGACCAGGCTCTGCACAAAGAGCTGAAATAGCAGACTGAAAGAGTGATTAGAGAACCACTTTATATAATGTCTATAATTTATAAATTTGGTTTATAACCATTAATGGCTTAAAAATATCTCTCTGTTGTTGCTGTGGAGGATGAGGACGAAGACGATTACTTTCTCGTTACTGTTACGGGAGGCACTTTGGCTCTGCAAGTAGTTTCACATGTCCAAGGTTGTAGGTTCGAATTCTTGTCTCCTCATGTTGCCTAAGTTACGTCCCACAGTCTACAAACATACTGTTAGGTGAACTGATTTGCCTGTAGTGTGTGTGCCCTGTGATGGACTGGCATCCTGTGTATGCGGCCTGTCCGTCCGTCTGTCTGTGGAATTAAAGTGCTCCTCAAGCCTTTCGAAATAAAGCCCGAACCTCAACCCTACATAACTGACTGTGCTGCCTGTTTACATGTGCTGGAATTCCTTACTGCTGGAGTGTCAAACGGGACGTACAATGACCTTTTGTGGAGCTTTTTGTGATGTAGATACATGTGCTTCAGACGCTAGGACCATATTCACTGCGTTATTTCAGTCTTTTTTGGTTAGTTAACAATTGTTTAATCCATTAACTAATTTGAAGAGTCTTAAAGCAGCAGCATTTGGGTTAAAAGTTTGTCCTTATCCACTGAAGCCACCTGCTGACTCACCTTGACCTACTGACAGTGTCCCCTACTGATTAGGTGATGTCACCTGTGTTTACTGTAAAGCCAAACGTGCTTAAAATGATGTTACTGTGCGTGTTCAGGGACATGCTGTGTGTGTGTGTGTGTGTGTGTGTGTGTGTGTGTGTGTGAGTGATCAGCACATGCTCATCCTAGTTATTTACCATTTCACCCACTCCCCTAGATCACCAAGGGTCTGACCCAGGAGCTGAACAGACTGTACACACTCTTCTGCTCACGGAACCCAGAGTTTGAGGAGAAGGGGAAGGTCTCCATCGTGTCGCACTCCTTGGGCTGTGTCATCACCTTCGACATCATGACGGGGTGGGACCCTATGCGCTTCTACCTGCAGGAGGCGCTGGAAGCCGTGGAGATGGACGCCAGCAAGGCCGGCTTCAAAGAGCGTGACCTTCTGGAGCAGCTGTACCTGACACGCCTGCGGTACGGAACTCCCATGTCACGTTGGAGACTTCTGAATGCGAAGAATACGGGCACCGGCATTTGGCGAATGCCGGCGACGTGCCCCGTGCAGCCCCCCCCTCGGCATTCTAGAACTGTCACCCCCTCTCACCTTTCCACCTCTTCATCCTGTATGCAGTGCACCGGGGCCCGGCAGAGTAACTGTACATTTACCGTTGCCCTGCTATGTCCAGTAACTTCATTTCTCTTTGCCCGTCCCCCGCCGTCTCCTTTGACTGCAAGCTGCCCCCATTTTCATCAGTTTCTCCCCTCCCCCGAAGGTTACGAGAATTAGAAGATCAGCTGGATAGTCTGCACCCTTCTACCACCCTGGCTTCCCCAGCCTTGAAATTCAAGGTGAGTTTGTCTAACTGCGTTAGTCAGAAACTGACATTGCCCAGAACTTTCTTTAAAAATGTCTGTATATACATCACTAAATGGCCTCGCCCCAACTTATCTCGCTGACCTTTCAGTACCGCATGTCCCATCGAGGGCACTTGCATCTGCTGATCAGATCATGCGTTTGCGGTTATAGCTTCAAAACTGTGGAATGAGCTGCCTCTGCGTATTTGTCTGACCCCGGCATTATCTGCTTTTAAAGCCCGTCTTGAAGCACACTTTAATTCCTTGGCATTAACTCTGCATAGGAGCTGTTTTGTGTCTGTTTATACAGCACATGGGTTTATGTTATTTTGATTGCACAGCACTTTTCTCCTCCCCCTTCCTTCTGGGATTCTCCTGTGCCCTCGCTTTCTGTTTTTCTTATTTTGGCCTGGCTCATGTCTGTCTGTCTGGGGATTTAGGTGGAGAACTTCTTCTGTATGGGTTCCCCCCTTGCCGTGTTCCTGGCACTGAGAGGCATCCGGCCAGGAAACAACGGCACACAGGATCACATCCTGCCCAAATCCATCTGCCAGCGCCTGTTCAACATCTTCCACCCCACAGACCCAGTGGTGAGCTTGTCATATTCTGTCCATCAGCCCACCTCCCTGCCCGTCTGTCAGTCCGCCTGTCCATGCCTGCCTGCCTGTCTGTCTATGCCTGCCTGTCTGTCTATGCCTGCCTGTTCATGCCTGCCTATCTGCCTTCCTGTCCGCCTTCCTGTCCCTGCCTGTCCATGTCTGCCTGTCCATGCCTGCCTGTCCACCTGCCTGCCTGCCTGCATGTCCATGCCTGTCTGCCTGTTCGTGCCTGTCTGTCTGCCTGTCCATGTCTGCCTGTCCATGT